>CM035143.1:27981372-28581372 GCA_020205605.1 Panax ginseng | reverse complement strand
TATTATACTTGTGGGCAATAGTGCTCACTGTTGCGAAATAATAACATTGTAGTTAAGAACGAAAGGTCCGACGAGCCTTCTACTAGCAAAGGCTAGGGCAAAATTAACAAGTGATGAGAACTTGTTACTTAACTGTTTATATATTTCTATTTCAGACTTATGTCAATGTTGTGTAAGACTATTATTTGTTTATGTTTTCGCATTTGAGAATTTAGGTTAGTATGACCTGGGATTGATGTATTTATTTATGATGATGTAACTCCTTAAGGAGAGGATTTATTTCTATCTATTTATGTTTTCATTTATTATGGGTAGATAGACATATGATGTTTGAATTGTGAACACCAAATCATGTGGGAATTGAAGTACACAGATTTGGGGGTGTCACAGTGTCTCTCCCCTCCGCATTTGAAGCATACGATCGGTGGTGTTCTCTTTCTTTGGAAACGGGTGTTGGTGCTACTCTCTTTCCATCATTATTGAACCTTCTCTTCTTGAAGTTGTTCTCACTTAGTTCACCTTTCCTATTATCTTAGTCATGATTACCACCGAAGTTGTTTCCATTTCTTGCCTGATAATTTCCGCCATGATGGTTATCGTTGTTCCTATGGCCGTTGCTACGGGTACGATTATTATCGTACTATTGGTCGTTGCCTTTTGGTTGAGCTGACTCATTATTGCGCTCCAATAACTGAGCCTTATTTACAACATTAGAATTTAAACAAATTTTGTGAGAAATGAGGTATTGACGTATTTCGGGTTTCAAACCTCTTAGAAACAATTGTGTCATTTGCTCCTCATTATCGACCAAATGGGATGCAAACCGGTATAACTCCGCAAATTTAGCCTCGTATTACGATACGGTCATATTGTTTTGCTCCAGCTTGATGAATTCCACCTCCTTCATGTGAGGAATATATTCGGGAAAGTACTTGTCGTTGAACAATTCTTGGAACTTCTCCTAAGACATCTTTAATACGGAAGGTTGAGTACGTTTTACAGATTCCCACCAGTAATATGCTTCTTCACGTAATATAAAGGTGGCGAAGGGAACCTTTTGCTCCTCTAAGCATTCCAAGACATCAAATATCTTGGTGATCTGCTTTATCTATGTTTCTGCCTTAAGTGGTTATGGCTTTCCCAAAAACACTGGTGGTCCCAGCTCCTTGAACTGCTTAGCAGTGACCAGTCATGAGTTGCCAATGTTTCCACCTGCATTATGAACAGGAGTCTCTCTCGTTTGGTTTTGCATAAATTCTAAAAAACTCATAAACGTACCATCGTTCGTTATTTGGTCGGTGTTGTTGTTTACACGAGGATTATTGCCTTCCTGATGCACATTATCCTGATTATTGATCGTCGGTGACTCAACGGTCTCATGTGCTTCATTGCTTATCTCAACATTTTTAGATGCCATTTTCTAACGCTGCCACAAAACACGGGTTAATTGACATGCCACATAGTATCCCTATATTCTGACCGACCAATTAAATAACAAATAAACTTAGGTAGGTATACATCACCCATTCTGAGTCGCTAAATACATGGTACAGAATACAACTACAACTTATATACAATTGTTAAGTGTCGTTTAGAATACGACAAAACATAAGCTATGAGTTTTAATACAAATATTGTCTCCTGGAAAATATCCAAACTCAAATTCAATCTCACTACATTTATTATCACACTATTTCACAGAATAGTGAGGTCTACTAAAGCAATCATTTGGACCATCACTCCATTCCCCGACTAGTCCCAGCTTTATTCTCAATTCCTGAAGAGAACATTGAAAGAAAAGGGTGAGCTCAACTAGCCCAGTAAGAAATATTATCACTAAGATAATGCAGAATAAATTATCCTTGGCCTTCAACAGTATAACAACTGATAGAATACAATAGACAACAAGTTTTAGATCAACAACTGCAACAGAACAAGCAATCCATTAGAAGAGTCAAGTAGAGCATGATATCTACTATCTTCTATGATTTAAAAGTTTATCATCAATTTTATCGCTGAGACTCAGATTAATAAATAATCCACATCACTGAATTATCCATGCACTACGGGCCAAGGATATTCATTAGTATCACGACCACGAATTATACATGCACTACGGGACAAGGATTTTCGTGTTTTCATCAATGGTCATGATCATGTCAAACAACAATTCATCTTTGCACCCTTAGCCGAAGAGAACACATGGTCATGATCATACCAATAATTATCGCTGAGACTCAGCTCAATAATCCACATCACTTGTAACATTACAGGTCATGATTATACCGAATGATCCTTGGTCATAATCATACCAACCAACAGTCCATCTATGCACGTAAGCCAAAGATGACTTTCATCACAATATAAGCATGAGGATGATAACAATGATATAAGCATTGTGACGCCCCCAATTCTGGGTATCTTCCAACCCGACACATGGTGCTACACGGTGCTACAGTTCACACAAACATTCAATTGAAATGCCTCAAAAGAACGAATATGTCTTATATATATTCAAAATAATATTAACATTCCCCAGGTTCCTTATAACCGTTACACTTGTTCTTGTCATAATATCAAATATTATCATTACAAACCTATACTATTACATAGGTAATCTACGGGATCGCCTTAGCCTTCCCTTTATCCTTGCCGGATCCGTCGGTCCGTTCGATCTTAGCTACATTCATATGGTTCAAGCAAGAGTGAGCCTAACTAGCTCAGCAAGTAAAACAATTCTAATAAAGTGGCATGCTTGAAATATAGGAATCGTATATCTTCAATAACTGAATAATAGTTACGGAGTACTATCGATAATTCAAAATAGCAATTCTTTTCCTTTAAAATGTTTTACAATGACAATATTCAGTAAAACAGCAATTACAGTCCAAGAGCATGAGCATTTCATGAGTTCTTTGAAAAGGGTATCCCGGTACTAAGTCCGTAAGTCCGATATAGCTTACGAGCACGTCTAGGTGATTAGCATATAGTACTCTATGTTGATCAACACTACATTCATTAAACGTATGTACGTTTAAGTGGTGGCAACCTCACGTGCCTGTCGTTTGACGACAAAACATTTTAGCATACTCAGTCTTCAGTTGAAAACCACACCAATATAGTTTGGTAAAACATTAACAATACTTTTATAGATTATAAGAAATCAAACATAACGTAAGTCTAGCTGAAATAATTGGCTTTGACTTCATCAGACATTAGTTCATGCGTAAGAATATATGAATCACAAAGCTTGTCCAGATTGAACTGAAACAAGGGTTAGAACACTTGCCTTTAGCGTCTTCTACTATTATTACACGTGCACTTTAAGTCTTTAAGGTCTCTAAAGTAGATGATAACATTACATAACACATTAGGTCATGAATAAACATGCATGGTTCCTAACGAATCTTACCCTTCTTTTCAATCTAATTATGACTTAGATTTTTTATTATTGGTTCCGGCGTTCTGTTACGTCGTTCTTATATTCACATGCAATTGACTTACTTCAACCCTAAGTGATTATACTTAAGGTTTAACCATGTCTTAACAATGTTACTTTATGTTCATTAAGTTTGTATTATCTCATTATCTTTCTTTTTATCTTCATAACCATTCATCTCTTTGTAAACCCTAAGGCTGGCGCTGCGGTGCTAGCATTCCTTCTCTATGTCATATTTGTTGTGGCGCCATATTCGTGGGTGAGGATCGGACTTCGGCTGTTGCCATGAGTCCATTACATTCAAGTCGTATTTGCGGCTAAAACTCGAAGAGTCATCGCTTCTCTCGGCCAAGCTCGACGCTGCAGTGCCACTGTTGGCCTTGAAGTCAATGGCTAGCATGACACCATTTCTGTGCACCAGAAAACTTGGACAGTTTTTTCAACTTTGTGAGATTCTCGGGCTCGTAACTTCTTCGTTGTAAGTCTAAATTGGCTCGTTCAAGAGCCAATAGTTCACAAATAAAATATTCTCCGTGTTCATACAGGAATTATATATTTTCGACTTCGTTACCTCAAAATTCACCTATTGGTTCATTTTTAACAAAAACGATAAACGTTCGTGAACGTTCAACGCTCGTTTCTTCGTTCTAAGTCGGAATCAAGTCATTTTTGAGTCCGCTACTCTATAATGCCAAATAAGACTTGTCTCCATCGCAAACCAACGTTTTCGAGCTCAAACACAAAATCTGACTTCCATTCTTAGAATTTCACGAATTTGACGAATATCGTCCAATCGTGTGAATTCCAGCAAAACTTCGTTACTAAAGATTTGTTCATCATTACAAATGGATTCAATCCATCAACTAGACATCTCATCCTACATATTATAACAACTTATTTTCATGTTAGGTTATGACTTATTCCTCATGAGCTTATTACTTATCAAAGTATAAACTACACTTAACTTTATTTCACATGGCTTATGATAGTTAAAGTCTTCTAACCATCATTCTTACATCTTATTATCATACTAACTTCATTCATGTAATTATGATATAAGTATTACAAATTTTTCTTTAGTTCATAGATTATTCATAAACAAAGTGCTTATTCTCGACTTATTAATACTTATGTCTTTAGCTTATCCCTTCTTATGATTTCTTAGCATACATGACCATCACTTCTCTATCAAGCTATCATGGAAGAGATGGAAGATTATAGGATAAGAGTCTTACCCTTGATGAACTAACCTTTTCTTCTTCTTGGAACAAAAATGAAAGTCTAGCTTATATGATTATTCTCTCTACCAATTAAGTTGGAAGTTGGATGAAAGTTCACAAACAAATAATGAACTTTGAGCTTTCTATTTATAGACTTCTCTAAGTTAGGGCATATTGGTCAAAAGCACAATCCCACCTCCTTTGTAACATTCTTATTATTCCTTACTTAAGTCCTAAGTTTACTTGCTCTTCACCTTAATTACTTGGCCACCACAATAAATCCTTGGTCACCAAGATCACCCATGGGTTGCCCCATGGATCATACTAATCCATTAGATCATTTGTGACAACCCGAAAATCCGAATTGTCCAGAAATTAAGATTTAAAGAATTAGTTATTAATAAAATAAATTTTTATTAATACTATTATGTGCTATGTGTTTATTAATCGTTTTATAACCCAGAATGATTATTAATCGGGATGATTCTGGCTACGAGCTAGACTGAACGAGTAAGAATTTTCAAGACGAAAATAAAATTTTTCCGGGAACAAAATATATATTGGGAAAAAGACGAAATAGGCACTATTCACCCGACGAAACCTATGGGTTAGGGTTTGAATAACCTAAGCCTTTCTGAGAGTTTGGTATGTCGAAATTACATTATGTCGAAAGATTTAACGATAATATATCGTGAAAAGTTAAATAAGTAGATAAAAGTTTTCTCGAAAAAAACGCAAGAAATCAGACGAAATAAAATGACGAAAAAAATCTTCTTGTGTACTTTTCATTCATTTAGCTACGTTAGGGGAAAACGTGAAGGAAAATGCTTAACGTGGAAAAGTGTTTTTCACTTTTTTGAAGATCTGAAGATTACGTAAAAGTTAATCGCTAAAGAAAAGACGAAATATCCAAAAATATTTGAATTCCGAGAATCGCAATTTTTGAACTGTCGGACGAATTTCGAATTACGGAAGCACGAAGCTTCCAAGGGAAGCTAGGTAAGGAGGTGGGGCGGCCACTTGCCCACCAAGTAAACTTGGTTGCTAAGTTATGAATAGTAAGGAGGTTAGGGTGGCGAAATGACTAAAATGCCCTTAACCTTGGTTTTCTATAAATAAAAAGCTTAAGTTCTTTATTTTGAGCTTTTGAAAATCCTACTCTTTGAGAGAGAAAGAGAGAGGGTTCAGATTGAAGAAGAGAGGAAGAGGAATGAGGAAAAGCTAGCTCGATTACTCGCTTTGTCCGACGGAAAGAGATTAAAGAAGAACGGTAATCCGAACACTAGTTTCTTCTAAATTTTCTTTAAGTTTTTATGTTCAAAAACATAACTTAACAAGGATAAGAAGTAGATTAAGTTATAAAAGATTTTATATGGTTGAAATCGTAAGAAAATGAAGAAATAAGAATTTGAAATTTATTTTATAAATTTATTAAGGAAGTATAAGATTCGTAAGAATTTTGAGCGATCCGAATGAATCTTAAAATCCTTACGAATCTTATGATTGAGTAGGCTAAATAAATAAGGAATGGTGTTCTATAACATCAAATTCCAAGAAAAAGTGAAATCGTAATCCAAAATATCGATTAAAAATGAAGAACAAACGAAGAACACGAAGAACGTTGTTGATGGACAAATTTAAAACCATCGTAGTATAAATGTTGTTGATGGACAAGTTTAAAACCATCACGTAAAAGTTAGATGCTTATTTCTTGGTTAGGAACGTTAGAAACGTTCATGAAGAACAGATTAAAACTAAGCTATAACGAAGTTATGGCGAAAATTTTGTAAAAGAAGAATGAAAATTTGAAAGTTAGTAAATGAACCAGAACGTGTAGGATTTCATAAGAATGTAAGAGAACGTATAAAATGTGAGTCGTGGACTCAAGAACGAACGAATTCTGAGTTCGGATGACCGAATTACGAACGAACGAACGAAGAACGTTAAAAATGTTAAAATGAATGAAGGGTTAAGATTAAGCCAATTGAATGGCATGTTAACAGATTTAGAATAAAGTTCTGTTTGAGGGTAATCGAAGTACGTAAGATAAGGAAGCAAATGGCTTTGGAACGACCTCGTTCCGAGTTATAACGAAGAAGTTATGAGATTTCGAAATCAGCGTCTCAAGCTTGTAAAAGACTTAGAAAAATTTTCTAGGTTTCATGCTCGGCATACAGTCACGAAGTCAGACTTGAGGTCGACGCCAAGAACGCATAACAAATGTCCGAGCACACTGCAAGAGTTCGTCGCAGCGTGAATTGTAGTACAATTTGTGGCACCGCAGCGCCATGTACATTAAGAAAATCTTCGAGTGTGTGGCATGTACGCCCACTAAGTAAGGACTTCGCGTCGCATGGCCCAAATCCGGAAGAGAGGAGAGAGAAAGAGGGTCACGCCCGCGAGTCGCGAGAGGAAGGGAAGGCACGGTGACGCAGTCACGGCAGAGTAATGCCCAGAAATGAGATTTTTAGTTCTCAGTTACTGGAGGATGTGCAAGAAAGAAATATGAACATAATGTTAAACTAATGTAACACTTAATCAAGTGCTTTAAACCTTTAATAAAGGTTGAACGAAAAGATTAAACGAGAATAAAAGACAAAGAATGTAGATGCGGGTTACGAAACCGATGTCCGGGGACCGTAGTCGCGATAAACGAACGTGAGGGATTGCTATGGTTGTGATTCCTTAGACGTTGGTTGACGATGTTAGTATATAACATTTTGATGTTATGACATGGCATTGAGAGATGAATGTAAAGCGTATAGACGCTGTGAACACAATGTTGTTGCGAAGAATGATCGGTCTTAGTATACAATGATCTGTATGGCTTCGACATTAAGAAAGAATAATGAACATGGGGTTCATGAGATGGATAACGATGAATGCAATTGAAACCTTGAGTAAAGGTTGAGTGAGTGATTAAGAGACGAGAAACGTGAACGTCGATTACGTAAACGATCCTCGTGAATCATAGTTGCGTCGGACGAACGTTCTAAGTATACCCTGGTTGTATGACTTAGACGTTGACTAAGGTAGTAAGTAAGATACGAATGGTATCAAGAGAGCCGTAGCGAATGGTAATAAGATTACTGAAAGCCGAATATAAGTCGGTTGAGAATGTTAGAATGAAATGTAAGTGTTGAACACTTTAACCGACGTAAAGGTTGAATGTATGCAAATATTAAACGGGTAGAACCTACACCCCGTGTATGGTTTGACCGTATGATAGCGAAGACTATTGATTAAACCTGTGAATGGTGAAGAAGTTGAATTAGAGAGGTATGTATAACGTAAAAGAAGCCGAGTTAGTGTTTATAACTTAGATGACGCTCCGAGTCGAATGAACCGAACGTTGTAAGATAAGAATACGGTAACGTAAAATGCTTAACGCTATAAATGCATAGAATGAATATGAAATGATCGTTCTGAGTATACAAAAGACTGTATGACTTAGATGATGATGAATGAATCCTGAGGTATGGCAATTAGTTGCCAGAAAGCCATAAGGAATATGAATTTGACTTAACGAACATTATAGTTAATAGTTCATATAAGTTAAGATAAGTTAGGTTGTTGTACAATCATAACCTTTGATGGTTGACATATGGGAGCTGGGCTAAACAATTCCTTCCGAGAACGAAGGTATATACAAAACTGGCAACCGATCTAACTCACTATGATGGCAGTGTAGATGAGATGGGAACTTGTTTGTTGGTTGTTTGTGGGAAACCACTCAGAGTACCATATGGACTACTTGCAGAGAAGCGATGTGTGCTGAGTCCTAGAGAAGTATAAGAAGAAGGTAAAAATGTAAATCATCGAAGATGATGAACATTTTGAGTAAAGCCATAAAGCGATAAAGAAAGTTGGTCGCGTAAACTTAGTTGTAAGAACGTGAACCTTAAGAAGTAAAGTAAAGTAAACCAATGCGTAAGTCAAGTATATGACTAATTGGTGTATGTGTTGTTTCCTTATGTGTTATATGGATTGGAATGAGCAGTTCAGCGTAAGTTGTTGCTGTGCGTAAGGCAAGTTTTCTAACTTCATTCATATTTTAAATGAATGCTAGTTTCTTAAACTTCTCAGATGTTGAACTTGAGAAGTTCTATCTATGTGTGAATGTGCGATATTTGTACAAGGTGGTAGAATGTATGAGGTCTTGTGCCACAATGTGAACACTTCGGTGTTTCTATGAGATGAATTGTTCTATGTTTAAATTGTTCAATAAAAGAATGTTCTGTTTATACATGAACCGTTATTGTTAAGTCTGTGCTATTGATTCTAAGCTTGCACGTAATGTGTATGAAAGAGAGTAGAGAATGAAAGTATTTCAAAATGCATGTAACTAATGTTTTAAGATGATAGGAATCAAGACTATTCCTATTATTCAAGCTGCTTCGTAACCTTTGTTCGATTATTGAAGTCTGAAAAGAATGTTTAAATTCTTGAAGTTGTTTGTTCAACTGTTATGACTTGCTGGGCAATTGAATGCTCACACTTGCTTTAAATGAAAAACATTTTCAGTGAACGATGTTAGAAGAACTTAAGGATCCCGTATAGATCAAGCTGACGGTATCCAGATGAAGTCTCATTTAGAATGTGAATGAGCGAGAAGATCAAGTGAAGACTTGCAATGTAAAAAGATGAGAATTACTCTATTGAATAGTTTAATGAACTATTATGTATCCTTGGTGGCGGATAAAAGTCACTCGTGAAAGATGTAAAGAATAATATAATTATCATTATTTGTAATGAGAAAAGCTATAAGGTTTTAGAACCTGGGAATTTAGAATGTATGTTATTATATTTCAGTATATAATGATGTATGTTAAATGAATGAGGTACTCGTGACGTACGGAATTCGGGTGTGAAGATAGACCGAATTTCGGGGCGTTACAAGTTGGTATCAGAGTCGATAGGTTATAAACCTTAGGTATGAGTCCCTAAGACTATAATCGTAAAGAGAAGAATAAGAAGATCACCACGTGATCATAGTAAATCGTAGTAACAGATGAGCTGTTAAACGATGAATGATTTATAGCTAATGATATGAATGAATGGTACTACGAAGTAGTATGGAAAGAAGAACTCAAATTGAGTTGTAAAGGATAATATACGAATTAAATAAAATTCGTATTAAGTAAAGAGAAAGTTAGAAGTTTTAAGATTTCAATTGAGGACTCATGTGATGGCTGAGTTGAATAAATCTCTGTATGGGCAGAGGTTGGTGCTTGGTGTAACAACCACTCAGTTTATTACAGTGATAATCATTGAAATTGGTCACGCTATCAAGATGTATATGACGAGAATGTGAATCTTTTATCATGTATATACTTGATAGGTAGAAAATGATAAGATAGGTGCGGGTTCTTGAAACTCATACTTATGAAAAGTTTGTGACTCATAGTTATATGCTATGTTTCTGAGCCCTAAGCATATGGATAGTCCTTGATTTGTTCTTGGATTACATATTGCGAAGATAAGTTCTTAAACACATATGGTTGTGGAAAGTTCCTAAACACATAAAGTGTGGTAAGTTGATGAACTATACTAAGGTATATGAATGTTTAGACTGAAATTAAGTATTTTCAGTACACTTAGCATTAAAGGTGCTAGAGAAGATTAAGTATTGTCACAAGTAAGAAAATGAAGGAAAATGGAGAATAAGATATTCCAAGTCATCTAGTTATGCTAGATTTCGAAATTTCTTGAAATCGTACTAATGTGCACGTTTTGAAAATGAAAGAATTGGTTCAACTTTTGGAACCAATAGATTTTAAAAGAACTATTCTTGGTATGTCTACGCTAATTGTTTCGGCTAGACAGAAATTAATTTGAAATATCAAAATGAATTTTATATCATCAATGGATTTGATGCAAGGATGGTAAAAGGATGGAGTTATTAATGCAATTAAACTTGGTGTGGAATTTTATCAGAGGATCAATAACCCGCTATGGTATGATGCATAATGATGAAGTTAGAAACTGACGAAGTCCTCAACGTACTGTAAAAAGTGCGGTATCATGACATCATGAAATGTTTTGATGTATTGCGAAATAATTTAAAGAAGTAGTTGATGTCAAGCAAGTTGACTAGACGAATGTTTTACATTGATGTCCAATTTATTAGTATGGTCGAGGCTATTTGATTTGGCTAAGACAAATGGTATGTCATGATTAAAAGAAAATTGAGCTTTCTTTGAAGAGCTATGCCGAACCAAATTGTTTTGGTGAGGATTCTAATGATTAACTCTGAGGTGAATGTGACACCCCCAAATCCCGGTACTTCATTACCTCAAGATTTGGTGTTCACGTAATCAAAACATTCATTTATAACTACCCATACATAAATAAAATTGAATAATAAACCTGCCCATACAGGGATTTCATAAAATAATATCTCCCAGGTTATCTAACCTTTACAAACAATCATTCATGCGGAAAATTTAAATAAACTTCATTACATTCTTTAAACCAAAGTCTGATAATAAAACTATCAAAACTATTACAAGTCTTCAGTACTTGTTCATCTTTCCCTTTCCTTTACTGGTGCGAGGTACGTCACCCTTTCCATCTTTAGCTGTAAGGATTTTACAGGCAAGAGTGAGAAAACAAGGCTCACTTGAAATATCAATGAATAAAACTTTTACATTCTTTGCCCATTCAGGGGCTCAATAGAATTGAACAATAAGTTCTATTAACTTCTTAAACATTCCTTGCCCATTCAGGGGCTCAATAGAACTAAATAATAAGTCCTATTAACATCTTGACATTCCTTGCCCATTCAGGGGCTCAATAGAACTGAACAATGAGTTCTATTAATATTTTAAACATTCACTGAAGGTCTAATGACCACGAACCTTGTCCACAGTTATAAGTAATTCTTTAAACTTAAACTTTTACGGTCATACGACCATAATGACTTTAAGGTACTTAGTGGGATCAACCCTTCGTACATGTATTGTATACAAACATTTCGGTATGAAAGTACAAAACTAAAAGCGTAACCCTATAAATAGGGTTGTTCATCTCAGTATTTTGAGTACAAGTCCGCCCCAAAGATAGTTTGGTTTGGATACACTTCAAGGTAATTTGGAGTTCAACGGACATCAACTAAGGATTAGTTGAATAAAAGATAATAACACTATGTTATTGAATGATCATACTGAATAAACATTTCGTTCTAAGTTCATGCTTTAGGAATAATCTAATAGCATAACAATTGAATAATCTATCATACCTTACTTTGAACAACATTAATCTAAGGTTACAACTTAGAATTTCATATCAAGCATGCAGAACAACAATAATTGGAACGATAAACTGAGTCAACAGAATAAAGGTACTTGCATGCTAATATAACAAGTTTAGAGTTAGGAAAAACATTCATAATCATAATAACTATCTCAACGAAAGTGTGGAGATGGGAAGCTTGTATCATCGTGAATAACTGGATACCATTAAATTGCTTAAATTGAAATACTTTACTCAATAAAGTATAGCATATGAAAATTTGAAAGTTAGTAAATGAACCCGAACGTGTAGGGTTTCATAAGAATGTAAGAGAACGTAGAAAACGTGAGTCGTGGACTCAAGAATGAACGAATTCCGAGTTCGGATGACCGAATTACGGACGAACGAATGAAGAACGTTAATAGCGTAAAAATGAATGAAGAGTGAAGATTAAGCCAATTGAATGGCATGTTAACGGATTCAGAATGAAGTTCTATCCATGGGTAATCAAAGTACGTAAGATAAGGAAGAAAATAGCTTTGGAACGACCTTGTTCCTAGTTATAACAAAAAAGTTATGAGATTTCAAAATCAGCGTCTCAAGCTTGTAAAAGACTTAGAAAATTTTTCTAGGTTTCATGCAAAGCGCCATGACGTGAGTTAATGCCTTGGAAGTAGGGCCATGCATTACTTGAGATCGGCCATAATCGTCTGGAGAGTGAAAGTGCAGTTGTGAGAGATAACAAAGGACTTGCACTTATGGCATGACCGGAAGAGAGAGAGAAAGTAGGTCGCACCCATGACATGAGAGGAAAGGAGGGAACGGCGCCGCAGTTGGCCAATGCGAGCAATGCCCGTAAATCAAATTTTAGTTCTCGATTCTTGGAGGATGTGCAAGAAAGAAGTATGAACATATAGTTCACCTAAAATAACGCTTAAGCAAGCAAGTTAAACCTTTAGTAAAGGTTGAGCGGAAAGATTAAACGAGACTAAAAAGAATACAAACGCAGAGTTCTGGAACCAATATCCGGGACCGTAGTCACGATGAACGAAGCGTGAGGGATTACTGTGATTGTGATTCCTTAGACGTTGAGTGATGAAGGTAATGAATAACATTCCGATGTTATGTCATGGTAATGAGAGATAAGTGTAAAGCGTATGAACGATCGGTCATAGTATACAACAGACTATATGGCTTCAACATTAAGAAAGAATAATGAACATGGGGTTCATGGGATGGATAATGATGAATGCAATTGAAACCTTGAGTAAAGGTTGAATGAGAGATTAAGAGACGAGCAACGTGAACGTTGAATACCTAAACGATCCTCGTGAATCGTATTCGCGTTGGACGAACATGCTAAGTATACCCTGGTTGTATGACTTAGACATTGATGAATATAGTAAGTAAGATACGAATGGTATCAAGAAAGCCGTATCGAACGATAATGTGATTAATGAAAGCTGAATGTGAGTCGGATAAGAATGAATCCTGAGGTATGGCAATTACTTGCCAGAAAGCCATAAGGAATACGAAATGTACTTAACGAACATTATATTTAATAGTTCGTATAAGTTAAGATAAGTTAGGTTGTGGTACAATCATAACCTTTGATGGTTGACATATGGGAGCTGAGCTAAACAATTCCTTCAGAGAGCGAAGGTATATACAAAACTGGCAACCGATCTAACTCACTGTGTGGGCAGTGTAGATGAGATGGGAACTTGTTTGTTGGTTGTTTGTGGGAAACCAGTCAGAGTACCATATGGACTACTAGCAGAGAAGCGATGTGTGCTAAGTCCTAGCGAGCTTATAAGAAGCAAATAAGAATGTAAATCATCAAAGATGATGAACGTATTAAGTAAGACATCTCCGTATGTCATGAAGCCGTAAAGCAGTAAAGAAAGTTGGTCGCGTAAACGTAGTTGTAAGAACGTGAACCTTAAGAAGTAAAGTAAAGTAAACCAATGCGTAAATAAAGTATATGACTAATTGGTGTATGTGTTGTTTCCTTATGTGCTATAGGGATTGGAATGAGCGCCAAATGTAAAATTTATTGCTGTCTTGTAAGAAAGTTTCCTAACTTCATTCATATTTTAAATGAATGCTAGTTTCTTAAACTTCTCAGATGTTGAACTTGATAAGTTCTGTCAATGTGCGAATGTGCGATATTTGTACAAGGTGGTAGAATGTATGAGGCCTTGTGCCACAATGTGAACACTTCGGTGTTTTTATGAGATGAATTGTTCTATGTTTGAACTGTTCAATAAAAGAATGTTCTGTTTATACATGAACCATTATTGTTAAGTCTGTGCTATTGATTCTAGCCAGACAGAATGTGCATGAAAGAGAGTAGAGAATGAAAGTATTTCAAAATGCATGTAACTAATGTTTTAAGATGATAGGAATCAAGACTATTCCTATTATTCAAGCTCCTTCGTAACCTTTGTTCGGTTATTGAAGTCTGAAAAGAATGTTTAAATTCTTGAAGTTGTTTGTTCAACTGTTATGACTTGCTGGGCAATTGAATGCTCACACTTGCTTTAAATGAAAAACATTTTCAGTGAACGATGTTAGAAGAACTTAAGGATCCCGTATAGATCAAGCTGACGGTATCCAGATGAAGTGTCATTCAGAATGTGAATGAGCGAGAAGATCAAGTAAAGACTTGTAATGTAGAAAGATAAGAATTACTCTATAGAATAGTTTAATGAACGATTATGTATCCTTGGTGGCGGATAAAAGTCACTCGTGCAAGATGTAAAGAATAATGTAATTATCATTATTTTTAATGAGAAAAGCTATAAGGTTTTAGAACCTGGGAATTCAGAATGTATGTTATTATATTTTAGTATATAATGATGTATGTTGGATGAATGAAGTACTCGTGACGTACGGAATCCGGGTGTGAAGATAGACCAGATTTCGGGGTGTTACATCATTACTTGGTCTTAGATTTAATTTGGTTAACTTAAGCTTTTGGGCTTGCTTTAAATTACTATGGGTTTCACATTAATAACCACTTGGGCTCTAACATTACCCACACATGGGCTTGATCATAACTTCTATTGGACTTGCATTTCCTACACGATCCAATAAGTCCATTTACAAATGGCTTAAAGCCTTAGGACGTATCCTATACGTATTATTATCGTATTATCACTTGTATACTAATTCATCATATACAATATACCATTATTCATACATACCCGTATAATACTCGTATCATACTCGTATTCATTTACTTGCATAATACATACGTATCATACGATCATTACATTAACTTCTTAACGCTTGATTTTCCTAACGTTCTCAAATTAAGTCCGCATGCGAAATATTACATTTTCTATACTTGAATTTTTATTACATAATACATCTCACCTCGATATTCTATCGTTGCGTATTTCTCGGAAGTTCAAAAATAATTCCCGAACGGAAATCGATGAATAGTGTTTTTCAAAGAATTTCTCGAAAAGCTTTTATTTTCGTCTTGGAAATTCAAACACTTTAATTCCCTCACGTTGTTAAAACACTACGACTTTCTGACGTTTCTAGGTTATAAAAAGACGTTCATCTTACTAACACATATAATATAATTTTATTCGTTATTAATTCAAATAAAATCATTTTACAAATTGTTCAATTTTCTGGGGCGTTACATTCTCTCCCCCTTATAAGAATTATGTCCCCAGAATTTCATTAAAAAAACATTTACACAAACAGTTGAGGGAAATTCTTTTTCATCATTTCTTCAAGTTCCCACGTTACTTCTTCGACATCATGGTTCTTCCATAACACCTTCACGGAAGGTATAACTTTGTTTCGTAGAACTTGCTCTTTTCTATCGATGATTTGAATCGGCATCTCTTCATACGTTAAGTCCTTCTCGATATGAATAGGCTCATACTCTATTACGTGTTTGTAATCTGGCTTATAAGGACGTAATACAGATATGTGAAATACATTGTGTATTCGTTCTAGGTCTGGAGGTAACGCTACCATGTAAGCTACCCCTCCCACCTTTTCTAATATTTCAAAAGGTCCTATAAACTTGGGACTTAACTTTCCCTTCTTTCCAAAGCGTATATTTCCCTTTCAGGGAGATACCTTTAAAAATACATACAAGCCTACTTCAAACTCTCTATTTACTCGATGCAAATCTATAAACTTCCTCTGTCTGTCTTGAGCTGCTACGAATTGCATTCGTATTAGCTTCACTATATCCGTTATTTGCTGCACCAATTCTGGTCCTAGCATCCAGCGTTCTCCCACTTCATCCCAATACAATGGTGTTCTGCATTTTCTCCCGTACAAGGCTTTGTAAGGCGGCATACCAATGCTTGCATGATAACTGTTGTTATACGCAAACTCTACTAATGGTTGATGATCATCCTGACTACCCTTGAAATTCATGACGCAAGATCTCAACATATCTTCTAACATCTGAATTGTCCTCTCACTCTGTCCATCGGTTTGTGGATGATATGTCGTACTCAACTTTAGCTGCGTCCCCAACTATTCTTGCAGACTCCTCCAAAAGTTCGACGTGAATCGTGGGTCATGATCTGACACAATCGAAACTGGTACTCCATGTCTGGAAATGACTTCCTTAACATAAAGTTTGGCTAATTGGTTTAAATTATACTAGACCCTAATTGGCAAGAAGTGAGCCAACTTTGTCAACCGGTCCACTATTACCCAAATCGCATCATACCCCTTCTGAGTAGTCGGAAGTCCCACCACAAAGTCCATCGTGATATGCTCCCACTTCCACCCCAGAATCTCCAATGACTGTAACAAGCCACTTGGTCATTGATGTTCGGCCTTAACTTTCTGATAAGTCAAGCACCTACTCACATACTCGGCTATCTCTCTCTTCATGTTCGGCCACCAAAAACTATGTCGAAGGTCTTGATATATCTTAGTGCTACCATGATGAATCAAGTATCTCAAACTATGAGCTTCTTGTAATACTTGCTCCTTTAATTTTGTCTCATTTGGAACCCAAATTCTTCCTTCAAATCTTAATAATCCCTCATTATCAAGACTATACTGTTTATCTTTTTCATTGGTTAACTGTGAGACCCCGAATTTTATGAAATAAAAGTATTCAATTTTTCTATTTTGGTAAATA
This sequence comes from Panax ginseng, assembly GCA_020205605.1. Lineage (NCBI taxonomy): Eukaryota > Viridiplantae > Streptophyta > Magnoliopsida > Apiales > Araliaceae > Panax > Panax ginseng. The sequence goes on along the minus strand of CM035143.1, from coordinate 28,564,346 downwards.
GTTAAATTGATAAAAGTTTGAAGTTAATGGTAATATGTGAATTTTTTTTTTTTCCAAAGTAAGCAAGTTGATATAAAATATTCGTTGTGTCGGGGAATATTCGATTAGTCGGGAATATTCTTTTTTTTGGGAATATCCGTAATTGACAAGTACAATCATTGGTGGACCCTACAACGGAATTATTATTATCGGATTGAGAAAATGACAAAAATATTTTATGAAAATAATGGCGGAAGTTTTACCGTTAAGCTGTTGAAACACCCGGTGTTAAAAAAATGAATACGATGTCTGGCATTGATTGTATAGTAGCACACAGTATTGATTATTAATGCTTATGTGATAAGTCACCTCTGCTTTTGTTTTATTGGTATTATTAATGTAACAAAAGCAGAAAAAGATTTTATATAAAATAGAATACTTTTATAAAGTTATTCGTTTTATTAGGCTAATAGTAAAATCTTTTTATATAAAAGCAGAATACTTTTATAAAGTTATACATTTTATTAGACAATAATTAGAATATATTATATTTTATTATGCATAGTGTTTAAATAGTAAAATCTATAAAGTTATTCGTTTTATTAGATTATAAATAGAATATATTATATTTTATTTAAATGATTTTTCTTTAAATATGGACCGTCAGATTAAAGTAAATCATTATGGACCGTTCATGAGTTAGTTACTATGCAGTCCATTTTTCTATAAATAGAAGCTCATTCCTTCATTATTTCTTACGAATTCACTAAAACTCTAGAGAGATAAACTATAGAGAGAAAGAAGAAAAATATTCTGCTACTTCACTACTCATATATCCAGTACTCTTCTTCTTAAGGTAGGGGATATTATTTGTAGTACTCTAAGGGGTATTATTTCTTTTGTGTTCATGAAAAGAACTTTTATTATTCCATTTTTTATTATTCTATTGGAATAACCTGTATACGCGGGCTACCCTATACTTGGTGAAATTCTTCTGTTATTCCATTTTTATTATTCTGTTGGAACATCACATGCATGCGTTTTCTGTGGGACCGGGTTAAAATCTTTATTATTCATTGGAATATCACATGCATGCGTTTCTGTACGGACACGGTCCCAAAATCTTTATTATTATTCATTGGAACATCCCGGTGCAATTAACTTTGACCACTGGTTCCAATATTTATTATTACATTGGGAATAACTTTATGCATGGATCCTATCGCACCCATGGTGAATCCTCTTGTTATTCCATTCTTTATTATTATGTTGGAATAACCTGTCTATGTGGATTACCACATGCATGGTGAATGATCCTTTGTATTCATTCCTTATTAAATTGTGGAAATGATCTGTTTAAGTGGATTACCGCATGGTGGCGAAAATCAATTTGCAGTTTCATATATTCTATTACACTCAGTTGGTTAAAGTTTTTGCTTCTATACTCCATGAAATTAGTGGAATATCCTTGATATTTGCGCTTCATCCAGTATCTTTTCATGGAAATATTCTTCTGAGCATTCTTGAATTTTACTCTACAAAGAAGTATCATGTTGACAATTTGGACATTATTGGTTCCTGGATAAATTAATTCTTGAACTTGTTTTATTGAATTATTATGTCATTATCATCATCCTCATGTTTATATTATGTTAAAAGTCATCTGTGGCCTGTAGTGCATAGATGGACTTGGTATGATTATGACCAAGAATTATTAGGTATAATCATGACCGTAATGTTACAAATGATGTGGAAAAAGTCCTCGTTGGCCCGTAGTGCATTGATGGACAGTTTTTGGTATGATTATGGCTATGGATTCTCTTCGGCCAAGGGTACAAAGATGAATTATTTTATAGCATGATCAGGACCGTTGATGAAAACACGATTATCTTTGGCCCGTAGTGCATGGATAATTCGTGGTCGTGATACTAATGAATATCCTTGGCCGTAGTGCAGGGGTGATTCGATGATGTGGATTAATTATTGAGCTGAGTCTCAGCGATGAAATATTAATTCATGGATGTGATAATAATGAATATCTTTGGCCATAGTGCATGGATAATTCATGGATGTGATACTAACGAATATCCTTGGCCGTAGTACATGGATAATTCGATGATATGGATTATTTATTAAGCTGAGTCTCAGCGATAAAATATTGTTTATACACTTTTAATTTGTAGAAGATAGTAGATATCATGCTCTACTTGACTCTTCTAAAATACAATTGTATTTCTTTGGCTTGTAGTGCAAAGATGAATTGTTAATGAATATCTTTGGCCGTAGTGCAAAGATGAATTTATTAGTATAATTATGAACAAGAATTGTGATTTGGTATAACCATAATTTTTGATATTTCAGGTGAAGATAGGTGATGAAAATTATCTTCGTCCTGGGTGCGAAGAGGAATTTAGAATCACAATTATGATTATGAGTTATTCATATGATTGTGGACAGGAATTGTTGATTGATGTTACAGGGATAAAAAATTATTGGTGGACTTTTAACATAGAGAAGATAATAGACCTTATGGTCTATTTGACTCTTCTAATGGATTGCTCGTTCTGCTGCAACTATGGTTGAAAAGTTTTATCATCTACCATATGTTCTAAATCTCTGATTTATTATTGATGAAAGCTATTGATAATTTAATTATCTTTAGTCATGATATTCTTTACTGGGCTAGTTGTGCTCACCCTTTCTGCTTCACAATTCCTTTCAGGTAATAAGAGTGTTGTCGGGTTGAGCGGGGATAACAGGGGAATAGAACGGTGATCTCTGGCTGTGGAGGTTCTCCTTAAACAGTATAGAAAAGTGTGTTGTATTTTATACATCATTTAGTAGTTATATTTCGTGAATCAAATAGGGTGAGGCGAACCCAACTTTGGAAGGGTGTCTTGCCACTATCATACAAGATGTCTAATGACATACAACCTCGTGTTCTCATAAGACATGGTTGTGCACATCAACTTGCTGAATATATCTACGAGCACTACCTATATAATCTTGGGGTTTATGTGAAATAAAATTTTCACTTTGAGACAACGGAGATATTTATATGTCAAGAGAAGACTCACCATTGGAAAGAAGATGATAGTAATCTTCTTATTTTTCTTTGGGGACTTTTGGGTCAACCAAGGATAATTCTGTGGACATATGATATCTATCATAACCTAGATGCATGGCCTCCCATGTACGAAGGTTTCCTTGAGCACTTCCCAAAGATTTTAATTTCTAAAACATTTTTTAACTATACTTTTATGTAAAGTATCATTGTAAGGTTGTGGTCGAGGTATCATGAGAGTTACATACATTTGTATTAAAACTCATAGTTAACTGTGGTCGTATTCTATACGACAACTCAACAGTTGTATAAATGAAGTTGTATTTGAATTTTGTACCATATATCTGGTGACTCATAATGGGTGATGTATACCTAATTTTGGGGGCGTCACATTAACCGCTTCTTAATCTGGTCACACTCATCGGTTTTGAGCTGCACCTCTTTGACTCTCTCTACGATGGTAGATTGGATCTCCTTCGCAAATAGTCTCTGTCCCGATTCACTCAGCAACTTCACCTCTAACTCCATCCTAGCCATCTCTGTTATTAACTCAGTTTAAGCCGTTAACAAAGACAACTTTTCCCGACCCTTCCTACTTAAGGCATCGGCAACTACATTTGCTTTTCCAGTGTGATACAGGATTTCAAAGTCGTAATCCTTTATCAACTCTAGCCATCTCGTCTATCTCATATTCAATTCCTTATGTGTGAAGATATATGTTAGACTCTTGTGCTCCGTGTATATCTCACATTTTTGCCCGTAAAGATAATGTCATCATATCTTTAAGGCAAACAATACCGCGGCCAGTTCCAGATCATGAGTAGGGTAAACTTTCTCATAATCCTTCAACTGCCTTGATGCATATGCAATGACCTTGCCATGCTGCATGAGCACGCAACCAAGTCCTCTATACGAAGCATCAATATAAACTAAAAAATTTCATGTTTTATCGGGTAATGAAAAAACAGGCGCTTCACTTAACCTCTTCTTCAGTTCTTGAAAATTATCCTCGCATTTCTCAGTACACGCGTATTTCACCATCTTCCTTGTCAAGTTAGTCAACGGAGTAGCTATCTTCAAAAAATCCTGAATGAATCTCCGATAGTAACCCGCCAACCCTAGGAAACTCCACACCTCAATTGGCGTTTTTAGTTGTTCCCAAGTCATCACGGCTTCTACCTTTGCTGGATCTACTGAAATCACTTCATGATCAATGACATGACCTAAAAATTATACCTTTTCTAGCAAAAATTCACACTTAGTGAACTTAGCATACAACTTCTCCTTCCTTAGTATTTCCAACACTATTCTTAGGTGTTCAGCATGATCTTTTGGCGTCTTAGAATAGACTAGAATATCATCGATAAACACCATGACGAACTTGTCCAAATATTGTTTGAACACTCTGTTCATCATATCCATAAATGCAGCTGGTGCATTAGTTAACCTAAATGACATCACCAGAAACTCATAATGACCATAACGAGTTATGAATGATGTCTTTGGTAAGTCTTCATTCCTAACCTTCAGTTGGTGATACCCCATCCTCAAATCTATTTTAGAAAAATACTTTGCACCTTTCAAAAGATCATCAATCCTGGGCAATGGGTACTTATTCTTTATCATTAACTTGTTCAACTCGCGGTAGTTGATACAAAGTCTTAACGATCTATCCTTCTTCTTGACAAACGGTATCGACGCTCCCCTCGGGGAAACACTCGGTTGTATGAACTTCTTGTCCAACAGTTCTTGTAACTGAACCATTAATTCCTTCATCTATACAGGCACCATTCGGTACGGTGCCCTTAAAACTGGTGCTGCTCCTAGCACAATGTCTTTATCGGTATCAAATCTACCGATAATTTACAACCCCGTATATCTACGCAACAACTCCTATGAATATCTTCAACAGGAATTATCTCTTCGTTTGCTACCTTAATATTTAAAGGTATTGGTAACTTTTCGTGAAGTAATCCTAATTGTCTAGCAAAATCACATGTTATAAACGAACAAGTAGCACTCGAGTCAAACAACACGTAAGCATTTAGGTCGTTGATCAGAATAATACATGCGACTACGTCCCCCGATGCCATCGCATCTTGGACTGTCATGTTAAAGGTACGGGCCATCGGCCTACCCGGCTGCGCTGGACCACCAATAGCTAACTTACCGCTATTGACGCCCTTGAACCCGTCCGTCCCCTTCTTCGGGTAGTTATTTGCTATGTGGTCAGTTGAACAACATATAAAGCATCAGTGGTTCTTCTTCAGAATTGGACAGTTAGGCAAAATGTGCCCCTCCTGTCCACAATTGTGGCATATGGCCTTTCCCTTGAGACAGACTCTTAAGTGAGTCTTCCCACAGGTTTTGCAGGTCTCCATCCTCCTCTTTGGATCTCCTTGCTTCACTCCAGTATTCCCAGAGTTAAACAATTTCCGTTTCTGTCCCTCACCACTCCCGCTAGCTCCTTCAATCTTTACTCCCTCATCCACTTTCCTATTATTCTTCTTATCTGTGTGGTACTGGCTCAAAGCCTCGATACCACCTTCGGCGATTATCGCCTTGTCTAAAATGGTCCCAACCGAAGTATTTTGGAACACCGATATGCGGTTATAGAGCTAGGGTTTTAAGCCCTGCTTGAACCATCGAGCTTTCCTAATCTCGGTGTCCACTTGGTGTGGAGCAAACCTCGCCAGTTCATTAAACTTGGTGGCGTATTGGGGAACCGTCATGTCCCCTTATTTTAAGTTGAGAAACCTCATCTCCATTCTCCCCTGCATACTCGTGGGAAAGTAGTTCTCGAAGAATATCTCCTTGAACCTCACCCATGTTAAGTTCTCGATCTTGACCCTAGCTTGGTTAGCCTCCCACCAAAAGTTGGCCTCTCCCTTCATCATGTAGGTTGCAAAAGCAACCTTCTGGTCCTCGTTGACATTTTCTATGACAAATTCCTTCTCAATTTCTTTCATCCACAGTTGGGCTTCGATAGGGTCCGTAGTTCCTTTGAACTCTAGCGGACCCACACTCTTGAAATCCTTAAACGTAGTAGCTCATACTACTCCAGGATTTACGGGAATGTTAGCCCCATTTCTATTAAACACGACTGTTAAAACATTAACAAACTCCTACATCAGGTTAACCAGACCTCCCTCCGGTTGATTTACGTTAGTGCCTTGGTTACATGGTACTCTTCTTGGCGGTATTTTGTTGTTACAATAAACAACACATTTCGTTATTATTCATTTTCTGTTAGTTAGTTATTATTCAAGATTAAACAATAACTTCAACATTCATTACTCAATATATTCTAAAAAAGGCTTATATTGATTCATTTCTTGTAGTATAATACTACAACGTTTATATTCCACAACCTAAGCTGATTACATTACAATCCCGCTATTGTTTTCCAAAAATTGAGATTTACAAAAGACTACCCTCTGATATATAAAAGAGGGTTTTACGTCACTACTAGATACACAATATTTACATATTTAAACTACTCTATCTACTAATAGATTATATTTGCCTCAAGGCATTATCAAAATCTACCTTGGCAAGACCGGCGATAATATCACGACTGATAGTATACCGTGTCTGCCCTGCCTCTATGGGATAGCCAGCTACCTGCTGCTAGAAATCCACATGAGAACTCTTATGAATATAAGACATTCTCATTATCTTCTACTTCTTGGTCTTTAGTTCCCCCCTGAGCTCAAAGACCTCATTTTCAGCTCATGGACCTTGTCCTTAGCTATAATCCTCTCGTCATGTTCCTTTCCCACATTGACTCTGCGTTTGTCTTATCTTCCAAGACAGCCTGGAGCTCTGCTTTTAGCTCCTTTACCTCATGATAGTAATGGATGTTTATATCCAATAATGACATAAATAGTGACATCATTGACTCCCCTGGAGCCATCTCTGCTGCTATTGCTACTGGGTTGAAGGACACTACCTCCACCTCTTCTTCTAACATGACATTGAACACATACATAAGGTTTAGGCTCTTGGAGTCTCCAGACTCGATAACTACAACTTCAGGTTCTGCTGCTACAGGGGGTATTGTAACAACCCAAAATTTTGGATTATCCAGAATTTAGGTTTAAAGAATTAGTTATTAATAAAATGAATTTTTACTAATATTATTATGTGCTATGTGTTTATTAATCGTTTATAACCTAGAATGATTATTAATCAGGAGGATTCTGGCTACGACCTAGATTGAACGAGTAAGAATTTTCAAGACAAAAATAAAAATTTTCCGGGAATAAAATATTTCTGGGGAAAAGGATGAAATAGGCACTATTCACCCGACGAAACCTAAGGGTTAGGGTTTGAATAACCTAAGCCTTTTCGAGAGTTCGGTATGTCGAAATGACATTCCGTCGAAAGATTTGACGATAATATATCGTGAAAAGTTAAGTAAGCCGATAAAAGTTTTTCTCGAAAAACGTGCAAAAATCGGACGAAATAAAAACGACGAAAAGTACTGTTGTGTACTTTTCACTCGTTTAGCTACGTTAAGGAAAAACGTGAAGGAAAACGCTTGACGCCAAAAAGTGTTTTTCAGTTTTTTGAAAATCCAAAGAATACGTAGAAGTTAATCGGTAAAGGAAGTATAAGAAATAAAGAGTAAGAGATATTGAGAATGATTTCATATGGTTGAAATCATGAGAAAATAAGAAATAAGAAATTTAGTTTATAAATTTCTTAAGGAAGTATAAGATTCGTAAGGATTTTTAGCGATCCGAATGAGTCTTATGAATGAGTAGGTTAAATAAGTAAAGAATGATGTTCTATAACATCAGATTCCAAGAAAAAATAGAATCCTAATCCAAAATATCGATTAAAATGAAGAACAAAAGAAGAACGCGAAGAACACGAAGAACGTTGTTGATGGACAAATTTAAAACCATCGTAGTATAAATGTTGTTGATGGACAAGTTTAAAACCATTGCGTATAAGTTAGATGCTTATTGCTTGGTTAGGAACGTTAGAAACGTTCATGAAGAATAGATTAAAACTAAGCTATAACGAAGTTATGGCGAAAATTTTGTAAAAGAAGAACGAAAATTTGAAAGTTAGTAAATGAACCCGAACGTGTAGGATTTCATAAGAATGTAAGAGAACGTATAAAACGTGAGTCGTGGACTCAAGAACGAACGAATTTCGAGTTCGGATGACCGAATTACGGACGAACGAACGAAGAACGTTAAAAATATTAAAATGAATGAAGGGTTAAGATTAAGCCAATTGAATGGCATGTTAACAGATTCAGAACAAAGTTATGTTTCGAGGGTAATCGAAGTACGTAAGATAAGGAAGCAAATGGCTTTGGAACGACCTCGTTCCAAATTATAACGAAGAAGTTATGAGATTTCGAAATCAGCGTCTCAAGCTTGTAAAAGACTTAGAAAAATTTTATAGGTTTCATGCTCAGCGTCGCAGCGCGAGTTGTACCTTGGAGGCCGATGCCACGAAGACATAATAAAGGTGTTCAAGACATCGCAAGAGTTCATGCGTGAGCCGTGAACTGTAGTATAATTTGTGGGCGCAAGCGCCATGTACATTACAAAAATCTTTCGAGTGTGGACCCTTGCAGGCATGCCCACTAAGTAAGGACTCGTGCCACAGCGCTAGTCCGGGAAGAGAGGAGAGAGAAGTACGTCACGCCGCAGCGCGAGAGGAAGGGAAGGGCAAGGCGCCACAGCGCCGGTGCAGAGTAATGCCCAGAAATGAGATTTTTAGTTCTCAGTTACTGGAGGATGTGCAAGAAAGAAATATGAACATAATGTTCAACTAATATAACACTTAATAAAGTGTTTTAAACCTTTAATAAAGGTTGAACAAAAAGATTAAACGAGAATAAAAGACAAAGAATGTAGATGCGGGTTACAAAACCGATGTCCGGGGACCGTAGTCGCGATAAATGAACGTGAGGGATTGCTATGGTTGTGATTCCTTAGACGTTGGTTGATGATGTTAATATATAACATTTTGATGTTATGACATGGCATTGAGAGATGAATAATGAACATGGGGTTCATGGGATGGATAACGATGAATGAAATTGAAACCTTGAGTAAAGGTTGAGTGAGTGATTAAGAGACGAGCAACGTGAACGTCGATTACGTAAACGATCCTCGTGAATCGTAGTTACGTCGGATGAACGTTCTAAGTATACCCTGGTATTATGACTTAGACGTTGACTAAGGTAGTAACAAAGATACGAATGGTATCAGGAGAGCCGTAGCGAACGGTAATAAGATTACTGAAAGCCGAATATAAGTCGGTTGAGAATGTTAGAATGAAATGTAAGCGTTGAACACTTTAACCGACCTGAAGGTTGAGTGTACGCAAATATTAAATGGGTAGAACCTACACCCCGTGTATGGTTTGACCGTATGATAGCGAAGACTATTGATTAAACTTGTGAACGGTGAAGAAGCTGAATTAGAGAGGTATGTATAACGTAAAAGAAGCCGAGTTAGTGTTTATAACTTGGATGACGCACCGAGTCGAATGAACCGGACGTTGTAAGATAAGAATAAGGTAATGTAAAATGCTTAACGCTATAAATACGTAGAATGAATATGAAATGATCGTTCTGAGTATACAAAAGACTGTATGACTTAGACGATGATGAATGAATCCTGAGGTATGGCAATTAGTTGCCAGAAAGCCATAAGGAAAATGAATTTGACTTAACGAACATTATAGTTAATAGTTCGTATAAGTTAAGATAAGTTAGGTTGTTGTACAATCGTAACCTTTGATGGTTGACATATGGGAGCTGGGCTAAACAATTCCTTCAGAGAGCGAAGGTATATACAAATCGCGGCAACCGATCTAACTCTCATCGTGATGGCGAGTAGTAGATGAGAGACGGGAACTTGTTTGTTGGTTGTTTGTGGGAAACCACTCAGAGTACCATATGGACTACTAGCAGAGAAGCGATGTGTGCTGAGTCCTAGAGAAGTATGAGAAGAAGGTAAGAATGTAAATCATCGAAGATGATGAACATTTTGAGTAAGACATCTCAAGTATGTCATGAAAGCCGTAAAAGAGTAAAGAAAGTTGGTCGCGTAATATATAGTTGTAAGAACGCGAACCCTAAGAAGTAAAGTAAAGTAAACCAATGCGTAAGTCAAGTATATGACTAACTTAATTGGTGTATGTGTTTTTCTTATGTGTTATAGGATTGGAATGAGCGATTCATCAGAAGTCGTAGGTATGTGCGTAAGGCAAGTTTCCTAACTTCATTCATACTATATGAATGCTAGTTTTTTAAACTTCTCAGATGTTGAACTTGAGAAGTCTGTCTATGTGCGAATGTGAGATATTTGTACAAAGTGGTAGAACGTATGAGGCCTTGTGCGACAATGTGAACACTTCGGTGTTTCTGTGAGATGAACTGTTCTATGTTTGAACTGTTCAATAAAAGAATGTTCTATTTATACATGAAGCATTATTGTTAAGTCTGTGCTATTGATTCTAGCCAAACAGAATGTGCATGAAAGAGAGTAGAGAATGAAGGTATTTCAAAGTGCATGTAACTAATGTTTTAAGATGATAGGAATCAAGACTATTCCTATTATTCAAGCTGCTTCGTAACCTTTGTTTGGTTATTGAAGTCTAAAAAGAATGTTTAAATTCTTGAAGTTGTTTGTTCAACTGCTATGACTTGCTGGGCAATTGAATGATCACACTTGCTTTAAATGAAAAACATTTTCAGCAAACGATGTTAGAAGAACTTAAAGATCCCGTATAGATCAAGCTGACGGTATCCAGATGAAGTGTCATTCAGAATGTGAATGAGTGAGAAGATCAAGTGAAGACTTGTAATGTAAAAAGATGAAAAATTAAACTATACACTAGTTTAATGAACTGTATGTATCCTTGGTGGCGGATAAAAGTCTCTCTTGTAAGATGAAAGGAATAATGTAATTATTATTATTTGTAATGAGGAAAGCTATAAGGTTTTTAGAACCTGGGATTTGAGAGTGTATGTTGTTATATTTCAATACATAATGATGTATGCAGAATGAATGATGTACTCGTGACGTACGGAATCCGGGTGTGAAGAAAGACCGGATTTCGGGGTGTTACAGGTTGGTATCAAAGTCGATAGGTTATAAACCTTAGGTATGAGTACCTAAGACTATAATCGTAAAGAGAAGGATAAGAAGATCACCACGTGATCATAGTAAATCGTAGTAACAGATGAGCTGTTAAACGATGAATGATTTATAGCTAATGTTATGAATGAATGGTACTACAAAGTAGTATGGGAAGAAGAACTCAAATTGAGTTGTAAAGGATAGTATACGAATTAAAGAAAATTCGTATTAAGTAAAGAGAAAGTTAGAAGTTGTAAGATTTCAATTGAGGACTCATGTGATGGCTGAGTTGTATGAATCTTTGTATGGGCAGAGGTTTGTGCTTGGTGTAACAACCACTCAGTTTATTACAGTGATAATCATTGAAATTGGTCGCACTATCAAGATGTATATAAAGAGAAGGTGAATCTTTTCTCATGTATATACTTGATAGGTAGAAAATGATAAGATAAAAGGGTTATTGAAACTCATACTTATGAAAAGTTTGTGACTCATAGTTATATGCTATGTTTCTGAGCCCTAAGCATATGGATAGTCCTTGATTTGTTCTTGGATTACATATTGCGAAGATAAGTTCTTAAACACATATGGTTGTGGAAAGTTCCTAAACACATAAAGTGTGGTAAGTTGATGAACTATACTAAGGTATAGGAATATTTAGACTGAAAGTTAGTATTTTCAGTAGACTTGGCATTGAAGGTGCTAGGGAAGATTAAGTATTGTCGCAAGTAAGACAATGAAGGAAGATGGAGAATAGGATATTCCAAGTCATCTAGCTATGCTAGATTTCAAAATTTCTTGAAATCGTGCTAATGTGCGCATTTTGAAAATGAAAGAATGGGTTCAGCTTTTGGAACCAATGGATTTTAAAAGAACTATTCTTGGTATGTCTATGCTAATTGTTTCAGCTAGACAGAAATTGATTTGAAATATCAAAATGAATTTTATATCATCAGTGCATTTGATGCAAGGATGGTAAAAGGATGGAGTTATTAATGCAATTAAATCTGGTGTGGAATTTGATCAAAGGATCAATAACCTGCTATGGTATGATGCATAATGATGAAGTCATAAACTGACGAAGTCCTCAACGTACTGTGAAAAGTGCGGTATCATGACGTCATGAAACTTTTTGAAGTATTGCAAAAGAATTTAAAGAATTAGTCGATGTCAAGCAAGTTGACTAGACGAATGTTTCAAATTGATGTCCAATTTATTGGTATGGTCTAAGCTAATTGATTTGGATAAGACGAATGGTATGTCATGGTTAAAAAAAAAATCGAGCTTTCTTTGAAGAGTTATGCCAAACCAAATAGTTTTGGTGCGGAATCTAATGAGTAAGTCTGAGGTGAACATACTCCGAAATGGGGTTATACGATGGGTTGATCACCTACGTATGGAAGAGTTAGTTTACCTTCTTTGTGATTGTAAACTGACCATGGAAAGAAAGGTTACGGCGTCATGCTGTTTAACCTAGTAAGAGTTCATGGTCAATTTGACCCCTCAGCAAAAGTATGAAATGTTTTAAAGGAATCTTTATATTCCTCGTTATTCCTTTCACTTCATGATTTTGATAAGTTATGAAGGGTAGGGAATGTTTGAAAGATAATAACTTCTTTGAAGAGAAGTTGAGAAGAAGAGTAAGTTAAAATTTCGAGGATGAAATTTCGTGAAGAAGGGAAGAATGTGATGACCGGGTAAGGGTTGGTTTTAAGAAATTCGAGGATGGAATTTTTATAAGGAGGGAAGAATGTGACAACCCTTTGGAATTTTGGATTATCCGTTGGAATTTAGGTTTAAAGAATTAGTTATTAATAAAAAGGATTTTTTATTAATACTATTATATGTTATGTGTTTATTAATCGTTCTATAACCTAGAATGATTATTAATCGGGAGGATTCAAGCTCTGAGCTAGATTGAGCAGTAAGAATTTTCAAGACAAAAATAAAATTTTTCTGGGAACAAAATATTTCTGGGGAAAAGGACGAAATAGGCACTATTCACCCGACGAAACCTAAGGGTTAGGGTTTGAATAATCTAAGCCTTTCTGAGAGTTTGGTATGTCGAAATGACATTCCGTCAAAAGATTTGACGATAATATATTGTGAAAAGTTAAGTAAGTCGATAAAAGTTTTTCTCGAAAAACGTGCAAAAATCGGACGAAATAAAAACGACGAAAAGTACTACTGTGTACTTTTCACTCGTTTAGCTACGTTATGGGAAAACGTGAAGGAAAACGCTTGACGCCAAAAAGTGTTTTTTAGTTTTTCAAAAATCCGAAGAATACGTAAGTTCATCGGTAAAGGAAAGACGAAATATCCAAAAATATTTGGATTCTGAGAATCGCAGTTTTTAAAACTGTCGGACAAAACCCGAAAGACAGAACTAAAACTTAAGGGCTAAGCAAACTTGAGGGCTAAGTTAACTTAGTCCTTAAGTCTTGAATAGTAAGGAGGTGTGAATAGTGATTTTAGGGGGAAAATGACTATTTTGCCCCTAACCTTGAAAATTTATAAATAGGAAGCTTAATCTCATTTGAATGGGATTTTGAAAATCCTACACTTTGAGAGAGAAAGAGAGAGACTTGGATGGGGGAGAGAAGAGAAGAGAATGAAGGAAAAGCTAGCTTGAATGCACGCTTTGTCCGAAGCGGAAGGAGATTAAAGAAGAATGGTAATCCAACCCTAGTTCTTCTAAAATTTTCTTTAAGTTTTCTATGTTCAAAAACATAACTTAATGAGAATAAAGAAGTAAAAGATATTGAGAATGATTTCATATGGTTGAAATCATAAGAAAATGAAGAAATAAAAATAAGAAATTTAGTTTATAAATTTCTTAAGGAAAGTATAAGATTCGTAAGGATTTTGAGCGATTCGAATGAGTCTTATGAATGAGTAGGTTAAATAAGTAATGATGTTCTATAACATCAAATTCCAAGAAAAAATAGAACCGTAATCCAAAATATCGATTAAAATGAAGAACGCGAAGAACGAACGAAGAACACGAAGAACGTTGTTGATGGACAAATTTAAAACCATCGTAGTATAAATGTTATTGATGGACAAGTTTAAAACCATCACGTATAAGTTAGATGCTTATTGCTTGGTTAGGAATGTTAGAAACGTTCATGAAGAACAGATTAAAACTAAGCTATAACGAAGTTATGGCAAAAATTTTGTAAAAGAAGAATGAAAATTTGAAAGTTACTAAATGAACTAGAACGTGTAGGATTTCATAAAAATGTAAGAGAAAGTATAAAACATGAGTCGTGGACTCAAGAATGAACGAATCTGAGTTCGGATGACCGAATTACGAACGAACGAACGAAGAACGTTAAAAATGTTAAAATAAATGAAGGGTTAAGATTAGGCCAATTGAATGGCATGTTAATGGATTTAGAATAAAGTTCTGTCCAAGGGTAATCGAAGTACGTAAGATAAGGAAGCAAATGGCTTTGGAACGACCTCGTTAGAGTTATAATGAAGAAGTTATGAGATTTCAAATCGGCGTCTCAAGCTTGTAAAAGACTTAGAAAAATTTTCTAGGTTTCATGCTCGTGGCAGCGCAGTCATGAGTTGTGCCTTTGAGGCCGACGCCAGACGCATGATAACAATGTGTCGAGAGCACACTTTAAGAGAGTTCAGTGTGGCGTGAACCAAGTAGTACAATTTGTGGCACCGTGGCAGCCATGTACAAAGACGAAAATCTTTTTGAGTGTAAAAAGGCAGCAAGCTGCCCACTAAGTAAGGACTTCATGTGCCAACGCCGGTCCAGGGAAGAGAGAGAGAGAGAAGTAGGGCCACAGTAGTGCGAGAGAGAGGAAGGGAAGAATGCAGTGACGCAGCACGGCCGGCAAGAATAATGCCCGAAAAATGAGATTTTAGTTCTCGATTCTTTGGAGGATGTGCAAGAAAGAAATATGAACATAATGTTCAACTAATGTAACACTTAATCAAGTGTTTTAAACCTTTAATAAAGGTTGAACAAAAAGATTAAACGAGAATAAAAGACAAAGAATGTAGATGCGGGTTATGAAACCGATGTCCGGGGACCGTAGTCGCGATAAACGAACGTGAGGGATTTCTATGGTTGTGATTCCTTAGACGTTGGTTGAAGATGTTAATATATAACATTTTGATGTTATGACATGGCATTGAGAGATGAATGTAAAGCGTATAGACGCTGTGAACACAATGTTGTTGCGAAGAACGATCGGTCTTAGTATACAATGATCTGTATGGCTTTGACATTAAGAAAGAATAATGAACATGGGGTTCATGGGATGGATAACGATGAATGCAATTGAAACCTTGAGTAAAGGTTGAGTGAGTGATTAAGAGACGAGCAACGTGAACGTCGATTACGTAAACGATCCTCGTGAATCGTAGTTGCGTCGGACGAACGTTCTAAGTATACCCTGGTTATATGACTTAGACGTTGACTAAGGTAGTAAGTAAGATACGAATGGTATCAAGAGAGCCGTAGAGAACGGTAATAAGATTACTGAAAGCCGAATATAAGTCGGTTGAGAATGTTAGAATGAAATGTAAGCGTTGAACACTTTAACCGACGTGAAGGTTGAGTGTACGCAAATATTAAATGGGTAGAACCTACACCCCGTGTATGGTTTGACCGTAGGATAGCGAAGACTATTGATTAAACCTGTGAATGGTGAAGAAGCTGAATTAGAGAGGTATGTATAACGTAAAAGAAGCCGAGTTAATGTTTATAACTTGGATGACGCTCCGAGTCGAATGAACCGGACGTTGTAAGATAAGAATAAGGTAACGTAAAATGCTTAACGCTATAAATGCGTAGAATGAATATGAAATGATCGTTCTGAGTATACAAAAGACTGTATGACTTAGACGATGATGAATGAATCCTGAGGTATGGCAATTAGTTGCCAGAAAGCCATAAGGAATATGAATTTGACTTAACAAACATTATAGTTTAATAGTTCGGATAAGTTAAGATAAGTTAGGTTGTAGTACAATCGTAACCTTTGATGGTTGACATATGGGAGCTGGGCTAAACAATTCCTTCAGAGAGCGAAGGTATATACAAAACTGGCAACCGATCTAACTCACTGTGATGGCAGTGTAGATGAGACAGGAACTTGTTTGTTGGTTGTTTGTGGGAAACCACTCAGAGTACCATATGGACTACTAGCAGAGAAGCGATGTGTGCTGAGTCCTAGAGAAGTATAAGAAGAAGATAAGAATGTAAATCATCGAAGATGATGAACATTTTGAGTAAGACATCTCCGTATGTCATAAAGCCGTAAAGCGGTAAAGAAAGTTGGTCGCGTAAACTTAGTTGTAAGAACGCGAACCCTAAGAAGTAAAGTAAAGTAAACCAATGCGTAAATAAAGTATATGACTAATTGGTGTATGTGTTGTTTCCTTATGTGTTATAGGGATTGGAATGAGCAGTTCAGCGTAAGCTGTAGCTGTATGTAAGGCAAGTTTTCTAACTTCATTCATACAATATGAAAGCTAGTTTCTTAAACTTCTCAGATGTTGAACTTGAGAAGTCTGTCTATGTGCGAATGTGAGAAATTTGTACAAAGTGGTAGAACGTATGAGGCCTTGTGCGAAAATGTGAACACTTCGGTGTTTCTGTGAGATGAACTGTTCTATGTTTGAACTGTTCAATAAAAGAATGTTCTATTTATACATGAACTGTTATTGTTAAGTCTGTGCTATTGATTCTAGCCAGACAGAATGTGCATGAAAGAGAGTAGAGAATGAAAGTATTTCAAAGTGCATGTAACTAATGTTTTAAGATGATAGGAATCAAGACTATTCCTATTATTCAAGCTGCTTCGTAACCTTTGTTCGGTTATTGAAGTCTAAAAAGAATGTTTAAATTCTTGAAGTTGTTTTTTCAACTGTTATGACTTGATGGGCAATTGAATGCTCACACTTGCTTTAAATGAAAAACATTTTCAGCGAACGATGTTAGAAGAACTTAAGGATCCGTATAGATCAAGTCGACGGTATCCGGATGAAGTGTCATTCGGAATGTGAATGAGCGAGAAGATCAAGTGAAGACTTGTAATGTAGAAAGATGTAAAATTAAACTATACACTAGTTTAATGAGCGTAATATCCTTGTATGATAAAATCCTTGTAAGTGAAAGGAATAATAAAGTCATTATTTGTAAGATGAAAGGAATAACACAGGATTTAATTATCATTATTTCAGGTATATAATGATGCGAAATGTTATAAGGTTTTGAATCAGGTGTGAAGAAAGACCGGATTTGAGTATGATCTGTATGATTTGATCTTTATACTACGAACATCTCTATATATTCCATGACATCTACACAACACAATTACATAGGTATTCTACGAGTTCGCCTTAGCCTTCCCTTTATCCTTGTCGGATCTGTCAGTCCATTCGATCTTATCTTCATTCATATGGTTCAAGTAAGAGTGAGCCTAACTAGTTCAACAAGTAAAACAATTATAATAAAGTGGCATGCTTGAAACATAGGAATCGTATATCTTCAATAACTGAACAATAGTTACAAAGTACAATTGATAATTCAAAATAGCACTTCTTTTCCTTCAAAATGTTTTACAATGACAATATTCAGTAAAACATCAATTCCGGACCAAGACCATGAGCATTTCATAAGTTCCTTGAAAAGGACATCCCGGAACTAAGTCCATAAGTCCAGCATAGCTTACGAGCACGTCTAGGTGATCAACCTATAGTACTCTATGTTGATCAACACTACATTCATTAAACGTATGTACGTTTAAGTTGTGGAAACCTCATGTGCCTGTCATTTGACGACAAAACATTTTAGCATACTCAGTCTTCAGTTGAAAACCACACCAACATAGTTTTGTAAAACATTAACAATACTTTGATAGATTATAAGAAATCCAACATAACGTAAGTCTAGCCAAAAGAATTGGCTTTGACTTCATCAGACATTAGTTCATGCGTAAGAATACATGAATCATAAAGTTTGTCCAGATTAAACTGAAACAAGGGTTAGAACGCTTGCCTTTAGCGTCTGCTACTGTTATTACACGTGCACTTTAAGTCTTTAAGGTCTCTACAGTAGATGATAACATCACATAACACATTAGGCCATGAATAAACATACATGGTTCCTAACGAATCTTACCCTTTTTTTGAATCTAATTATGACTTAGATTTGTTATTATTGGTTCCAGCGTTCTGTTACATCGTTCTTACGTTCACATGTAATTGACTTACTTCAACCCTAAGTGATTATACTTAAGGTTTAACCATGTCTTAACAATGTTACTTCATGTTCATTAAGCTTGTATTATCTCATTATCTTTCTTTTTATCTTCATAACCATTCATCACTATTCTAAACCTAAATTTTGGTATTGCTACAAAGATTCTTCTTCTCTTGTAGTTTGCCTAAGCCATACCTCAAGGGTCGAGGATCAGGACTCTATGTACATGCATGAGTCCCTTTATTCTTACGCTTTTGTTGCAAACAATAAAACTCCGAGAGAGAGGTCACTGACTTCTTCTGCTAAGCTCAAGCTACATTGTAGAAGCCACTTATTTAACCTCAAATTTGCGCTGTATGCCTACTCATCACTGAAAAACTTGGACAGTTTTTTCAACTTTGTGAGATTCCCAGGCTCGTAACTTCTTCGTTATAAGTCTGAATTGGCTCGTTCAAGAGCGTATAGTTCACAAATCACATATTCTATGTGTTCATATAAGAACTTTATATTTTTAACTTCGTTACCTCAAAATTCACCTATTGGTTCATTTTTAAACAAATCGATAAACGTTCGTGAACGTTCAACGCTCGTTTCTTCGTTCTAAGTCGGAATTCGCTCATTTTTGAGTTTGCAACTCTATAATGCCAAATTAGACTTGTCTCCATCGCAAACCAATGTTTCCGAGCTCAAACACAAAATCTGACTTCCATTCCGAGAATTTCACGAATTCGACGATTATCGTCCAATCGTGTGAATTCCTACAAAACTTTGTTACTAAAGATTTGTTCATCATTCCAAATGGATTCAATCCATCAACTAGACATCTCAACCTACATATTATAACATCTTATTTTCATGTTAGGTTATGACTTATTCCTCATGAGCTTATTACTTGTCAAAGTATAAACTACACTGAACTTTATTTCACATGGCTTATGATAGTTAAAGTCTTCTAACCATCATTCTTACATCTTATTATCATACTAACTTCATTCATGTAATTATGATATAAGTCTTACAAATTCTTCCTTAGTTCATAGCTTATTCATGAACAAAGTGCTTATTCCCGACTTATTAATACTTAAGTCTTTAGCTTATCCCTTCTTATGATTTCTTAGCATACATGAGCATCACTTCTCTATCAAGCTATAATAGAAGAGATGGAAGATTATAGGATAAGAGTCTTACCCTTGATGAACTAGCCTTTTTTTCTTCTTGGAACAAAAATGAAAGTCTAGCTTATATGCTTATTCTTTCTACCAATTAAGTTGGAAGTTGGAAGAAAGTTAACAAACAAATAATGAACTTTGAGCTTGCTATTTATAGACTTCTCTAAGTTAGGGCATATTGGTCAAAAGCACAATCCCACCTCCTTTGTAACCTCCTTACTATTCCTTACTTAAGTCCTAAGTTTACTTGCTCTTCACCTTAATTACTTGGCCACCACAATAAATCCTTGGTCACCAAGATCACCCATGGGTTGCCCCATGGATCATACTAATCCATTAGATCATTACTTGGGCTTAGATTTAATTTGTTTAACTTAAGCTTTTGGGCTTGCTTTAAATTACTATGGGCTTCACATTAATAACCATTTGGGCTCTAACATTACTCACACATGGGCTTGCTCATTACTTCTATTGGACTTGCATTTCCTACACGATCCAATAAGTCCATTTACAAATGGCTTAAAGCCTTAGGACGTATTCTATACGTATTATTATCGTATTATCACTCATATACTAATTCATCATATACAATATACCATTATTCATACATACTCGTATAATACTCGTATCATACTCGTATTCATTTACTCGCATAATACATACGTATCATACGATCATTACATTAACTTCTTAACGCTTGATTTTCCTAACGTTCTCAAATTAAGTCCGCATGCGAAATATTACGTTTTCCATACTTAAATTTTTATTACATAATACATCTCACCTCGATATTCTATCGTTACGTATTTCTTGAAAGTTCAAAAATAATTCCCAAGCAGAAATCGATGAATAGTGTTTTTCGAAGAATTTCTCGGAAAGCTTTTATTTTTGTCTTGGAAATTCAAACACTTTAATTCCCTCGCGTAGTTTAAACACTACGAATTTTCGACGTTTCTAGGTTATAGAACGACATTCATCTTACTAACACATATAATATAATTTTATTCGTTATTATTTCAAATAAAATCGTTTCACAAATTATTCATTTTTCTGGGGCGTTACAAGCATTAATCAAAAGAAATCAAAGATAAATATTAAAGACTTTAAATTTATCTAGAGTTTTTAAAAATATCCAAATTGTCAACATGATACTGCTTTGTGGAGTAAAATTCAAGAATAATATTATATCAGAAAAGAAATCAATTTTTGTCATAAAAAGTACTCTGGGTGAATAGTACCCGAGTGAATAGTACCCCATGAATAGTACTTTGTGAATAGTACTTCGGGAATAGTACATTATGAATAGTACCCTATGAATAGTACTTTGTGAATAGTACTCGTGAATAGTACTTTGTGAATAGTACCCCGTGATTAGTATTTTGGCATGAAAAGATCAATAATTATCAAGAATGCTCAGAATAATTTTTTCCATAAAAAGATACTGGATGGAGTACAAATGTCAAGGATATTCTACTAATTTCACGGAGTATAGAAGCAATACTTCAACAAAATGAGTGTAGAATTAGGGATATGAAACAAAATAATATTACTTAAATACTACGGAATATTGAAGAAAATATTATTTCATATGAATATTGAACAAAAATAATATCCCTTACGAATACGAAAGAAATAATACCCCTTACCTAAGTAGAAGGTGTTAGAGTTTATGCCCTATAGGCCAATTATTTGATATAATTGCTTAACATTTTGATATTATATTTGATTGAATAAATTAATGATTTTATTATGGTTTTATTTACTGTGTTATAAATGTTAACATAATAAAATTCCTTAGAATAGTGATACAAATTATATAGTTTCAAGTATGTGACTTGAACATGAGATTATATAATTACAATAAGTATCATTGCTCTTAAATATCCCTATTCGAGTATCATTGTTGATAAGACAATAATGATGCATTGAGACTAGTATGTGGATTGATTGATGACCAAATCTCATTGGTCATAAATATATGAGATATTAAGTCAATGCATAGGTACGTGTTAGAGAACGATGTAAGACGGATGCATTCGCCATCGTAATTCTATATGGAGCATTATGCGAAGTGTCATTAGCGATTCTCATAGTGACAATGATGTAATGGTCCTCTGACCTGAAATCACTATATTACTACACGAGAATTTATGTACTTTGATATCATCAAAGGTCACCTTTAATAGGGTGGACTATAAAGGTGATTATTGGGTACACCATGAATCGTGTGAGGAATATGAGTGATCTAGATGGAATTTAACCCTCCTATTTATTAGAGGTGATAACCATAGACCTCTTGATTGAGTAGGACTATGAAATGAATGGTCATGCTCAAATAATGATTTGTTTCATATAGTCTACTCATTGATCAAGAAAAACTCAGATTAAATTATGAAGAGTATGCCACATTCCATGACTCGAGTTTAATCTAGGATATTAAGGTTAAAAGGATTAAATTACATTGAAATATTGGTCATGAAAAGGTTGCATCAAATCATCGATCTTATTATTACTTGGGTAAGTGATGCATTACTAGATGTCATTTCATTTGTTTTATAATTTTATAATATGATTTTAAAATTATTGCCAACGTAATAATAACTTATAGGGTCACACACATAGAACGTAATTAAAAGGGAATTAATTTAAAGTGTAAGGATTTAAATATATCAATATGATTGATAGTATTTAAATCACGAATTTAAATTAAAAGGATGATTTGTGTGTGTGTGTGTGTGTATATATATATATATATATATATATATATTAAGTAAGACTTAATTAAGATATAATATATATATATATATAAAAATTAAGATTTTATTTTAATTAGATTAGGGTTTTGATTAATTCCTATTAACTACTGTATATATATGATATATAGCAGCCATTTTAGGTAACGAATCATAACCTAAAAACCCTAGCCGCTCTTAGAGAGAGACTAGAGAGAAATTTCGAAAATCCATTCCTTTGGTGGCTAGTACCGCAGCTCCCTTCAATTACAGAATTGTGCGACGATTCGGGAGCGTTCGTGTGGATACCATAGAGACATTGTTCGGTTGGATTGCGTTGGAGATTCGAAGCAGTTTCAGAGTATTCCATAATCCGGTATAAATTCTAAACCTCGAATTAATTTTTGTTTCGCATGGATCTGTATGTTGGGTTTGGAAATTGCTTTATAAATTTTTATATTCATTTATGCGTTTTGTCTTTGAAAAACCCTACTTGAAGGAATATTGGATATGGAATAGTGAAGTAGCGAGAATACTCTTCTTCTTCTTTCTTTCGATAGCTTCTCTCTATAAATGCTCTTGTGAGTCTTAGTGAATTGGTGAGAATGAAAGAAGAATGAGCTTCTATTTATAGGAAAATATAGTTTCAATAATTGCACGTTTTGGGGCTCGAATTTTTATAGTATAATACCTTAATCTTTTCTTTTATTTTTAATTTAGTCCTACAAGTATTATCAAACTTGCACCACCTCCCCTAATAGTACATGCATGTGAATCAATAGTACATTCATGTGAAAAAATAGTTATAAGCATGTGAATTAATAACAATTAATTGCTCATTTATCCGATTAATTACCCGATTGGTCAATATAACCTCCAAAAATCAATTATTATCAAAATAAATGTCAATTTCCACTAACACTAATGATCTCAACACAATGGAAATATTTTTATTAACAATTCCATCTTTAATCAACACGAACTTATTCATCATTAATACTATAACTCATAATATTTAACAACCAGATCATTCCAAGGAAATAGGGGGCTTTTCCGATAAGGATTTCTCCCTATTGACGCGCAATTAGGTGACCAAACCTCTCCTCGACAAAACTTTCTAGACATTGTCAATATTGCAAATAATAATATGAATAACTTTGTCGTCTCAATTATTGATTTAATAATATAAAATATTATGCGCATGATATTGTGACAATAATTGAATAATAATATGAGAGATATTATGCAGCAATTACTGTAGCAATAATTGAGTATAACTGAGTGACTTCTCACGTAAGCATCAATAATCAAAAATATTGTACAATATTGTGTGCTACTATGCAACCACGCGTATTAGTGTACTTTTACCATCGGCTATTTCAACAGTCTAACGGTAAAACTTTCGCCGTTATTTTCATAAAAATTATTTCTGTCATTTTCTAACTCCAACAGTAATTCCGTAGCGGGGTCCACCAATGATTGTGTCGTCGTACGAATATTTCCCGACAAAAAGAATATTCTCCAACCAAACGAATATTTTATAATCACTTGCTTATTTTGCAAAATTTTCACATATCACCCTTAACTTTAACATTTTATCAATTTAACCATTTACTAAATTATAAGAAAATTTAATACTTTCATTTTATAAAATTCGGGGTCTTACAACATTCATATATGAAATATTAAGGTTTTGGAAATATACCTTCAATTGCTTAGAAAATCCTAGCTAAAACACAGAGAATTGCTTTGAATTACATAAATCCTCTCTTAAACTCTCTCTCTCTCTCTCTCTAATTTCTCTGTATACGCCCTTCTCTCTTCTTCTTAGTATCAGTATAAGCCAACTAACACTTATGCGTAAAAATATAAACTGATAGCCATAATATGCATACTTAATTATATCAGTTACAAAAACTTAAACGTGAGTTATCAGTTATAAAATATTAATTATATTTTAATTTTTATTTTATTTTATTTTAATTCAAATTCAAATTCAAAAGCCTTAAGGCTTTGTTTGGCAAAACACTTTTAAAATAAAGACTTCATATTTTTAAGCCTTGTTTGGTAAATCCATTTAAAACTACTTTAATTTATTTCAATAAATCATTTATACTATAGTTTATAGTCCCATACTATTTATTTGGATTTCCATATCCAATCTTAGTTAAATAAAATAATTACAACATATTAAATAAATTCTCCACTTAACTAATTATATTTTATGAATGAAAAATGAATAAAATTTAAATTTATCAAAATATTTTTTTGAATATTATGGTGTGGATTTGATATAATGTTATAGTTGTGGGTAGTATTTATAAATTTTTCAAAAGTATGCAAGTTGTTTATAAATATTAGATTGATTGGTGGGAATATTATTTTTTGTCGGGGAATATTAAATGCGATGGCACAATCATTGGTGGACCCCTAGCGGAAGTATTGTCGTAGTTAGAAAATGACAAATTATCTTTTTATAAAAATAACGGCGGAAGTTTTACAGATAAAAGCTGTTGAACTACCCGGTAGTAAAAAATACGATGTCTGGCGTGGTTGCATAGTAGCACACGGCGGTATTGATTATTGATCTTACGTGAGAAGTCACTCGGTTATACTCAATTATTGCTCTGATAATTCTTTGCATCATATCTCTCGTATTATTGATTCGATTATTGTCATAAGTATATCATCTGCATAATATGTTATTTTATTAAATCAATAATTGAGGCGACAAAGTTATTCATATTATTAAATTGCAATATTTACAATGTCTAAAGTTACATCGAGGAGAGGTTTGGTCACTAATTGCGGCATGATAGGGAGAAATCCTTATTGGAAAGCCCCCCTCTTTCACAGGAGCGACACTGGTTGATAAATATTGTGAGTTATAATATTAATGATGAATGTTATTAAAATTAAAGTTGTGTTAGGAGTTGAATTTGGAGGCGGACGTGATATTTGAGTCGGAGCGATGAAATTAGTAAAAATAGTCTATAAACACAAAATTTTCCGAATTCACTATTTGGTGAAAAAGTCAACAGTTGACTTTTTTGGGAAAAAATCAAACTTTGAAATTTCAAAATTTATATTTTTGATAAAAATGGTTTCATTGTGTTGGAATTATTTGTGTTAGTGAAAATCGACAATTATTTCGATAATAATTGATGTACGGAGGTTATATTGACCGATCGGGTATTTACTTAGGATAAATGAGCAATTGATTGCTATTATTTCACATGATTATAACTATTTGTTCACATGTGTATACTATTGTTTCACATTCTTGTTACTATTAGGGGAGTTGGTGCAAGATTGATAATACTTGCATGACTAAGTTAAAAATGGAGGTATAGATGGAGTCTTATCTTTGTAATTCGTATTTTCACATATCTAGAACTATTGATTCACATAATTTACTATTGAATCACATTATTTACTATTAGGGGGAGGTGGTGCAAGTTTGATAATACTTCATGACTAAATTAAAAATAAAGGAAAAGTTGGAGGTATTGTCTTGTAATTTTTGAGCCCAAAAAGCGTGCGATTATCGAAACTATATTTTTCTATAAATAGAAGCTCATTCTTCCTTCATTTCTCACCAATTCACAAAAGCTTTAGGCGATTATTATAGAGAGAAAATTATAGAAAAGAAGAAGAAGTCTGCTACCTCCTTATTCGAGTATCCAGTTTTTTAAAAATGGAATAAGGTAGGGAGTATTATTTCTTTCTTATCCATGAAGAGAACTTACATTATTCCATTCTTTATTATTACATTGGAATAACTTTTGTATATCTGTGGGCTACCCTATACTTGGTGAAATTCTTACATTGTTGTTCCATTCTTTATCATTACATTGGAACATCATCACATGCTTTGTTATTATCTTTGCGGACTGGTTAAAATCTTTATTATTACATTGGAATATCACATTATTACATGCGTTTTCACATGCGGACTGATTCACATACTGTCTTTATTATTCTCGTCTTTATTATTATCATTTGGAATATCACATGCATGCGTTTTCTGTGGGACTGATTAAAATCTTTATTATTTTGTTGGAATATCACATACATGCATTTTTTCTGTGGGACTGATTAGTTATTTATTATTACATTGGAATAACTTTTGCATGCGGTCTATCGCATACTGGTGATTTCTTTTGTTATTCCATTCCTTATTATTATACTCGGTTGGTTAAAGTTTTGACTTCTATACTCCATGAAATTAGTGGAATATCCTTGATATTTGCGCTTCATCGATATCTTTTCATGGAAATATTCTTACGAGCATTCTTGAATTTTACTCTACAAAGCGGTATCATGTTGACAATTTGGGCGTTATTAGTTCTGGATAAAATAATTCTTGAACTTGTTTTATTGAATTCTTATATCATTGTCATCATCCTCATGTTTATATTTTGTTGAAAGTCATATGTGGCCTATAGTGCATAGATGGACTTGGTATGATTATGACCGAGGATTATTCGATTGTAATCATGGTAGTAATGTTACAAATGATGTGGTAAAAGTCCTCATTGGCCGTAGTGCATTGATGGGCGAGTTGTTGGCATGATCATGACCATTATTGAATACACAAATATTCTTGGCGCGTAGTGCATGGATAATTGTGGTCGTGATCTTAAAGAATATCCTTGGCGTAGTAGTGCGGGGTGATTCGATGATGTGGATTATTTATTAAAATTTGAGTCGGTGATAAAAGTGATGAAAAACCTTTTAAATCATAAAAGATAGTAGATTTTATTCTCTCTTGACTCTTTTAATGGATTGCTTGTTCAGCTTGATTAAACTTGATGGTTGTTATATTGTATCGGTTTAACTTTGTTGAAGGCTAACGATAATATTACTGCATTATCTTAGTCATAATATTTTCCTCTTGGGCTAGTTGAGCTCACCCTTTTACTTTTATTGTTCTCTTGAGGAAATGAGAGCGTGGCGAGGGACTAGTCGGGGAGCGGGTAGCCGGACGGATGATAGCATTAGTAGTCCTCACTATTCGGTGAAATAGTGGAAAATAAATGTAATAATATTGAATTTGAGTTTGAATATTGTCTGAGCGACAATATTTGTATTAAAACTCACGACTTATGTTTTGTCGTACTTTACGACAGTTGTATAATTAAGTTTATTTGTATTATTATGTACCATGTATTTGGCGACTCGAGAATGGGTGATGTATACCTATTTTGGGGGCGTCACGGTTGGTATCAAAGCTTAGGGATATGATCCTGGCTAAGATGTGAGACTAGAACTAGGAGGGAGGCGGAGAATTCGCCCGCTAGTATGACCTACCTAAGTTTATTTGATATTTAATTGGTCGGTTCGAGTATAGGGATAATATGTGATGTTAATTAACCCTTGTTTTGTGGCGGTATTTGAAAATGACATCAGAGAATGTTGAGAATAGCAATGGAGCACAGGAGGCAGTTGAGTCTCCACGGATCAATAATCGGGACAATGTGCAGCAGGATGGCGATAATCCTCTTGTAAACACCAACAACGATCAATTGTGAGCAGCGATGTACGTTTAGGAGCTTTTAGAATTCATGCAACATCGGTGAAGGCCACTCACATTCATAATCTGAGGGGAGGAAACAATGGCAACCACGATTTGGTCAGTCGCATTAAGCAATTCAAGGGATTTGGGACCACAGGAGTTTTTGGGAAAGCGAGAACCACTTAAAAAGCGGAGGCGTGGTTAAGCGAGATCACCAAGATATTTGATGTCTTGGGATGCTCAGAGGAGCAAAAGGTTCCTTTGCCACCTTTATGTTGCGTGCGTGAGAAGCGAGATCTTTGGTGGGAATCGTAAAAGCGTACCCGACTGGCCTTTTTCAAGATGTCTTGGGAGAAGTTCGAGAAACATTCAACGACAAGTACTTTCCGAAAGTATTCGTCACATGAAGGAGGTGGAGTTTATCAAGTTGGAACAAAACAATATGGTAGTGTCGCATGATGTCTGAGGCTAAATTTGCGGAGTTATCGGTTTGCATCCCATTTGGTCGATAATGAGGAAGCGAATGGCGCGAATGTTTTTAAGAGGTTTGAAGCGGGAGATCATGATATCTTATTTCTCATAAAATTGTGTTTGTATTGGATGTTGTAAATAGGGCTCGATTAGTGGGTAGCGATAACGAGTCAATATGACAAAAAGAAGCGATCCGGCAAAATGATATCTACCGGTGATACTTGATCATCAAAGCGGTGACAATAAGCATGGAGGAATCAACATGCGAAATGGTAACCACCGGTGGTAATCATGGTCAAAACAATAAGAATGGACATTTCAAGAAGAGGAGATTCAATGATGATGGAAAGCGTCGGCACCAACACCCGTTGTTAAGGAAGGAGAGCGACCACTATCATATGCTTCAAAATGCGGAGGGAGGGACACATCGGTCAAGCTGCAGCGATCTTGAGTCAAAGCATGTTATAATTGTGGAAGAGAAGGTCACTTAGCCGATTTTGTCGTTCACAGAAGACAAGTTGACTAGGATGGAGGCACCAAAAGTAGTCCCGAGAAAAGTCAAAAGCCGGTAGTTTAAGAGAGAATTTTTTTTTTTCGTGACGAGGAACACTGAATAAAATTATCACGGGTATGTTAGTCATAAACTCTTGTGAAGTCTATCTAGTGTTGAATCTGGGGTTCTACTCACTCTTTTATTTCACCTAGTTGTGTTCGATGTTTGAATTTAACTCAGGAGAAGTTAGATTTTGATTTATCTGTTGAAACTTCGGTTGGGAGAAACCTTCATTACCTCCCTTATTTATAAATCTTGTTCAAATCAACACTTTCACGTTTACTGTCGATCTTATCTCTTTGAAAATACTTGCCTTTGATGTGATTTTAGGAATCGATTGGTTAACTACTCATCATGCTTTTCGTAAGGTTGTTAGCTTTCATATTCTAACCAACTTTGTTATGCGAATTCAAACAACCAAATCACTAAAGTCGATCATTGTCATATCAAGCCATAAGTAAAGAGCCCCGGTCCTTTCGTTGTTGACTTTCTTGTGTGGAATGCTGCAGAAGCAGGACTTTTTGTGGCGGCGTTGTGAATAGCGATGGCAAGTTGATA
The DNA here is from genome assembly GCA_020205605.1 of Panax ginseng. Taxonomy (NCBI): domain Eukaryota; kingdom Viridiplantae; phylum Streptophyta; class Magnoliopsida; order Apiales; family Araliaceae; genus Panax; species Panax ginseng. The sequence continues at coordinate 28,534,954 of CM035143.1, read as the reverse complement.
GGTATCAATGTGACGTGTTACCCAAGTCTTGGATGAGAGTCGCGATTTTGAATGATATTTCTATTGTTAATAAATTTCTTACGTATTCTTGAAGACTTCTTAGCCTACCCTAGGCGTGAAATCGAATTTTGTATTGACCCGATACAAAACCCATTTCTAAAACCCTCAAATATTTCTTCAACTAAAAATGAGCGTAACACGCCAAAGAGCGTTGGCTCGAAATTACATTGAAGATTACGATCGTACCATTGATACCATCGTGGAAAAAGCGAGCGTGGTAGGCGGACGCGTTGAGTAGAAGATCGTATCGTTTCTGAGTGCGATGTTGTTAACACAAAGACCCATTTAAATACGACTTACAAATGATGAAGATAGAGTTAAAGACTCTAGGAAACCACGTGAAGATACTTGAATATCTGAGTAGAATTGACTTTAATCGATAAAGTTAAAGCCGCTCAAGCTACACACGGGGTGATGAATGTGAAGAAAAGAAGGTTCGAGAGGCGTTATTCTAGAAGCAAGAATCGATGAGAGAAGAAATCTCAACCCTCGATTTAATTGGCCCATTTGAAATCCTCGATAAAGTAGGAGCGTGGCTTATAGACTCGTTTTACCGCCAAGTATGTGGCGTGTTCATAACGTTTTTTTAACGTATCGACGTTACGTAAATATGGGGATGACGAACCACATTATTAATTTAGAACTAGGACGAGATAGCGGATGATTTAGCGTATGAGGAGATCGTGTTAAAATCTTGGATAAGAAGGATTATATTCGACACTCAAAGGTTATACCTCAAAGGGTTAGAATTTGAAATGAAGTCGAGGTATCCTCACCTCTTTGGCATATCAAGTGCGTCACGTAAATTTAGAGGTGAAATTTCATAAGGAGGAGATTGTGAAACCCCAGATTTTATGAATAAAGATTTAAATTTATCGAAATATTTTTTTAATATTATGGTGTGGATTTGATATAATGTTATAGTTGTGGGTAGTATTTATAAATTTTTCAAAGTATGTAAGTTGTTATAAAATATTCGATTGGTGGGGAATATTATTTTTTAACGGGGAATATTAAATGCGGCGACACAATCATTAGTGGACCCCCAGCGGCGGTATTATTGTCGTAGTTAGAAAGCAGCAAATTATCTTTTTATAAAAATAACGGCGGAAGTTTTACCATTAAAGCTGTTGAACTACTCGGTAGTAAAAAATGCGATGTCTGGCGTGGTTGCATAGTAGCGCACGGTATTGATTATTATTGATCTTTACGTGAGAAGTCACTCGGTTATACTCGATTATTACTACGATAATTTTTGCATCATATCTCTCGTATTATTGATTCGATTATTGTCGTAGTATCATCTGCATAATATGTTATTTTATTAAATCAATAATTGAGGCGACAAAGTTATTCATATTATTAAATTGCAATATTTACAATGTCTAGAAGTTACATCGAGGAGAGGTTTGGTCACTAATTGCTTGGCATGATAGGGAGAAATCCTTATTGGAAGAAGCCCCTCTTTCACAGGAGCGACTGGTTGATAAATATTGTGAGTTATAATATTAATGATGAATGTTATTAAAATTGAAGTTGTGTTAGGAGTTGAATTTGGAGGCAGCGGACGTGATATTTGAGTGGGAAGCGATGAAATTAGTAAAAATAGTCTATAAACACAAAATTTTCGGAATTCACTATTTGGTCAAAAAAGTTGACAGTTGACTTTTTTAGGAAAAAATCAAACTTTGAAATTTCAAAATTTATATTTTTGATAAAAATGGTTTCATTGTGTTGGAATTATTTGTGTTAGTGAAAATCGACAATTATTTCGATAATAATTGATGTGCGGAGGTTATATTGACCCGATCGGGTATTTAGCTTAGGATAAATGAGCAATTGATTGCTATTATTTCACATGATTATAACTATTTGTTCACATGTGTATACTATTGTTTCACATTCTTGTTACTATTAGGGGAGTTAGTGCAAGATTGATAATACTTTGCATGACTAAGTTAAAAATGGAGGTATAGATGGAGTCTTATCTTTGTAATTCGTATTTTCACATGTCTAGAACTATTGATTCACATAATTTACTATTGAATCACATTATTTACTAGGGGGAGGTGGTGCAAGTTTGATAATACTTCCATGACTAAATTAAAAATAAAGGAAAAGTTGGAGGTATTGTCTTTGTAATTTTTGAGCCCCAAAAGCGTGCGATTATCGAAACTATATTTTTCTATAAATAGAAGCTCATTCTTCCTTCATTTCTCACCAATTCACAAAAGCTTTTAGGCGATTATTATAGAGAGAAATTATAGAGAGAAAGAAGAAGAAGTGCTACCTTATTACCTCACTTATTCGGTATCGATTTTTTTCTAAGGTAGGGAGTATTATTTCTTTCTTATCCATGAAGAGAACTTACATTATTCCATTCTTTATTATTACATTGGAATAACTTTTATATCTGTGGGCTACCCTATACTTGGTGAAATTCTTTACATTGTTCCATTCTTTATCATTACATTTGGAACATCACATGCATGCGTTTCTGTGGGACTGATTTAAATCTTTATTATTACATTGGAATTGGAATATCACATGCATGCGTTTCTACTGTGGGACTGATAAAATCTTTATTATTACATTGGAATATCACATGCATGCGTTCATGGACTGGAAAAGTCTTTATTATTACATTGGAATATATATATACATGCGTTTTTCTGGGACTGATTTCGTCTTTATTATTTTGTTGGAATATCACATGCATGCGTTTTCTGTGGGACTGGACTGATTATTTATTTATTATTACATTGGAATAACTTTTGCTGTCTTGATCTATCGCATGCTGGTGATTTCTTTTGTTATTCCATTTCTTATTATACTCGGTTGGTTAAAGTTTTGACTTCTATACTCCATGAAATTAGTGGAATATCCTTGATATTTGCGCTTCATCGATATCTTTTCATGGAAATATTCTTACGAGCATTCTTGAATTTTACTCTACAAAGCGTAGTATCATGTTGACAATTTGGGCGTTATTAGTTCTGGATAAAATAATTCTTGAACTTGTTTTATTGAATTCTTATATCATTGTCATCATCCTCATGTTTATATTTTGTTGAAAGTCATACATGGCCTATAGTGCATAGATGGACTTGGTATGATTATGACCGAGGGGATTATTGATTGTAATCATGGTAGTAATGTTACAAATGATGTGGTAAAAGTCCTCATTGGCCCGTAGTGCATTGATGGGCGAGTTGTTGGCATGATCATGACCATTATTGAATACCACAAATATTCTTGGGCGTAGTGCATGGATAATTGTGGTCGTGATACTAAAGAATATCCTTGGCGTAGTAGTATGAGGGGTGATTCGATGATGTGGATTATTTATTAAAAGTGAGTCGGTGATAAAAGTGATGAAAAACCTTTTAAATCATAAAAGATAGTAGATTTTATTCTCTACTTGACTCTTTTAATGGATTGCTTGTTATTCTTGATTAAACTTGATGGTTGTTATATTGTATCGGTTTAACCTTTGTTGAAGGCTAACGATAATATATTATGCATTATCTTAGTCATAATATTTTCTCTTTGGGCTAGTTGAGCTCACCCTTTTACTTTTATTGTTCTCTTGAGGAAATGAGAGCGTGGCGAGGGGATAGTCGGGGAGCGGGTAGCGGACGGATGATAGCATTAGTAGTCCTCACTATTATTCGGTGAAATAGTGGAAAATAAATGTAATAATATTGAATTTGAGTTTGAATATTATCTCTGAGCGACAATATTTGTATTAAAACTCACGACTTATGTTTTATCGTACTTTTTACGGCGGTTGTATAATTAAGTTGTATTTGTATTTTGTACCATGTATTTGGCGACTCGAGAATAGGTGATGTATACCTATTTTGAATTTATGGATTTATCTCGGTTTGCATCCCATTTGGTCGATAATGAGGAGCAAATGACGCGAATGTTTTAAAGAGGTTTGAAAGCGGGAGATACGCCTAATATCTTATTTCTCATAAACCGTGTTTGTATTCGGATGTTGTAAATAGGGCTCGATTAGTGGAGTAGCGATAACGAGTCAACGCAACCAAAAGAGAACATCAAGCAAAATGATAATACCGGTGATAACAATCATCAAAGCGGTGACAATAAGCATGGAGGAATCAACATGCGTAAATGGTAATCACTTGATTGGTAATCATGGTCAAAACAATAAGAATGGACATTTCAAGAAGAGGAGATTCAACAATGATGGAAAGACGCCAAGACCAAAGACACCGTTGTTAAGGAAGGAGAACGACCACCTATCATATGCTTCAAATGCGGAGGGGAGGGACACATCATCAAACCGCGATGCCTGGCCCAAAGCATGTTATAATTGTGGAAGAGAAGGTCACTTAACCCGATTTTGTCGTTCACCGAAGACAAGTTCAGCTAAGATGGAGGCACCAAAGGCCGTCCCAGAAAAGTCAAAGCCGGTAGTTTAAGAGAGAACGTTTTTTTTTCGTGACAAGGAACCTAAATAAAATTATCACGGGTATGTTAGTCATAAACTCTTGTGAAGTCTATACCGTGTTAGATACCGGTTCTACTCACTCTTTTATTTCACCTAGTTGTGTTCGATGTTTGAATTTAACTCCGAAGAAGTTAGATTTTGATTTATCTGTTGAAACTCAGTTGGGAGAAACCTTCATTACCTCCACTATTTATAAATCTTGTTCAAATCAACACTTTCACGTTACCTATCGATCGTATCTCTTTGAAAATACTTGCCTTTGATGTGATTTTAGGAATCGATTGGTTAACTACTCATCATGTTTTTCATAAGGTTGTTAGCTTTCATATTCCTAACCAACCTGTTATGCGAATTCAAGCAACCAAATCACTAAAGTCAATCATGGTCATATTAAGCCATAATTAAAGAGCCCCGGTCCTTTCGTTGTTGACTTCCTTGTGTGGAATGCACCGAAGCCAGACTTTCTGTAGGCGACGCTTGAATGACGATGACAAGTTGATAGGTATCAATGTGACGTGTTACCCAAGTCTTGGATTAGAGTCACAGTTTTGAATGATATTTCTATTGTTAATAAATTTCCTTACGTATTCTTGAAGACTTCTTAGCCTACCCTAGAGTGTTGAAATCGAATTTTGTATTGACCCCAGTACAAAACCCATTTCTAAAACCCTCAAATATTTCTTCAACTAAAATGAACGTAACATGCGCCAAAGACGTTGGCTCAAGCTGTTGAAGATTACGATCGTACCATTCAATACCATCGTGGGAAAGAGAACGTGGTAGCTGACGCGTTGAGTAGAAGATCGTATGTGTTTATGAGTGAGATGTTGTTAACATAAAGACCCATTTCGTAAGACCTACAAATGATGAAGATAGAGTTAAAGACTCTAGGAACCCACGTGAAGATAATGAATACACGAGTAGAATTAATTGACTTTAATCGATAAAGTTAAAGTCGCTCAAGCTACACACCCGGAGCTGATGAATGTGAAGAATTAAGAAGGTTCAAGAGGGCGTTATTCTAGAAGCAAGAATCGATGAATAGAAGAAATCTCAACCCTCGATTTAATTGGCCCATTTGAAATCCTCGATAAAGTTGGAACTGTGGCTTATAGACTCGTTTTACCGCCAAGTATTTTGCGTGTTCATAACGTTTTTAACGTATCGACGTTACGTAAATATGGGGATGACCCGAACCACATTATTAATTTAGAACCGGACGAGATAGTGGATGATTGAACGTATGAGGAGATACAAAACAATGCGAACTAGAAGTTCAATTCATTTACAAAGTTTAGAAAATCAATTTCCAAACGTATTTACTGACCCAAAGAGTGTAACAAAGTCACATATACCAGATGTTAATGTTCCAATTAAAATTGATGTCCCAGCAGGATAACCTTTTGTTGCAAATGAATCTAAAGCACGCCTGAAGCATGGTCGACCAGTCAGTTCTAAAGATAAGAATCCTCAGAAAAGAAAAGGAGTAAAGTTTCGAGATGGCCAGGATGGAGAAATGGCAACTCCAGAAGATTCTATAGAAAACCCTTAGGCATGACTAATATTACAGTTCCAAAAGATAATCAAGTACCTGAAATTAGTGAAAATGAAGTGATCTCGATAAATTATGTCATGTCAAGAAAAATATGGAACCAAAATGACATCGACGTTGATGATGTTTTTTCATACAATGTAGCGCTAGATGTTATAAATGATGACAAAGATCTTGAACCAAGGACTATTGAGGAATGCATGCATAGACTTGATTGGCCAAAATGGAAAGACATAATTGAGGTAGAATTGAAATCTCTTTAAAAAAGAAATGCTTTTGGACCAGTAGTCCGTACACCTGATGGTGTAAAACCAGTGGGGTACAAATGGGATTTTGTTCATAAACGAAATGAAAAGGGTCAAATTGTGAGACATAAAGCACGACTAGTTGCGCAAGGATTGTCGCAAAGACTTGGTATTGATTATAAAGAGACGTACTTTCTTATTATGGATGTGACAACTTTTAGATTTTTAATTAGTCTGGCAATAAAAGAGGGACTTGACTTGCGTCTAATGGATGTCGTTTGTGAGAACCCGAATTTTATGAAATAAAAGTATTAAATTTTTTTTCTATTTTTGTAAATAGTTAAATTGATAAAAGTTTAAAGTTAAGGGTAATATGTAAAAAATTTTGCAAAGTAAGAAAGTTAATATAAAATATTTTTTCTGTCGGGGAATGTCCATACGATGGTACAATCATTGGTGGACCCCGCAACGGAATTATTGTCGGATAAAGAAAACGATAAAAATATTTTTATGAGCATAACGGCAGAAGTTTTACCATTAAAACTGTTGAACTACTCGGTAGTAAAAGTACAGTAATACGCGTGGTTGCATAGTAGCACACGGTATTGATTATTGATGTTTATGTGATAAGTCACTCAATTTTGTTTTATTAGTATTATTAATGTAATAAAATAGAAAAACTTTTTATATAAAACAGAATACTTTTATAAAGTTATTCTATAAATAGAATATATTATATTCTATTATGCATAGTGTTTTGCATAGTAAAATCTTTTTATATAAAACAGAATACTTTTATAAAGTTATTCTATAAATAGAATATATTATATTTTATTATGCATAGTGTTGCATAGTGCCTGCATAGTGTTTATTTATTATTCTGTTATTCCATTATTTATTATTCTGTTGGAATATTTTGTCTGTGCGTTTTACGTCGGACCTGGTTCCGTTATTTATTATTCTGTTGGAATAACCTGCATGTGCGGTCTATCGCATGCCTGGTGAATTCTTCTATTATTCCATTATTTATTATTCAATTGGAATATCATGTTTGTGCGTTTACGCATGACCTGGTTCCATTCTTTATTATTATGTTAAAATAACATGTCTATGTAGATTACCGCATGCATGGTAAATGATCAGTCGTATTCATACGAATAGTATTTTCATTAAAAAGGGGTTTCTGTCAGGGGCAGATTCGTAATTTTTTTGACCTTCAAAAATTTTGGAAAAATTTGAAATGATAATCTGATGAATTTTCTAGATTGTGTCCAAAAATGGCGATTTTTGGATGTATAGATTAAGAGTTATGGATTTTATGGGAAAAGACTATTTTGAAAGTAAACCCTTATAACTCCTTGTGGTTAACTCCAAAATTGGTGAAATTTTTATTGGGAGTATATGTATATAACAGGAGTATACCCTATAAATTTTGGAATTTTTGGACAAAAATACAATTTATGATAAATGTCTAAATATTCGACAGTTTTAGCCATATAAAAAATAGTAAATGAATTTTAAAAATTCTAAGAAAATATATGTTCAAGATGGGACTATATTTCGCTAAATCCTTAAAAGAAATATTTTTGGGACTGATTTGGTATTTTTCATGACAATAAACTAGTTATGAGTAAATGAATTAAATATGTTATGTGAAGTAATAAAATTGAAAAATAGGATTTTATGGCTTGAGAATCCTATATAGGGTATATGCAAATTTTTGATGAGGGATTTGATCATTGATGATGAAATCTTATGAATATGGCAATTTTGAATGATTAAATGCATTATTTGATAAAGTGTAAACAATTGAAATAAATTGTTTATAAGTTTAAGAAATGATTAAAACTGTGAGGGCCCCGAATCCAGGTCCTAATTCACCTCGGATCCAGTTCGATCATTCTATACAACTATTATTATTTGCGGAAGATATAAACATAAATTGTTTATACATTACATTACACACTATTCCCCAAGGTCGAGTAACCTTTACTTATACATATTTCATAACTTTTCTAAAATATAACAACATTAATATCATACAATACAAATCTAATCATCTTGCGTCTACTAAAGTCGAAAACTGCATCTTGGACCTTTCCTTGTATCCGACGTATTCACCTTAATCTGCAATGTTTTATCATGATATAGCAAGGGTGAGCATGAAAGTTGCCCAGCAAGTTTAAATTCAACAATATAACGATATATCATGATTGAAATGATTTGAATAATTGGCAGGCTATAATTCAACAATATAATTGTGAACTAGCAGAACAAATTTATGGTGAACAAGTATATATACATGAACAAATATATCTCGAACCAACTGGTAATGAAGGTGATCAGTCTTTCATACCTGACTTATACATGCAATATGTACAGAGTACAATTCATGGCAACCAGCAATGATTAACCATAAGCTTATCCAAATGAAACACTCTTAGTAGAGTTAAGTAAACAAACTTGCCTGAACCGTTGATTACCGCTACGTAATTTATATCGCCTTATCCAAAGACCTAATATTAGTAATATAGATCTCCAATATTAGAATAATATCATCACAATATAATATTATTATATATATACACATAGAATAACCTAAACACATAGCACATAACTCTATCAGTCTATTCAGCACATAAAACTTAGCATCAAGTCAGACTATTTAAGTCCGAGTTGAAACCGACACAATTCTATCATCCCGACGGTTTATTCGGACAATGGACGAGTTTAAGTTCAATTAAACTCTGGCAAAACACTTAACAATATCTCAGATAATTTTAATAACAGTCTTAATATTTTTCATAGGCTTGTAATAATTTTTAAATAATTATTACTATTTATCATGAATTTTAAATCATTAATATCGTATTTAAATAAATTAAATACCACATAATTCTTTTATCATTAATATTTATTTATTATCAAATATTAATGAAATACATGTCATAATATTATAATATATTTATAATATCACAAAGTATTTTTAATACTTTAAAATCACCTTTATATGATTTTTAAACCATTAAATTCATTATCCGATAATTGCTTTTAATATTAAAATATTAATATTTTCATGACAAAATATCAAAAGTTATATTTTATAACTTCAAATATTTTTCTAACCCTTAAATCATTTTTATATGATTTATAAAACATTAATTTATTTTTCCACAATTTATTTAATATATTTATTAAATAAATTAACCATCATTAATATTAATTAATTAATGAAATTCATCACAAAATATTAAAAGTTAACGAAAATAACTTAAAATATTTTTTTTACCATAATATTTTTTTTATGATTTTTTATGTATTAAAATCATTTTTAAATCATTTATTTAATATTATAATTAAATAAATTAAATACCATTTATATTCCAAAAATATTAAATATTTATGAAATATACTCTAAATAATTAAAAATTATTTTTTAGAATTTAAAATAATTTTTCAGAATTTATTTATTATTTTTAATAATTAAAATCTATTTATTTCGATTTATTAATTAATTTTCAGAAATTAGAAATTAAATAATAATACAACCGTCGCTAAAGGGCCCTATAGCAACAAAACCGTCGCTATAGGTGTTCTTGGCCTGTTCTTGAACATTCATCAGCAAACCCAGAAAACCAAGTCAGTGCACAAGGTTGGAGGTTTGACCATCATTTGATCTAGGTTCCTAACGCTTTCTGGGCTTTCTTAAACGTTTATGTTGTAGTAGGTTTGCAACTCTACCATTAAGAATCAACAACACAGTCATACAACATCATGATATGAAGATCTATGCAACAGAAAAACGTGTCAGACCTGTTCTTGAGTTTCTGGGCTGCCCAGAAACTCAAGCAGTTCGAAGGCACCACTTTGAAGCCTTGCATCATAGCTTTTTGTATTATGTTTAAGTGATATTAAGGTTCAATCTTGTAGTACTAATGTCGGGGTACACGACCATATCACCAAAGCAACCTAACAACATCAAATGTTCACGATCTGGCATGGTCAAAGTACCTATCAGGTACATGCTCAAGAACAAATCTGGGTTTTCCAGATTGTTCATCAAGCAGTTCGGTCAACTACGTTTGACCATTAATTTCTACAATCCTGTTACAGATCTGGGTTATCTAAAGGTTTTAATATATACTCCTTATGTCAGACTACAAGGATCAAACAACAAAATAGCCAAAACATCAAAATACTGCAAGATCTAGATACGAAAAACCTACGACGAGATCCGGAAAACTGGGTTACCTGTAAACGTTTTTCGAGTGAGCGATCAATTATTTGTTTGACCGAGCATAACCGACGATCTAGACTTGATCCGACCATGATTCCAGTTTTAGATCAAAGTGCTCATGACATAGAAAAGATTTATAATATTAAACAACAAATATCAAAAACAGATAAGGATTTATGGCGTCTAACATTAGGCTGTCAGTAGATTTTTCAAACTTTTCCCAGATTTCTTAAAATGACTATTTCGAGCACTTTGATGTTATGGATTCAATATATAGCAACTCAGATCATCAAGTGACACCCTAATACACAACTTAAAACAATAAATTACATCATCTAACAAGATCTAGCAAATTAGGGTTCATACCACTTTGAAGCTTTGATCTTTGATTCTGACTTTTGGATCCTGTTCTTGGAAAGCTAAGAGCTGTTAATGGTTTTGTTTCTCACACTCTCTCTCTCTAAGTCCCGAAAATGAAGAGAGATAATGGGCTTGACAATAATGAGACTTAAAGTAAGTATTTTCTTACTTAACTCTCTTATTTTTGGATCCATTGAACCTAATGTTGCTAGGTGTCCTCTCAGATTAGATTTGGCTGAGATTTTTAGCAAGTGGCTGATATATGGTTGTTGACTTGCCAATATATGGCAAGATTTACAAGCAACATCCAATAATGCACACGGGCAAAATAGTCTTTTCCATTCTAATTTTAATGGTATTTTAGTAAATGGCCAAACTCTTAGGGTTTAGGGTTTAGGGTTTAGGGTTTAGGGTTTGGAAAAATTTAGGGTTTAGGGTTTGAAACCCGTAGGGTTTACAAATTTAATTTCTAAAATTTCTAAATTAGGTTTTCAAAAATAGAAAATTAACATTTCTAAATTATAATTAGGATTTACTAATTATATTAAAATTTCTTAATCATACTTTAAATCTTACTAATTAGGATTAGTATTTTCTAATTAAAATCGCTAATTTAGCAATTAGGGTCAAAATGGTCATTAGGGTTTATAACCCTAAAATTAAGGTTTCTAATAGAAAAATAATTTTCCCAAATTAGAAATTAGATTTTGTAATTAGATTAAGGTTTTCTAATTACTTAACTTGAAAATTAGAATTAATATATCCTACACTACAAAAAAATGGGCTTTAGCAACAACCGATTTTCGTTGCTAAAGGTGTCAAATTTCGTTGCTAAAGGGTTTTGCAGCGACTTTCTTTATCGTTCGTCTTTTCGTTCACAAGAATGAGCGTTATAATTGTTCCATGAACGAAGCTAACGATTTTTTCGTTGCCAAAAGTAATATATTTTGCAACGAAATTTGACTTTCGTACAGAAACATCGATCCTTTAGCAACAAAATATATTGTTGCAGAATAATAAAAATTTCGTTGCTAAAAATCCCATTTCGTTGCAAAAGCTTGCTAATTGGCAACGAAATGAACTTTTTTTTTTGCAACGACCATGTTTTTTCGTTGCAATTGACACCATTTTCAACAACATTTTTCGTTGCAGTAAATAATGAAAACTGTTGCCTAAACTTGCTTTCGTTGCGGAATGTAAACTTTTTAGTAACGATTTTCGTTGTTGATTATATTATTTGGCAACGAAATTATGCTAAATCAACAACGAAAATATTTGTTGCTGGTTATTTTTCAATAGCAACGAAAGTCGTCAATTAGCAACGATATTATATGTTGTCGTTTCTTTATATGTGCAACGAAAGTTGATATGATTTGCAACGATAAAAAATTTTGCCTTTTATGTTAGTATTAGCAACAATATCCTCTTCGTTGTTATTAGGTTAATTTTTCGTTGCCAAATATTATATTTTTAATGCCATTAGCAACAAACATTTGTTGCTAAATGTATAAAAAATTGTTGCTATATTAAAACTTGTTCAATGCTTTGGTAACGAATTATATTGTTATCAAATCAAAATTTGACATTCTTTTTGTGTACCTTGCTAGCTCAATGTTCCCATAGCAAATAATGACAAAATACAAAAAACTAAAATATTATTAACTTAATAAAATCATTCACTACATAATCATTCATTATCTTTACAATTAATCATCTAAAATTATCACAGTTCTTCAATCAAAGTATATATCTACATATATAGAGAGAGTACACTTCACAATTTCACCCAGTATTGTAAGGCAGGTCGTAGAAACAGTCTTCCTGCACATATTTAAAAATAATAGCAAGTCAGGAAAATAAAGCAAATAGGTCATAAGAGGCACTTAATGCCAAAATCAATACACAAAGGTAATAGAGTTGCTACGTGCACGAAGAGTGGAAGCCAACTGCCACCATACTGATTTGTAAACACTCTTAGAACACCCTGCAAAATTAGTCAGAAATTTGGATCAAGTTCTATAAAAGTTATACCGAGTAATATCTTCAGTGCATTAAGAACAGAGCAAACCAAACCTTAGAATCAAAAGAACTTAGTTGGCCTTCTTCACTGAAACCAAACCATGTTAAACTTGAACCAGAAGTCGATGGAAGTTTTCCTTGTATAGGCAGGGTCCCATTACAAATGTTGAACACTCTAAACTCTAGCATCTGCAATTTCAAGTAAAAAAGTTCTCAACCATTGACCAAAACTGGTATATTGACCAATTAATTTGTTTGTTACAAAAAGAATGAAGAAAACAACAGCTTTCCAGTTCGTCAGATCAAATATTCAACTAAAAAGATTTTATTGGTTCTTACCCTCCATCACAATTTTCTGTCCAAATAACTGGTTTCTTGTTGGAATTTGGCCTAAAACCATCATGAGTAGTATCCATTACAGGCATCTAGCTGTGAGGGAAATTGTTACAACAATGAGGTGGCTGACAGTTTGCAATCATGAGCATAATTCCTTGACTTCTTTAAGAATTTGGTACTACCATGTCCTCAATAAACATAACTGTCATCTAATCAGGTTGATATCTACCGCTGCTTTTTTCAGAATCAAAATGTATTAGCGACAGAAAATGAAACTGGAAGGGAAAAAGAATTTACTATGAATTCTGGAGCATCTACTTGGTTGCACATAATCCATGGAACTCCAGCACCAAGTCCAACAGCCATTTTAGCAGCCCATTTCACATAGTCCTTCCCCTTCTGTCCATATGAGTTTTCAATATTCCCGTACTCATTCTCAATCTGATAATACAAGATTTAAATTATGGAATACTTGTGAGTAATACTATAAGAGTCCAACTGGAATACTTATTAGTTTTCTTTAATTTTTGCAATAAATTCATAAGAATAATTTGGCGAAAGGGAGGTGAGGCATGAGGTAACCTTCAAAATAACGTGGTTTTCAAAATTAAGATCTTCCTGTAAAATATATAAATTACTATTAGTAGTGTACGTTATTACTACTGAAAGTTTGCAACAGAGTACATGTGTTGCAACAGTGTGATTAGAGAGAGCTTGTGCGAAATTCCAACCAAGGGAAATTAAGGATCTTAACTACTCAATTCAGTTTCAGTTTACTTGGTCAAATTCATTATGTACGTATAGGTGTTGATCCGTTGATGTTGAAAGTTTGAATATTGTATAGGTGTTATACCCACTTATTTAAGAAAATATTAGCCAAATATCTTAGGTAAATAACACAACATTTGAGAGAGCAAGGGAGATCCCACTGCTGCCCTCTAGCACGCTGCTACAACCCATTGTTGCAGAAACGCAGCAACAAGCTTCCCCTTTTTGCCACTTTGAGATATCTTAAAGTTCTAGCTCCTATTTTGGTTCACATCCATTGTTGATTATGATAGACATGCCATATCAAGCTATATTATTAAGATAATAGACGTCCAATTTAGACCTTACAAACAGCCCAACACAGCGATCAAAAATGGACGTTCATTAAAATTTTCAATTTCGTTTCAGCTTTACCTTCTCTCTCTAAAACAGTCATAACTTCTTCGTTTCAAAACATTTTTGAGCAATTCTTGCGCCCACGCGAAGCTAACTTCCGGGACTTTTATTCTTTGACCATTTTCAAATTATTAGCACAAAATTCCAGAAAATCCGTGCAAGGGGACTGCTCGAATTTCCAGCACTTTCGATGATTTCTTAGCTACTTCGTGATTTTGTTTCTTGCAATCCTTTTATCCGGTTGTTCCCAAATTTTGATATGTTCTAAACTATACTACATAGTATTTTAGGAAATTATAATATAGCCAAAAAGGATTCTTTAAGGCATACTAATAGAGGCTCAAAAGTGACTGTTCTCCATAGATTTTCATAGAACTCAACTTGTAATAACATCTTCAAAAATCATTGTGAATCTGTTTTAACATAATCTACCAACATAAGTTGTCTTCCGATTCATGTAGGTATGCTATCTTGCTTGTAGTGCTAGCAACTTCTCATGTTTTAACATATTTATTTCATTTGGGTATTTTAACAAACACCATGAATGCATAGTTTTGTGTTACAAATTTCACAGCCATTTATCTACATCAAAAGTCCATAATAACATCCTTATTACTCCACAACCCAACCTATCTCCTTGTGCCTAATTTCAATTCACAACAGTTCATTTCATCACAACTTGCATATATTAGTTTTAAACAAGATAGTTTATTATTAAAAGTTTGATATCACAACTCTTATAAAGCAACTAAAGCTCATAGTAACATAGTAACTAAAGCTCATAGTAACTAAAGCTCATAAAGCATAATGGTACTGACCTGCACCAGGTGCAACAGCCGCATGAGGCATGGAAGGGTTAGTACTTGACATCCATCCTGCAATTGCACTTGGAGAAGGAGAAACAACAGGCTGGAATGGCTGCACCCAAGAAAGTTTTCCCTGAGTGAAATGTTGAAGACAATATAACTATTAGCTGAGCAAGCAAATTCAGCTGACTTACACCATGGGCTCCAAGAGGAGGGAAAACCCCAGCATTAGGTACAGGTCCAGCTAGCGGACTATTAGTAGGCGGAGGAGCTCGAGCTCCATTGTTAGAAGCACAAGTATGAATTCATTGCCTGAGTCCGCTAATTCCCATGTCATACAAGCAGCTGCATCAAGTACGTTTAGATCACAAGTGGTTTTAGATCACATTCAAACTGGAATTGAAATTTCACTTTTTGATTACCATTTCTTTGGGGTACTAGAAGATGGAAAGTTCCTATCAGGTATGACCTCTTCTTCTACTTTCTTAGTTTTCTCCACTCTCTGGGTTCCCCTTTGCATAAACTGCAATAAATAACAACAAAATCCCCAAATTGAGTAACAAATTTATGTTGAACCGAAAATTTAAAAAATCATATGAATTTAGTCAAAACCCAGTTCTAATTGCAGGCCACCATATCAAATTAATATGCATTCATCTGCAAAATAACAATCAAAACAGCAGTCAAAGGTGGCCACTGTTGTACCTTTAAGTTCTTCAATGTGCTAGACAGCTCGCGTTTGGCCATTGCAATTTTTGACAAAGAGCTCTATGCAAACTCTCCTCTCTCCTCTCTCCACATACAGTTCCAATTGCTGCTTCAACGCCAAATCCTCCTCCGACTATAAACCCACAAGTTTCAATCAAATTAACAATTCCAAAGCAAAAACGAAGAAATTCATCGACGCAACCAAACAAATCAAGGAACTTACGAGATCCTCATCCTTCTTTTCGTCCTTCTTCTTAGGGTCCTTGGAAGGAACCTTAACTGATGCTTCATCTAGGGTTGTTCCCCTGCCGCTGGCACTGTTGGATCCGGCGCCATAGTAAATCGAGTACAAGCTGAAACCCTAGAATCAAAGAGTAAAAGAACTGAGAGATCGACGAAAGATTTATCAATCAACAGAAAACTCGTTACTTCAGTAACAGTTGTGTAACCCTAGAGATGGCGGCGGAAACGAGAGGGAGGAGGCGGAGGGATGAGAAAGAAGGAAGAAAGAAGGGATGTTAGGATATGATGTAAATATGCTATGATTTTAGTATTTTAATGATGTAATTTGAATTTTTGTTATTTTGATTAATAAATAAAATATTTTGAATTTTAGTATTTTTTTTGGATTTTAGTATTTTTTAATTTGATTTTTTTTAGTATTTTTTTAATTAGTATTTGATGTAAATATGTACTTAGTATTTTAAAATTTGTGTACACGATTTTTAGTATTTTGATATGTTATACAACAAAATGGTAAAATTTTAGTATTTTGATATGTTATACAATTATGGTAAAATTTTAGTATTTGAGTAAAATTTTAGTATTATAGTATTTGAATTTTAGTATTTTGATTAAATGATATAAATATGTTATGATGTAAATATGATTTTAGTATTTTAATGATGTAATTTGAATTTTTGTTCTTTTGATTAATTAGCAAAATAATTTGAATTTTAATATTTTTTGGATTTTAGTATTTTTAATTTGATTTTTTTTAGTATTTTTTAATTAGTATTTTTAGTATTTGATGTAAATATGTAATTAGTATTTTAGTGTAATTATGTGACTTTTAGTATTTTGATATGTTATATAACAAATGGTAAAATTTTAGTATTTTGATATGTTATACAACTATGGTAAAATTTTAGTATTTGAGTAAAATTTTAGTATTTTAGTATTTGAATTTTAGTATTTTGATTAAATGATATAAATATGTTATGATGTAAATATGATTTTAGTATTTTAATGATGTAATTTGAATTTTTGTTCTTTTGATTAATTAACAAAATAATTTGAATTTTAGTATTTTAGTATTTTTGAATTTTAGTATTTTTTTAGTATTTTAGTATTTTTTTTAATTAGTATTTTTAGTATTTGATATAAATATGTAATTAGTATTTTAGTGTTGGGTAAGTGACTTTTAGTATTTTGATATGTTATACAACAATGGTAAAATTTTAGTATTTTAATATGTTATACAACTATGGTAAAATTTTAGTATTTGAGTAAAATTTTAGTATTTTAGTATTTTAGTATTTGAATTTTAGTATTTTGATTAAATGATATAAATATGTTATGATGTAAATATGATTATAGTATTTTAATGAAGTAATTTGAATTTTTGTTCTTTTGATTAATTAACAAAATAATTTGAATTTTAGTACTCTAGTATTTTTTTAATTTTAGTATTTTTTTAATTTGATTTTTTTTAGTATTTTAGTATTTTTTTAATTAGTACTTTTTAATTAGTATTTTTAGTATTTGATGTAAATATGTAATTAGTATTTTAGTGTTGGGTAAGTGACTTTTAGTATTTTGATATGTTATACAACTATGGTAAAATTTTAGTATTTTGATATGTTATACAACTATGGTAAAATTCTAGTATTTGAGTAAAATTTTAGTATTTGAATTTTAGTATTTTGATTAAATGATGTAAATATGTTATGATGTAAATGATGTAAATATGTAAATATGATAATATGTTATGTTATGATGTAAATATGTTATGATTTTAGTATTTTAATGATGTAATTTGAATTTTTGTTCTTTTGATTAATTAACAAAATAATTTAAATTCTAGTATTTTAGTATTTTTTGAATTTTATTATTTTTGAATTTGATTTTTTTTAGTATTTTAGTAATTTTTTAATTAGTATTTTTAGTATTTGATGTAAATATGTAATTAGTATTTTTAGTGTCTGGGTATTTGACTTTTAGTATTTTGATATGTTATACAACAATGGTAAAATTTTAGTATTTTGATATGTTATACAACTATGGTAAAATTTTAGTATTTTGATATGTTATCTAACTATAGTAAAATTTTAGTATTTGAGTAAAATTTTAATATTTTAGTATTTGAATTTTAATATTTTGATTAAATGATATAAATATGTTATGATGTAAATATGATTTTAGTATTTTAATGATGTAATTTGAATTTTTGTTCTTTTGATTAATTAACAAAATAATTTGAATTTTAGTATTTTAGTATTTTTTGAATTTAAGTATTTTTTAATTTGATTTTTTTAATATTTTAGTATTTTTTAATTAGTATTTTTATTATTTGATGTAAATATGTAATTAGTATTTTTAGTGTTTTAGTGTCGAGGAAATGACTTTTTATAATAAAAAAAATACTTATAAACTTAGTTGGTTTGAGCATTTGTTTAAGAGAGTAGAGTGTCAGAGTTCAATTCTCGAGGAGAGAAAGATTATTTTATTTTATTTTTAAAAAGCCCACTTGGGTGGCCAGCTTTTTTTTATTATTAGTACTATTATAATTATTGTAATAATTATTATTGTAATTATTATTATAATAATAATTAATAATAATAATAATAGTAATAGGAATAATAATAGTAATTATAATAATGATTAATAATAACAATAATAATAATAGTAGTAGTTATAATAATAGTAATAGTAATAATAATTATAATTAATACTAACAATTATAATTATAATTATTATTATAATTATAATTATAATAATAATTATTATTATTATTTATATTATTATAATTATAATAATTATTATTGATATTATTATAGTAATAATAATAACAACAATAATAATAATAATAATAGTAATAATAATAATTATTATAATAATAGTAATAATAATAATAATAATAATAATAATAATAATAATAATAATAATAATAATAATAACAACAACAACAATAATAATAATAATAATAGAAATTATACTAATAGTAATAATTATAATTATTATAATAATAGTAATAATTATAATTATTATAATAATAGTAATAATTATAATTATTATAATAATAAAAATAATAATTATAAGATTAGTAATAATTATTCTAATAATAATAATAAAAAATTAATAATAATAGTAATAATAATAATAATAGTAATGATAATAATAGTAAATATAATAATAATTATAATAATAGTAATAATAAAATAAAAATATAGTACATGAAGCATGAAAAAATTTAATAATGACTTATAAGTAAAAAAGTTAAAATTTAAGTTATTGTCAAACACTAAATAATAACAAATGACTTATAACTTAGTTTAACCAACTTATAAGTCATTTCCAAACACCTCTAATACAAGATATAAAAAGAAATTAATATTTGATTATAAAAAAAAAATTACAAGTCAAGAAAAAGAGAATTTGAAAATGGGAGTTAAAAAACTTACACACCATTGGTGCAACTTTAACTTTATTATTATTGTTATTATTATTATTATTATTTATTATTATTATTATTATTATTATTATTATTATTATTATTATTATTATTATTATTATTATTATTATTGTAGTATATAACTTCTTGAGATTATATTAATGGTATGTAGTGAAGGAGAAGAAAGGAATATATGGGGGAAATCTCATGTTTTGATATAAATAATAATCCTTGCAAGATATTAATAGATAACTTCAGGTCTCGGTGATAAATGACCAAAGTTCCAAATGATAGGTCATAGGTTCAAATATGTTTTGCATTTGGATATAATTTTTAAATACTAAATATGAATATTTTTTGACAATTCTCTGAATACCGAATATGGTCTTACAAAGATATGTTTATTGGGATTATCTTAATTTAAGGCAACATTTTAATAGTCGTTGCAAAAAGTTGTATAAGATATGCAACGAAAATAAAAATTGTTGCTTAAATGAATGTGGTCCATATTAGTGATGAAATATAGCAACAAAAAATTTTCGTTGCCTACGATGAGGAGAAATCAAGTTGTTAGAAATTTTGCAATGAATTTTATTTTCAAATTTTGCAACGACTTATGAATTTCGTTGCAAAAAGTGAAAGCCTGACACAATCTGCAATGAAGGACAAGTTTCGTTTGCTAAATATACACTTTTAGCAACGACTTATAAAGTCATTGCTTGAAAAATCGTTCTTAAAGCCCATTTTGGCAACAAAAAACTTTCGTTGCCCACGATGACGGGAAATCAAGTGGCCGAAAATTTTGCAACAAATTTCTAACAAAATATTTTCCCGCCAATGAATTAGCAACGAAATTTTGCAATGACTTATGAAATTTTTTGCAAAAAGTGAAAGCCTGACACAATTTGTAACGAAGGACAAATTTCGTTGCTAAACATATACTTTTAGCAACGACTTATAAAGTCGTTGCCCAAAAAATCGTTGCTAAAGGCCCATTTTTTTGTAGTGCTAATTAACATTAAAACTATTTAATTAACACTTTCGTTTTCCCTAATTATAAATTAGGGTTTCAAATCCATAATTAGGGTTTCAAATTTGAAATCAGGATTTTGTAACCAATTTGTTAAGATTAACCCTAATTAATCCTATAATTATTTACACTTACGCCATTAAGTTCCCGATTTAGGGTTTCATATACCGAATTAAGGTTTGATTCTTAATCGAAATTAGGGTTTCGTAACCGGTTTCTAGGGTTTCTTATAATCGCTAGGGTTTTCTAACCGAACGTTGACGTTCTTAATATATACTTAGGGTTTGTTACAGATATCGTTTATCTGGTCAACCCTTGACCTTTAACCATATCATGCACACATATACACATAACATATTCACGTATTTCCTTAATCCTGAATAATTCACCTAAATCCTTCACAGAATTTTGAAATCCTCAAAATTCCATCTTAAAAATATCAAACGCACACACTTATTTTCTGTCTAGGTTCTAATTCTGAACCTTAAATCAATAAATAAAATTTTTAAAAATATTCAAAATTCTCGGGTTGTCACATTCACCCCTTCTTCTAAAAATTTTGTCCCCGAAATTTACCTTACACCTTACACCATTCATCATACACCATTCACACACATTCTCTTGCTACCCAATACACCACTCACAAGAGTAAAAGTTTTCAAATTATGCTGAGAGGTCATATAGACCATGAACACATAGTTTTAACGGTAGTGATCATACCGCAAAACAATACATTACTTGGTATGTTTACAATCACAAAGAAGGTAAACTACAGATTGCTAGTACTTTAGGTGATCAAATTTATCGTATTTTTACGCTATGCATAACGTATTAATTATGTATAGCGAATATTTACGCTACTTGATTGGATTATTTATCCAAACAACATAGTTCACCTCAGTCTTATCATAGGATTCCGTACCAAAGCAATTTGGTTCGGGAAATTTCTTTCAATGAACACTTAGAGTTTTCATAACATTAGTCTAGCTGAATCAAATAGCATAGACTCATATCAATAATTCAATTCAATCGAATTATTTAGGTGTAGCCAAACCCCGTTGGCAAATTAAAATTTTTGAAAATATTTTCGAAAATGACGCTTATGATGTCGTAGATTGTATTAACGATCCGTTTGAGGATGCCGTCATTGTATGAATTTGTCATAACACATCATACAATAGTGGAACAATGATTTTAGATCAAATTCACACTAAGTATTCCTGTATTTACAACTCCATCAAATTTTTATCATCTCTCGCACTAAAGTTATACGGTACATGAGTGATAAATAAAACAAATTTTGATATTTCAAATCATTTTTGCGTCTAAATTTGAAATAAGTAGCATAGACTATACTTTAAACCGTTTCAAAAATGATTATTTAGTCTACATTTTTTAAAAAAAACACATAGTAGTGCGATTTAGCTTGATGTCAATCATTTCAAATCTAGCATAGCTAGGAGTTTTGGAAAACTTATGTCTCCACTAATAATCATTGGCTTAACAATCTATACATTTTCGTAATCTGAATACTCCATTTATAAACAATTATACCCGATTCAGTAAAACCACACTTATGAGTCCATAAATTACCACAATCATATGAGTTTAAGAACTTTCCTGAAATGCACCTTTGGCGCCCATTCATTTGAGGGTTCATAAACATTTCATATAACTATGAATCAAGTATGTCACATAAGTATGAGTTTTAAGAACTCGTACTTAGCCTTATATCCTCTACCTATGATCTATCTATCTCGTTATACACATGAGAAAGGAATCACCTCTTAACATGCATATATCAAATAAGCGCGACACAAACATTTCAATGATTATCATTGCGTAAACTAAGTGGTTTTTACTCCATGTACAATTCGGCTCCCCATACGAAGAATCATACTACTACTCAACTAACGACACGAGTCCTCAATTGAATCCCCACCTGCCACTAACACCCTTCTCAATACGAATTTCATTTAACTCGTATTCATAATCCATAACTCTTTCATGAGATTTCATAGTACAATTTCATAGTACAACTGCCACACAGCAATCTTGCTGTAAACTTTTCAATCATTAGATTGATTCTTTCCATTCTATAACTTTATCAGATCACAGGGTGATCTTATCGTATATATTACGATTCATTTCTATATCTTGATCGTTTTGTTTTACGATCTTCTGTCACTGCACTTTTAGTCTTTTAGACTCTATCTATTCACCACTATTGTTCAACTTTATTATCAGAGTTAGTGAACTCCGTATCTTTATACTCGCCGAGATTCATCTTTGAATCTTACCGACCAACTAACTCTATGTGAGTTAGTACTTATCCTAATCACTGCGGTTATTGCTCTCAGGTATTCCTACCTAAGCTTCATAACCAACAGCTCTGATACCAATTGTGAGGGCCCCGAATCCAGGTCCTAATTCACCTCGGATCCGGTTTGATCATTCTATACAACTATTACTATTTGTGGAAGATATAAACATAAATTGTTTATACATTACATTACACATTATTCCCCAAGGTCGAGTAACCTTTACTTATACATATTTCATAACTTTTCTAACATATAACAACATTAATATCATACAATACAAATCTAACTGCACGCGTCTACTAAAGATGGAACTGTCTTCGACCTTTCCTTGTATCCAACGTATTCACCTTAATCTGCAATGTTTTATCATGATATAGCAAGGGTGAGCATGAAAGTTGCCCAGCAAGCTTAAATTCAACAATATAACGATATATCATGATTGAAATGATTTGAATAATCAAGGTGCTATAATTCAACAATATAATTGTGAACTAAGCGAGGAACAAATTTATGATTGAACAAGTATTATACATGAACAAATATATCTCGAACCAACTGGTAATGAAGGTGATCAGCCTTTCATACCTGACTTATACATGCAATATGTACAGAGTACAATTCATGGCAACCAGCAATGATTAACCATAAGCTTATCCAAATGAAACACTCTTTGTAAGACCACAACTTTTTGAATAAAGATGAATTTTCTATAAATATCATTTTTGAATATTATGGAATGAATTTGATATAATGTTATAATTGTGGGTAATATTTATAAATTTTGCAAAGTACGCAAGTTATTATATAATATTCGATTGGTCGGGGAATATTCGTTTTAACGAGGAATATTAAACAATAACGACACAATCATTGGTGGACCCCACAACGGAATTATTGTCGGATTGAGAAAATGACAAAAATACTTTATAAAAATAACGGCGGAAGTTTTACCGTTAACTATTGAAACACCCGGTGTTAAAAGTACAGTAATACGCGTGGTTGCATAGTAGCACATGGTATTGATTATTGATGCTTACGTGAGAAGTCACTCAGTTTTGTTCAATTATTGCTATAGTAATTGTTGTCAATTTTGATTATTATATGGACTGTCGCATCCCCAAATCCGGGTCCCAAATCACCACGGATCTTGGTATGCTAATTCTATAACTATTACTATTTGCGAAAGATATAAACATAATTTGTTTATACATTAAACTTTACACAATATTTTCCCCAAGGTCGAGTAACCTTCAAATAAACCCAATTCATTATCCTATCTAACATACAACATTATTATCATACTATACTATTACAATTAAGCTGCACATAAAATCCCAAACTGAACTTGGGTTTATCCTTTCCTGTATTCGACGTATGCTTCTAAATCTGCAATGTTAAATCATGATATAGCAAGGGTGAAAGTTCAATAATATAACGATATATCATGATTGACAGAATCTGAATAATAAGCTGGCTATAATTCAACAATACAATTGTGAATTAGCAGGAACAAACTTTTGACTGAACAAGTATTGAACATGAACAAAAATATCTGAACCGAATGGTAACGAAGGTGATCAGCCTTTCATACCTGACTTATATATGCAATATGTATAAAGTACAATTCTACAATGGCAATCAACAATGATTATCCATAAGCATATCTGAATGAAACAACTCTTAATAGAGTTAAGTAAAAACTTTCCTGAACCGTTGATTACCGCTATACAATTTATCTAGCTTTGTCTGAAAACCTAATATAAATAATACCGATCTACACATTAGAATAATATCATCACAATATTTAAAATAACCTAAATACATTTATCATATAACCCTATTAGTCTATTTAGCACATAAGACTCGGTATCAAGTCAAACTATTGCAGTCTGAGTTGAACCCGACACAATTCTAACATTTCGACGGTCTAGTCGAACAATACTCGAGTTTAAGTTCAATTAAACTCCGCCTAAACACTTAACAATTATCTTATATGATTTATTATCAATCAAAATATTTTTCATAGGCTCATAATAATTTTCAGATAATTAATATCATTTATCAAAAATTTACAATCATTAATATCGTATTTATATAATATAAATACCACCATATTCCTTTATCATTAATATTTATTTAATATAAAATATTAATGAAAATCATAACATAATATTATAATATATTTATAATATTACAAAGTATTTTTAATACTTTAAAATCACCTTTATATGTTTTTAAACAATTCAATACATTATCCGATAATTGCTTTTAATATTAAAATATAAATATTTTCATGACAAAATAACAAAAGTCATATTTTATAACTTAAAATATTTTCTATAACACTTAAATCATTTTTATATAATTTTTAAAGCATTAATACTATTTTTCCATAATTTATTCAATTAATTTATTAAATAAATTAACTATCATTAATCTTGATTAATTAATGAATTTCATCACAAAATATTAAAAGTCACTTGAAAATATCTTTAAATATTTTCTTATACCATATATATTATTTTTCATGATTTTCATGAATTAAAATCATTTTTAAATAATTTATTTAATATTAAAATTAAATAAATAAATACCTTTTGTATTCCAAAAATATTAAATATTTTTAAAATATACTCAAAATAAATAAAAAACTATTTTTCAGGCTTTAAAATAAATTTTCATAATTTATTATGTATTTTTAATAATTAAAAACTATTTAATTTGATTTATTTAATAAAAATAATTATTTTCCGAAATTAAATGTCACTAAAGGGCCCTATAGCGACAGACCCGTCACTATAGGTGTTCTTGAGCCTATTCTTCATCAACCCAGAAATGCATGTCAAACTACAAGATGCTTGGTTTGACCATAAATTGTCCCATGATCCTAAGGTTTTCTGGGCCGTTTAAAGCATCAATATTGTAGTATTGATGTAACTCTACAAACATCAACAATTTTATGGAAATCCAACATCATAACCGAGATATAGGTCATCAATTCTCATATCAGAGTCGTTCTTCATTTCGGGTTTCCGTAAATGAAGAAACGATTCACGGGTACTACTTCGATCCGCAGTGTAACTTGGAATACGATTACATTTTGCGTGATATTAAGGTTCATATTTGTAGTGGAGATGTCAGTGAACAATTCTATACCAGCATATCATTCTAACAACAACATAAAAGGGAGATTTAAGTTAAATTCAAAGTGTTCTTTCAGAAGCAGTTCTTGAAGATCTGGGTTTCCCAGAAATCTTCATCCGTCAAGTTGGTCAACGGTTGTTTGACCACGGTTAATTGTCATGCCCCTAATGGTATGAGTAATCTAAAAGCATGATTGTATAGCCTACATGTCAGATAACAACTCTAAATCAACAACATGGTCTACATCATAAACACAAGCAAGATCTGTGGCTTGCAAAGACGCTGTCAGACAAGATCTGGGTTTCTGGGTTGCCCAGAAACCCATTCCCATGACCGGTCAACGCAGTTTAACTGCTCATATTGCTCAATCTACTAATGATCTGGGTGATCTAAGGACACTAATCTGTACTTCTCATATTATACTACAAGGATCAAACAACAAAATAAACAAAACATATACATACATTAAGATTAAGGGCTTTAAAAATCTTGTCAGATCACCTGGAAAAATTCTGGGTTGCCCAGATTCAAATTTTGTGTTTGGTCAACGGACTTTGACCGATCCTATCTTGCAATACGAGTATGCCCTGAGCTTGATTCAAGTCTCAGAGCAAAGCCCTAACATCAAAGAACAGATCTATAACATAACATACACCAAACATCAAACACACATGATCTAAGGCCTCGGCGATATACGATCACGGGCCATTTTTTTCCGATTTCCATTTTTCAAAACATTAACCCGTGCATCTAATGTTATAGATCCTTGATCTAACGATCCAGATCACTTATTAACACCCTAATATACATCTTTAACCAACAGCTCTCAACATCTAACAACAATTACCAAGATTTTCCATATTTAGGGTTTTCCTACCTTTTTGGCTTTGATCATGGTTCTGATCTTGATGAACTGATAATGGAAAGCTAAAGATTGACATTAGCTTATCCTATCTCACTTTATCACTCTATATTTTCGGATTTTAGAAGGAGAAAAGCTTTGGAGAAGAAAAAAATTAAAGTGGGCTCTTTCTCTCTCTAAAATCTATAATAATTGATATGTTACACTATATTGGACTGATCCAAGGGACAAGATGGCTGGTAATTGATATAAAGCTAAGGCTAGGGCTAGGGTTAGCCACCCCCTACAAGATCATGGCTAGATTTGCTCACTTCCCTCCAATAATGCACAAAGGGTAGATTACACATTTTGATTTTTTTGTCTTTAATGGCATATTAGTAAATTGTCCAAACCTTTAGGATTTAGGGTTTAACTCTTAGGGTTTAGGGTTTGACCCTTAGGGTTTAGGGCTTAACCCTAACACATCTGAAATTAAATTTCTAGGATTTCAAAATTTCGGTTTTCAAAATAGAAAATTAATATTTCAAAATTATAATTAGGATTTCTAAGTATATTAACATTTACTAATCATTATACAAGCTTGCTAATTAGGATTAATATTTCCTAATTAAAATTACTAATTAACAATTAGGTTTCATAATCATTCATTAGGGTTTATAACCCATGAATTAGGGTTTTTGAATTATTAGAAAATCTAATTACTCATGAAGGCTATCTTTGATTAGGTTTGTAATTAAAATACATAAACCTTATGCATTGCATTTAAATTCCTAAATTATAATTTTAATATCCGAATTAGGGTTTCAATTTTCTGAAACTGAAATAAGGGTTTTCTAACTAAACGTTGACGTTCTTAATATAATATTAGGGTTTGCCACTGATATAGTTTATCTGGTCAACCCTTGACCCTTAACCACATACTGTACACATATACAACCATATACACATATTATAATTACGTGTATCCTTAATCCTGAATAATTCACCAGAAAGATTTTTAAATCCAAAAATTTCTTTTCAGAAATGTCAAATCCAGACACTTATTTTCTGTCTTGGTTTATTATTTAACCTTTATTCAATAATTTAAGATTTAAATAATTTTCTAAATTCTTGGGTCGTCACATGGACCCCCCCCCCATTTACCCATTTTTTAAAATAGTTGGTAGAAAATTATTTAATATAATAATAGGCGGGGGCCCACATATGGGGCCCATAGTTGATGGATGAAATTTTTGTTATCACGTGTGGTTGCTTGTGATTTATATATATATATATTGGTTACGAGGAAAGAAAGGGGGGGGTGATGACAGGAAGGAGTATAATAATTAGTATTATATATATAATATATATTTATAAGGAGTCACGTGAATCCTGTTGATTCTCGGAAGGGAGGGAGTTATTCGCAGGTTTTCTATATATATATATATTATTTAAAGATTTTGTTTTATTAGAATATTTTATAGTAAACCAATCTGAACCGTCCGTTTAAAAGTAAATCAATCTGGACCGTTCATGAGTTAGTTACTATGCAGTCTATTTTTCTATAAATAGAAGCTCATTCCTTTATTATTTTCTTACGAATTCACTGAAACTCTAGAGAGATAAACTATAGAGACAAAGAAGAAAAGTATTCTACTACTGCTCATATATCCAGTACTCTTCTTCTTAAGGTAGGGAATATTATTTGTTCAGTACTCGTAAGGGTATTATTTCTTTTTGTATTCATGAAGAGAACTTATGTTATTCCATTCTTTATTATTACGTTGGAATAACTTTGACACGCTGCTACCCTATACTTGGTGACATTCTTCTATTATTCCGTCTTTACTATTCTCGTTGGAATATCCCGCTCTGTGACGTTTTACTGTTGGACCTAATTTCATCTTTATTATTACGTTGGAATATCCCATGCATGCATTTTACTTAGGACCGGTTTCCGTCTTTATTATTATTCTGTTGGAATATCCTGTTTGTGCGTTTTACGCCGGACCTGATTCCGTCCTTATTAGTATTCTGTTGGAATAACCTGTCTATGCGAAGTACCGCATGCATGGTGATTTCTGTTGTTATTCCATTCTTTATTATTTCATTGGAACATCCGCTTGCGGTGTAATTTCTTTGACCGTTCCGTTATTTAGTATTATGTTGAATAACTGCATGCGCATCAAATACCGCATGCATGGTGATTTCTTTTATTATTCTATTCTTATTTATACTCAGTTGGTTAAAGTTTTGACTTCTATACTCCATGAAATTAGTGGAATATCCTTGATAATTGCGCTTCATCCAGTATCTTTTCATGGAAATATTCTTCTGAGTATTCTTGAATTTTACTCTATAAAGCAGTATCATGTTGACAATTTGGACGTTATTGGTTCTTGGACAAATTAATTCTTGAACTTGTTTTATTGAATTCTTGTATCATTGTCATCATCCTCATATTTATATTTTTTTGAAAGTCGTTTGTGGCCTATAATGCATAGATGAACTTGGTATGATTATGACCAGGGATTATTCGGTGTAATCATGACCGTAATGTTACAAATGATGTGGTAAAAGTCCTCATTGGCCCGTAGTGCATTGATGGACAGTTGTTGGCATGATCATGACCATTAATGAATACACAAATATTCTTGGCCCGTAGTGCATGTATAATTGTGGTCGTGATACTAAAGAATATCCTCGGGTCGTAGTAGTGCGGGGGTGATTCGATGATGTGGATTATTTATTGTTTGAGTTCCAACGATAAAAGTGATGAAAAACCTTTTTAAATCATAAAAGATAGTAGATTTTATTCTCTACTGACTCTTTTAATGGATTGCTTGTTCTACTGCAGCTTAAACTTGATATTTGTTATATTGTATCGGTTTAACACTCGCATTTAAGGCTAATGATAATTTATTTATTCGCATTATCTTAGTCATAATATTTCTTATCGGGCTAGTTGAGCTCACCCTTTCTTTCACTATTCTCTTTAGAAAATGAGAATATAGCCGAATGCAGCAGTCAGGAGCGGAGTGATGGTCCTAGATGGTGCATTAGTAGTCCTCACTATTCTCGTGAAATAGTGTGATAATAATTGTAATGAGGACTCCTTTTGAGTTGTATACTCTCTAGTAGACAATATTTGTATTCAAACTCACAGCTTTATGTTTTGTCGATTGTACACCTACAGTTGTATTATTAAGTTATATTTGAGTTTCGTACTATGTATCTGGCGACTCAAGATGGGTGATGTATACCTAATTTTGGGGCGCCACGGTTGGTATCAAAGCTTAGGATATGATCCCGGCTAAGATGTGAGACTAGAACTAGGAGGGGAGAGACGGGGAATTCCTTCGCTAGTATGACCTACTTAAATTTGTTTTGTATTTAAATTGGTTGGTCAGAGTTTAGAGATAATATGTTACATGTCAACTAACCCTTGTTTTGTGGCAATATCTGAAAATGACATCCGAGAATGTTGAGAATAGCAATGGAGCACAAGAGACCGTTGAGTCTCCACATATCAATAATCAGGATAATGTGCATCAGGAAGGCGACAATCCTCATGCAAACAACAACACAGACCAAATGATGAATGATGGATTGTTCAGAGGCTTTATGCAATTCATGCAACATCAGGTGAGAGCGGCTCTTGTCCGAAATGTAGGTGGAAACACTGGAAACTCTTGGACGGTCACCGCTAAACAGTTCAAGGAGATGGGACCACCGGAGTTTATTGGAGTCACGTGAATCCTGTTGATTCTCGGAAGGGAGGGAGTTATTTATTAGAATATTTTATAGTAAACCAATCTGAACCGTCCGTTTAAAAGTAAATCAATCTGGACCGTTCATGAGTTAGTTACTATGCAGTCCATTTTTCTATAAATAGAAGCTTATTCCTTCATTATTTTCTTACGAATTCACTAAAACTCTAGAGAGATAAACTATAGAGACAAAGAAGAAAAGTATTCTACTACTGCTCATATATCCAGTACTCTTCTTCTTAAGGTAGGGAATATTATTTGTTGTACTCGTAAGGGGTATTATTTCTTTTGTATTCATGAAGAGAACTTATGTTATTCCATTCTTTATTATTCTCGTTGAATAACTCAGATACGCTGGGCTACCCTATACTTGGTGACATTCTTCTATTATTCCGCTCTTTACTATTTTGTTGGAATATCCTCGTCTCAGACGCTTTTTCTGTTGGACCTAATTTCATCTTTATTATTACGTTGGAATATCACATGCATGCATTTTTTACGACGACGGTTTAAAATCTTTATTATTATTCGTTGGAATATCCTGTTTGTGCATTTTACGCCGGACCGATTCTCGCCCTTATTAGTATTCTCGTTGGAATAACTCGCATACATGCCAAGTATCGCATGCATGGTGATTTCGTTGTTATTCCATTCTTTATTATTCGTTGGAACATCCCGCTTGGCGTATTTAATTTCACCGACCGTTCCGTTATTTAGTATTATGTTGGAATAACATGTTCATGGCAAGTACCGCATGCATGGTGATTTCTTTTGTTATTCTATTCTTATTTATACTCGGTTGGTTAAAGTTTTGACTTCTTATACTCCATGAAATTAGTGGAATATCCTTGATAATCAAGCGCTTCATCCAAAGATCTTTTCATGGAAATATTCTTCCGAGTATTCTTGAATTTTACTCTACAAAGCAGTATCATGTTGAAAATTTGGACGTTATTGGTTCTTGGACAAATTAATTCTTGAACTTGTTTTATTGAATTCTTGTATCATTGTCATCATCCTCATATTTATATTTTTTTGAAAGTCGTCTGTGGCCTATAATGCATAGATGAACTTGGTATGATTATGACCAGGGATTATTCGGTGTAATCATGACCGTAATGTTACAAATGATGTGGTAAAAGTCCTCATTGGCCGTAGTAGTGCATTGATGGACGATTGTTGGTATGATCATGACCATTAATGAATACACAAATATTCTTGGCCCGTAGTGCATGTATAATTGTGGTCGTGATACTAAAGAATATCCTTGGTCAGAAAAGTGTAAGGGGTGATTCGATGATGTGGATTATTTATTGTCGAGTTCCAACGATAAAAGTGATGAAAAACCTTTTAAATCATAAAAGATAGTAGATTTTATTCTCTACTTGACTCTTTTAATGGATTGCTTGTTCCACTATGATTAAACTTGATATTTGTTATATTGTATCGGTTTAACACTTTGTTTAAGGCTAATGATAATTTATTACGCATTATCTTAGTCATAATATTTTTCATCGGGCTAGTTGAGCTCACCCTTTCTTTCACTATTCTCTTTAGAAAATGAGAATATAGCTGGAACGAGTCGGGGAACGGAGTGATGGTCCTAGATGGTGCATTAGTAGTCCTCACTATTCTGTGAAATAGTGTGATAATAATTGTAATGAGGACTCCTTTTGAGTTGTATACTCTCTAGTAGACAATATTTGTATTCAAACTCACAGTTTATGTTTTGTCGTATTGTACACGACAGTTGTATTATTAAGTTATATTTGAGTTCTGTACTATGTATCTGGCGACTCAAGATGGGTGATGTATACCTAATTTTGGGGGCGTCACAGTTGGTATCAAAGCTTAGGGATATGATCCCTGGCTAAGATGTGAGACTAGAACTAGGAGGGGTGAGACGGGGAATTCCTTCGCTAGTATGACCTACTTAAATTTGTTTTGTATTTAAATTGGTTGGTCAGAGTTTAGAGATAATATGTTACATGTCAACTAACCCTTGTTTTGTGGCAATATCTGAAAATGACATCCGAGAATGTTGAGAATAGCAATGGAGCACAAGAGACCGTTGAGTCTCCACATATCAATAATCAGGATAATGTGCATCAGGAAGGCGACAATCCTTATGCAAACAACAACACAGAACAAATGATGAATGATGGATTGTTCAGAGGCTTTATGCAATTCATGCAACATCAGGTGAGAGCGGCTCTTGTCCGAAATGTAGGTGGAAACACTGGAAACTCTTGGACGGTCACCGCTAAACAGTTCAAGGAGCTGGGACCACCGGAGTTTATTGGAGAGCCAAAACCACTTAAGGCGGAAGCATGGATAAAGCAGATCACCAAGATATTTGATGTCTTGGGATGCTCCGAGGAACAAAAGGTTCCCTTCGCCACCTTCATGTCATGTGCGTGAAGAGGCGACATCGATGGGAATCAGAAACGCACTCACTTTTGATGCACTCAAGATGTCTTGGGAGAAGTTCCAAGAGCTATTCAACGACAAGTACTTTCCCAAGAGTATTCGTCACATGAAAGAAGTGGAGTTTATCAAATTTGAACAAAACAATATGACCGTGTCGCAATACGAGGCTAAATTTGCGGAGTTATCCCGGTTTGCATCCCATTTGGTTGATAATGAGGAGAGAATGACGTGAATGTTTTTAAGAGGTTTGAAACCGGAGATACGTCAATATCTTATTTCTCATAAACTGTGTTTGTACTCAGATGTTGTAAATAGGGCTCAGTTATTGGAGCGCGGTGATGAGTCAACGCAACCAAGAGAAAGCAGCCGGTAGCATGAAAATACCAGTGGTATCAGTCATCGAAACGGTGACAACAAACGTGGAGGAATCAACATGCGTAAATGGTAACCACGTCGGTGGTAATCATGGCCAAGACAAAGAAAATGGACATTTCAAGAAAAGGAGATTCAACAATGATGGAAGGACGCCAAGACCAAAGAACTGTTGTTAAGGAAGGAGAAAGACCACCTATCATATGCTTCAAATGCGGAGGGGAGGGACACATCAGTCCAAACTGCACGATGCCATCCAAAGCATGTTATAATTGTGGAAGAGAAGGTCACTTAGCCCGATTTTGTCATTCACCGAAGACAAGTTCAGCCAGGATAGAGGCATCAAAGGCTGTCCTAGAAAAGTCCAAACCGGTAGTACAAGGGAGAGAGTTTGTTGTGACCTCCCAAAAAGCAAGGAGCCCGAATGAGGTCATCACGGGTAAGGTTATCATAAACTCTAACGAAGTCTATACCTTATTTGATACCGGTTCTACCCATTCTTTTATTTCCCCTACTTACGCTCAACGATTAAATTTGACTCCGGAGAAATTAGACTTTGACTTATCTGTAGAAACTCCGTTGGGAGAAACCTTCATTACATCCACTGTTTATAAGTCTTGTTTGGTTCAAATCGGTACCCTCACATTACCTGTCGATCTTATTTCATTAAAAATACTTGCATTTGACGTAATTCTAGGGATTGATTGGTTAACTACTCATCATGAAAAAATTGATTATTTTCGTAAGATTGTTAGCTTTCATATTCCTAACCAATCTATTATGCGAATTCAAGCCACCAAACCATTAAAATCAATCATCGCTCATCTCAAGCCATAAAGCTATTCGCTTATTAAAAACGGATGTCAAGCTTTCTTAGCTCATGTCACGGATCTAAACAAAAATACGCCGCTTTTGAATGATATTTCTATTGTTAATGAATTTCGACGTATTCCCTAAAGAACTTCCGGCCTACTCTCAGAGGCGTGAAATTGAATTTTGTATCGACCTTGAACCCGGCAGACAAAACTCATTTCCAAAGCCCCATATCGAATGGATCCTATTGAACTTCGGGAGTTAAAGACTCAACCTGCAGGAATTGTTAGACATTGGCTTTATTCGCCCTAGTACTTCTCCTTGGGGTGCTCTGCTCTATTCGTGAAGAAGAAAGATGGGAGTATGCGATTTTGTATTGATTATCGGGAGTTGAATCATGTCACCATCAAAAATAGGTACCCATTGCCACGTATTGATGACCTGTTTGACCAGTTGCAAGGAGCCAAATTCTTTTCAAAGATTGATCTTCATTTCGAATATCACCAATTGAAGATTAGAACTGATGACATTCCAAAAACGGCTTTCAGAACTTGGTACGGGCATTATGAATTCCTAGTCAGGTCCTTTGGATTTACTAATGCTCCTACTGCCTTCATGGATATGATGAACCGAGTATTCAAGGAATATTTGGATCACTTTGTGGTCGTCTTTATTGATGACATCCTCATATATTCCAAAACCCGTGAAGATCATGAACAACACGTGAGGCTAATACTCCAAAAGCTTCGTGAATACAAGCTTTATGCCAAGTTGAAGAAATGCGAGTTCTGGCTTGAGGAAGTAGCATTCCTTGGACATGTGGTATCAAGTCATGGTATATCTGTTGACCCAACAAAGATTGAAGCTATTCAAAGCTGGGAGCAACCTAAATCAGTGATCGAAGTACGTAACTTTCTCGGCTTAGCTGGTTATTATCGGAGATTCGTAGAAGGGTTTTCTCGAATTGCTACTCCACTAACTCAGCTGACTCGGAAAGATACAAAGTTCGGGATTGGAGCGAGGAATGTGAGAAGAGTTTTCAAGAACTCAAGAGGAGACTCATTTCAAAGACTGCTCGACAATACCATCCGGTTCGGAGGATTTGTCATCTATATAGTGATGCTTCTGGGCAAAGGGTTAGGATGTGTTCTCATGAAACATGGGAAAGTCATAGCCTATGCCTCACGAAAACTCAAAGAATATGAGAGGAATTATCCTACTCATGATCTAGAGTTGGCAGTTGTTGTCTTTGCACTAAAGATTTGGAGGCATTACTTGTATGGGGAGAAAGTGGAGATCTTTATGGATCATAAAAGCCTTAAATATTTCTTCACTCAAAACGGATCAACATGCGACAACGATGTTGGCTTGAACTATTGAAAGATTATGATCATACCATCCAATACCATCCTGGAAAAGCGAACGTGGTAGCTGACGCATTTAGTAGAAAATCATATGCAAGTGCGAATGCGATATTGTCAACGCAAAGGCCCATTTTGTGTGACTTGCAAAGGATGGAGATAGAGTTAAAGACTCTAGCGACCCATGTGATGATGACGAATATACGAGTAGAACCGGCTTTAATTGATAAAGTTAAAGCTGCTCAAGCTACAGACCTGGAGCTGATGCGTATGAGGAAGAAAGTGCAAGAAGGTGCTATGCTGGAAGTAAGAATCGATGAAGAAGGAATACTTCGAGTCAACTCCGGATTTTGTGTTCCTAACGACCACGATTTAAAGTATAAAATCATGATGGAGGCGATAACACACCATTTGCAATCCATCTCGGGAGTACCAAAATGTATCATGATATTCATCATACATTTTGGTGGAGCAATATGAAGAGAGAGATAATATTTGTTTATCTCAAGGTGTCTAACGTGTCAACGAGTCAAGGCAGAGCATCAAGTACCAAAAGGTCCATTGCAACCACTTGAAATTCTAGAATGGAAGTGGGAGCACATTACTATGGATTTCGTTACCGGTCTTCCCAAAGTTTCTCAAGGCATAGATGCGATTTGGGTCATTATTGATAGATTGACCAAGTCTACTCATTTTTTACCGATACGAGAAACTTATACACTTGAACGTCTTGCTCGTATGTACATAAACGAGGTTGTAAGATTGCATGGTATGGCAGTATCCATAGTTTCTGATCGAGACCCAAGATTCACTTCAAGATTTTGGGTTAGTTTGCAAAAAGCTATGGGCACGGATTTACGATTTTGTTTCAAAGATATCATCCTCGACGGAGACGAGGCAAATGGAGAGGACGATTCAAACTCTTGAAGATCTATTAAGACTCTATATCCTTGACTTCAAGGGAAGTTGGGACAAGTTCTTACCATTGGTGGAGTTTTCCTACAACAACAGTTATCAAGCAAGTATTGGCATGGCACCATTCGAAGCGTTGTATGGAAGAAAGTGTCGTTCTCCAGTATGCTGGGATGAGGTGGGTGAAGCAACATTGTTGGGACCGGAGTTAGTACGTATGACTACGAAAAAGATTCAAACGATCCGACAACGTATAAAAACCTCACAAGATCGATAAAAGAGTTATGCTGATCTTCATCGAAAGGACGTAGAATTCGATATAGGAGATCATGTGTTGTTACGTGTTGCTCCATGGAAAGGAGTTACAAGATTTGGAAAGAGAGGAAAGCTCAATCCTCGATTCATCGACCCATTTTTAATCCTCGATCGAGTGGGAACTGTAGACACTCGAAATTTTCTGTACCACTGTTACTAACATTGTAGGAGGGCAGATTCGTCTTTTAAGAGAGAACCCTGAAAGACAATCCAAGTCCATACCGGATACTACCGGAAGTTCAGCATTAACCCCGGATTGCAATCTGGGAGTAACGGTTTCAACCTCGGATCTAACCCTGAGACCTGTAGATACAATACCGGAACACACACCAGAGAAGACCGATTAATCTTGAGATAACCCCGAGGTATCCGGGCCTCGACCCCAACCATGGAATAGCCACCAACCTTGGTGATAACCCCAAGGAATGCGATTTCGGAGATAACCGGAAATGCTTGTTTCAAATGCCATCGACTTCAATCTCTAAGACTCACAACGAGATACACTGTATCAACCCGACAATAACATCGGGAAGACATGCACACCTCAAAGATGACAATGAGGACCTTCAACAAATGCAACAGTCCAATCTCAGCGAAGTCTGAGCAACGTCTGCTTATCGGCCCAATCCAGCAGTAACACCGATGAGAGGCAACATCGCCATCTCATCCAACACGATTCCACGTCTCGTCTCTATGCAAAAATGTCCCACAAGGCTAACCAATCCCGTGTGACTATTGTTCGGGGTAACGGATGAAAGTTGAAGCTTAAAGACCGGAGGGCATCGTCCCATCTTCAAATACTTCGTAAAAACTCTAATCCCATGCCATCGTACAACTCTCGACAACGGCAGTCCGAAATAGGTCCTGAATACCTCCAAACGGATGCCCGGATTGCACTTCTCAAAATCCGAGTGGACATTATAAAGGTTTAAATGCACGTGATTTGAGACGACGACCGAATTGCGGCTGAATCTGGCCGACCCGACCCGCCTCTGGTACACTATACCGTGAGCAGCAGTACACCTGCGACACCTTTTGCCTATAAATAAGAGGCTTGGGGTGCTGAATTTGCTCTGCACTCGTCATACAGTGTATTTTTCCACTTTCAAAGACCTGTGAGCTCATATATAGCCTCTTTTATACCCACAAAAGTCCAGTGTTTACCCACTCTAAAGATATAGAAGCCCTTTTTAAAAGTCAGCTGTAAGCCTTCTCACACACTTTAGAGTCTTTCTCTTCATCTTTGCACACACCCTTCTACACGTTGAGAGTCGTGTTGCTTGCTTTTTCAGGACTTCTATTCGTGGTTTCATTCCATCAGTATATATATATATATATATATATATATATATTATATATATATATTGACTAACATTATCGAAAGTTATGCCTCGATTGAGCCTGATTTTTGATTTGAGCGTGCGCCATCGCTTTAATATATATATATATATATATATATATATATATATATATATATATATATATATATATATATACTATATATATCAACTGTGTGTCGACTTTGTTCGATGAGCCTAGACTTGGTTTGAGTGCGTTTATTCGCTATATATATATATACTTATATATATCAACCGTGTGTGTCTGACTTTGTTCGATGAGCCTAAACTTGATGCAGTGCGTTTACTCGCTTTTTATATATATATATATATATATATATATATATATATATATATATATATACTTATATATGAACTTTGGCCTAACTATGTTCGATGAGCTGGATTTTACATCCTATATGCGTTTATTGCTTTTATATATATATATATATATATATATATATATATATACACATATATATATATATATATTTATTTTGTCCTCGCTCGAGTTTCCTTCGTGGCGCTTGATCGCTTTGACTTTTCGTTACATTTAGTCCTCGCTCGAGTTTACTGTAAGTGGCGATTGACCGTTATTTACTGACTTTATTTACATTACGTCCCTTTGGAGTTTCCTTCAGTAGCGGTTGACCAGTATTATAACTTTATTTACATTTCTGATCCCCCATGGAGGTGCTTCGTGGTTGGTGATCCTGTCTGTATATATATATTTACCGCTTTTATATATATACCTGCTTATTTCTTTTATACAAATTGCAATATTCTGTGTGCCTAGGAATCATATGATCACAGATTCATCTCATTGGATCTAGATTCGGTTTTCGTGATGGACATTTTCAGCTGTAAGCAGCTTGTAAATTATTCTGCGATGTCTGTATTTCCTCAGATGGTTTCCATACCCACGAGGAAGTCGGTATTATTTTTGGATGTATTATTTTTCATACGGATGCCTCGCATCCGTCAAATAAAATCAATCCAGCCACTCACTTAATAAAAATGGAGGTGTAAAAGGTCTCAATTCCTTTTGAGCATCAGGGTTTAAAAAACCTCTTTTATAAAACATCATTGCCATATCTTGCTAAAAACTGAATTTTTACATAAATTCAAACCCTGTGTATATAGGTTCGAACGAGGCCTCGCACAACTTTCATATAATAGCACATTGACCCACACACACACACACACACACACACACACACTCATATAATAGTTTCTTGAAAAGAGGCGGTCACCGTCAGTAATGACGGATGTCGGGGTGCCTAACACCTTCCCCCAAGATAACCAAGTCCCTGACCCTAAACGAATCTCTCGTTTTGCTTTGGCCAGATATCAAATGTCACATCATTGGGTCAATGTGCAAACCTTTTCTCGGTTGTGTTGGTACAACCATTTAAAAACCAATGGCGACTCTTTTATAAAATTCCCATTGTCGACATTATATATATCGGACCTTTTCACTTATTTTTTCAAACAAATCTCACCTAAAAATGAGAACACAAAAGAACAAGTAACTGGAAAGGACACCCAAAAATCCCGACATCGACGGTGGTGGCGACTCACTGGGGACTCCAGTAAGAAGACTTAAGCCGCTACTATAATCTTTTCAAAACTGATTATATGCTTG
The DNA here is from genome assembly GCA_020205605.1 of Panax ginseng. Lineage (NCBI taxonomy): Eukaryota > Viridiplantae > Streptophyta > Magnoliopsida > Apiales > Araliaceae > Panax > Panax ginseng. Next base: position 28,495,020 of record CM035143.1, on the reverse strand, counting down.
TGTGTGGATGTTGCATTTACATTGGATGAATGTGTACAAATGCATGTCTTTTTTGAGCTTAGTGCTCCGCATCATATCTGCGTGTGATGTTAGTGCTTCGCACTATAAACTGCTTATGATATTAGTGCTTCGCACATGTCATCATTTCATACGGTGAGACGCGATGTATGTGAATGTATGTTGTGTGGTCCCTCACACCAGAGGCTATCCCGTCGGTGTTTGATTCTTTGGACTCGTGAGAAGACTAATTCTCCGAGGCTCAGGAAAGGCACCACCCAAATTCGCTCCAGTTGAAAGACCGGATTAACTTCCCGTCTAATTGATTGCGATGATTTGGGAACCTTCATGCCAAAAAGCCGCGAGAGTAACCTAAGATAGGTCAGCCTCTGATAAACCCAAAACGAAGGAAAGTCTCTTCATGCTCTCATTTCGATTACTTGTAAACACAATTACTTGTAATTTCATTCCATATCTATCTCCATGTAATAAGAAATATGAAGCAATATGTCCACATACATGCTACAAACAGCTTACACCCGTTTTGCAGGATAAAATTCCTAAAATGGACACATCACATAGCATGTCATTATACACCTTCCCTAAGGACTAAACTATGCCAGTTTTTTGCAGGGAATTAATCGGACCTACTACCCGGTCAAAGTCCAAAAAGGCAACAGGCCTACAGTCAATCATGTCCTCATCCGACCAGACTGAACTTAATCCAGTTTCTCGCAAAGAATTCGACGGGTTAAGCAAACAGATTAATGACATGGAATTCCTCCATGCGTTTTGCTGTTCTATTAAAAGAATTACACGATCCACACAGGTCAAAAATACCCAGACATACCGAGCCCTCCACACAGGAGAGAATTCTCGTCATTACCATACAGAGCCACACGGTTGGAAACGACCAACAAAACGCATGATCTTTGCCCATTCCACTAGAGATCCGCATAATGGTGACATCAAAAGAAAGTCCTCCAAATGGAAGAGAGCCTTTCGCTTATCAAAGGAATTGGAACACACGGGAGTGTTTCATATGTCGATCTATGTATTTTCCTTGTGTTCACCGTCGAGGAAAAATTTAAAACTCCCGACTTTGATAAATATGACCAAGTTAGGGGATCCTTATACACATTTAAAAGTCTTTATTGGAGAACTGGGATCCTATGCAGAGGATGAAAAACTCGTAATGCAATTGTTCCAAAAGAGTCTAAGCTGGAGAAGCCCGTTGCAGTGGTACACAAGATTAGACAACTCCAAAATCCACAGCTGGGAAGAGCTAGCACACGCCTTCCTCACTCAATACAGTTTTCAAACTCAAATGGCTCCTGATCGGTATCAGATTACCAAGATCAAAACACAGTCTAACGAGTCTTTCAGAGAGTATGCTCAAAGGTGGAGACGTCTGGCTGCCCAAGTTAGTCCTGCCATGTCAGAATCAGAAATGGTCATTGTAAGACCCCAAATAATTAATAAATGAAATTTAATTTCCTCTAATTATTATTTTGAATAGTAAGGGTTGATTTGATTAATGTGGATAGTTATGGGTAAAATACGCAAATATTTCAAAATAAGCAAGTGGTTATAAAATATTCATTGTTGTTGGGGAATATTCGTTTAGTCGTGGAATATTCTTCACCGTCGGGAATATTAAATGCGATTGACGCGATCTTTTGTGGGCCCCATAACTGGAAAGCGATTGGATGAAGAAAACGACAAATATAAGTTGTTTAAAAATAACAGGCGTAGTTATTACCAATTAATATTGTTAAAATATTCTTGGTTAAAACACAAGGTACTGCAGATTGCACCAATTATTGATTCTTACGTAAGAAGGCACTACTCAATAATGGTTATGATAATTCTTATTCAAGATTTTATTTTATTGATTTAATAATTGCCGTGTTGATATTTTATATTCTTCGTTGTTTCAATAATTGTCATTACACAAGATTTTTCATTATCGAAGCAATAATTCATATTATCTGAATAATATTATTAGATAACATTATTGGCAATGTCTAGAAAGTTACATCTAAGGAGAGGTTTGGTCACCTAATTGCTTGCCAAGAAGGAGAAATTCTTATTGGAAAGCCCCTCTTTCCTGGAACCTGCACGATTGTCAATATTCAGGCTTACGTAATATTATTTGTGAATAATTAACTATTGATTCATATGATGAGGAAAATATTGATTTTATGTGGATATAGATGGAGAAAATTTTTTAATGTGACAATTGTTGAAAATTGAAATTTTATCTTTTTCTGATAAAATAATTCATTTAAATATATTATTATATTTTAATAATATAATAATGATGATATTTTACGATGAATGTGGGATATATGAGTATATGTGGAGGAGGAGTATTTTAGTTACCAAAAATATTTAAAGCATGTGTCGGTGGACCCCATTTCTTGACTGAAATTTGATTATAGCTTGTAAAATTATCCGTTTGTGGATTTCGGTCAATTTTTGTTTGGAATTTGGAAACATTTTCTTCTGAAAAGTTGTAGAGAATTGAATTTCCTATAAAAACTCGCGTGATTCGAATTTTCTAACAAAAGGGCTATTTATTGTGAATTATTGAAGTTCCGAAGCTCCGAAATAATTGATTTTTGGAAGTTTTAAATATTTATATTAACAAAAACGTTTTTTCAATGTGTGGGACTCATTTTGCATGTGTTCAATTGCTGAATTCTGAATTCAAAGGTGTGCGTAGGAATGGTTAATATAAATAACAATATTATATTAAATTTTCTGCTTTGATGTTCTAAGCATTTTCCTATAAATAGGGTGTTTAGGTTAGAATTGAAAATTACACCAAAAATTGAAGTTTTCTCTCTCTATATTATCGAGCGTATTCTTGTGAGTATTTTGAGTATACTTTGAGTATTATTATACGGTGCAAGTTCAAGTTATAGCCTATATCCAGTATTCCAGTTAGAAGTACTGTCTTTCCGAGGTAAGGGATATTATTTTTTTCGTAATGATATTATTTCTTTAATATCATTATGCCGAAGTATTGATCTGAACTTTTTAATCAAATTTGGAACTTTTAGTGTCGGGGTTACTATTCACGTATACGACACTATTCACGTATACGGTACTATTCACGAATACGGCACTATTCATCGAAAAAATAAAAATTTTCCTTTTCGTCCAAAATATCTATTCTGGATACTAGCTTTGATTGTATCCATGTTTTGATCATTCTTGAATTTTACACCACTATGATTATTTTTGAGGTATTTTTGGACATGGATAAAACAAAGTACGAATCCTTAATCCTTAATCCTTGTCATTTTGTTTCACTGGATTCGTTTCTTTAAAAATATTTTTCATCATCCTCAGTCTTAAATGATGATATTATTGAATATCTTTGGCCTGTAGTGTAATACCCGTAAATTTTATGATTTAATATTATTTAGAGCCGGTGAATTATTTATTTTATAAATGCTTACGTGGCATGAGGGGAGTAACTCAATTGTATTAGAATTGAACTCTTAATGATTGCTAGGATGTGGAGAATTATGAAAGGTTCATGAAATGTCTTGTGTGAGACAAGGATGGACTTAGTGAAGGATGATTAAGTATTTGCATGTTTAAAGTCCAAATAATAAATTGGGAGTCTAGCCCAATAAGTTAATTGATGGACTTTTGAGTTAGCCCAATAAACTTGGGATATTTAGAATCCAATTAGGAATCCAACCAAATAGTTAACTGAGAGTACAAGGTATTGGTTAAATTAAAATGTGGGCGTGGGGGTGGGCCGACCGACCAGCCCTTGTCTATGTCTCGAGATCTACTCTCTTGTCCCCAAATTAGGGTCACCAAGTACAAAGAATAGTAGCCTAAACTCTCTTTACATAAACTTCAAGTCGCTAATCCTAGGCATGCATGGCTAGTGAGTGGTTTGGTATGGAGTGGTTGAACAACTCCTTAAGTAACCATTGTTCATTTCTATTGCACCATGAATCCCAACATTGGGTAAAAGCAAGTGTTCAGTCCATGTTTTCTCTTTAAATACAAGCCACCGTATGATCTGTTTTAGTGATAAGAGTGTTGGAGAAATCTGAGTAAAGAATTCTTAGTTGCTAAGCATTACCAAATCAGTGTGTGAGATATCAAGGTTAAAGCTCGAGAAGGTATAATTCTACTCCGTTCTTAACTTGAGTCTTGTTGATTCTCGATTTTTCAGATTAATAGGTCAAGTATGATGAATTAGCATGATATAGGGTGTTTAGAAAGTTTACCTTCGTGCATGAATACGTTAAAAAAAAAAAATTGTCTGGAATCAAGTTGTGGCTACTACTCGCAAAAGCAGAGCATGTTCATCGCTTCGAAATCCATGGGTGCTTGGCACCGCATTTAAGAACCAACTGATGGGTTCGGTCATGTTAGACCATGTATTAAGAAATTCCCTTAGGTTGTATGCATATAGTAAAGTCTTAATGAAATTAACCCGACGAACTTAAACTTTGTCGAAATAGTGTAGACCGAAGTCTCTGAAGGAGCTGGCTTCGGACAAAGCGTGATGTCTTCGGACAAAGCGTGATGTCTTCGGACAAAGCACGATGTCTTCGGACAAAGCGTGATGTCTTCGGACAGAGCGTGATGTCTTCGGACAAAGCGTGATGTCTTCGGACGAAGCATGTTGTCTTCGGACAAGTCATAATATCTTCGGACATGGCGAGATGTCCTGGGACTCGGAGACAACATCATAACTTGATATAAGGATGGATTAATAAATACTCCTATACTGTTATAAACTATTAGTACACGAATAAGTTCTAAGTAGAGAATTTTACTAACTTCGGGAAAATAAATCTAATGCTTGCAAACATGCGTAGAAAAAGGTCGGTGGGATTAATAGACGTTATGGTCTACTTAAAGCAATGAACCTCTTAGAACTTCGAGGAAGAAAGATTATGAATAAACTAGAAGTGGTCAATAGTATGATCATGTTAGTGTACAGTTATGAGTTTTGATGGGTACAGCAGATAGAAAGAAAAATGTGTTATGTGTACATGTTGTTGATATATATCAAGTGTGTTTGGCTAATGAATACCTATGCTTACATGAATAGGACAGACATAGTTCGTTGAGGTGATTTTCGTTATTAGTAGTAATCAACGCTAAAGGCAAGTTTCTTACTCTACCTTGATTTCAAGTATGCAAGTTTCCTATCCCTAAAAAAAAAAACTTGTTACTTATATCATGCAAGTTTTCTATCCCTAACTTATTGTTATTGTTGGGCAAATTCCCTAACCTCACTCAAATTTACATTGAGCAAGTATCCGAACACTATTATTCTTGTTGTGTTGCAAGTTCCTTAATTCACACACTTTATCGTTGAATTGTTGTCATATCAATCATATTTTATCAAGCAAATATCCGCTTCTATTAGAAAATCACTTGTATACCTTGGACGTTGTTGTAAGCATTGGACTTATCATTCCTAAATGCATGATGAAAAACTGTCTCGAGCCCTTGATTTGGCTAGACTATTATTATGAGTTAAAGAGCTATCCAAACCGATTGATTTGGTGCGGACTATCGTAAATCTCTCGAGATGAACAACCCTCATAGAAGGGAAATTATATATTGTCGGGAACCGACGCATGCACACATGAGTATGATTAAATGTTATGCATAACATAGGGTACTTTTAAGTCGATCACCTATTGTACTCGTTGATATGGATTACTGATTGTATCATCGTTAATTCTAGTAAGAGTTCTTGGTCCTTAGTGACCGCTTTCGGTACTCATTCGTGTTGAACCTCGAAATGGATAAATCACGAGATTTTGTTGATATTCTTGATCTATAACGACTCTATTGAATACTCTTGATATTCTTGATATCCTTAAACTATCAATTATTATTATACCTTGAAAGATTCAAATGCTATAACCGCTTGTTCTTCTAGCTATATTACTTCTTTGGGCAAACTTGTCGCTCATTCTTGCTTTCTAAAACATTACTGAGTTAAGGCAAGAAAAGGCGGTACTTGAGAAAGGACAAGGGAAAGGGCAAGGCTGACAGAATAACTTAGTCCTTAAGACTAGAAGTATTATTATTATTGTTATGATTGTTATGATGTATTCACAAGAATGATTAAGCTATGTTAAGCAAATCACGTAATTGTTGTAGTAATGGTTACTATTTTACCTTGGGACGTGAATATTTATATTACATCAATGTAAATTATTCTATTATTTTCGTTGTTAATGATTTTGTAAGATATTTGTAGTAACACGTGATGCACCAAAAATTCGAGATATGGGTGTCTGAATTTTGGGGGCGTCACATGTAGTGCAAAGATGAATGATTTTTGATGAATATCTTTGGCCCGTAGTGCAAAGATGAACATGTGTTTAGATGAACATGACTAACTGATGAATATATTTGGCACTGTAGTGTGCAAAGATGAATATTTGATTCCGGATATATATTGATTGATGTTACGAGGATAAAAGATAGAGCGATGAACTTTTAAATTCATACATAGAAGATAGTAGTTTGCATTCTCTACTTAACTCTTCTAATGAATTATTATTTCATTGCGAATATTGATTTAAAACTTGTTGTCTATTGTATTCTATTAGATTTTTTTCCTGTTGAAGACTAATGATAATTTGTTGTATATTATCTTAGTCATAATATTCTTTCTTTGGGCTAGTTGAGCTCACCCTTTTCCTTTTTGTTCTATTTTTCTTCTCGGGAGGCGAGAATATAAGCGAAAATCTAGCCTGGGTATGGAATGAAGGTTCTAGAGAGAGTTGTTTAGTAGTCCCCACCATTTTTGTAAAATAATGTATCAATAAATGTGATGAGGATTTATTTGAGTATAGATATTGTCTAGAAGATAATATTTGTATTCAAACTCACGATTTCTTGTTGTAATAATAAAGTTGTAGTTATTTACATACCATGTATTGACAACTCAGAATGGGTGATGTATACCTATTTTTGGGGCGTCACAGTTGGTATCAGAGCTTAGGGATATGATCTCTGGCGGAGATCGGGGAATAGAACTAGGAGGGAGAGACGAGTAAATCCTTCGCTAGTGTGTCCTACCTAAGCTTATTTGTTAGTTGGTCAGTATATAGGGATATTATGTGATATATTGATTTGCTTAATTAACCCTTGTTTTATGACAAGATTTGAGAATGTCAACCGAGAATATTAATAAGTGGAAATGAGACCGCGGAGATGCCTCAGACTCACACCAACGAGGAGAACGTGCAACAGCAGTGGCAATGTTCCTCTTGTGAACAACACCAACGCGAGATGATGAACGAGGGATGTTTAGAAGCTTTTTGCAGTTCATGCAAAATCAGGACGAGGAGACTCGTGTTCAAAATACTGAGGAGGAAATGATAACAATTCATGGGTTATCACACCAAGCGATTCAAAGAGTTGGGACCACCGAATTTAAGGAAAGCGGATCCGATCATGGCGGAAACATGGGTCAAACAAATTACCAAGATATTCGATGTCTTGGGATGCACGGAGAACAGAAGGTTCCATTCGCCACCTTTATGTTCCGTGGGAAGCGGACTCATTGGTGGGAGTGCGTGAAGCGTACCCATCCAACCACTTTTCGGCATGTCTTGGGGAGCGTTTGAAACTATTTAATGACAAATACTTTCCGAAAGTGTTCGTCGTATGAAGGAAGTGGAGTTCATCGATTAGAGCAAAACAACATGACGGAGTCTCAGTACGAGACAAAGTTTGCAGAGTTATCCAGGTTTGCACCTCATTTGGTGGAGAATGAGGAACGTATGACGCGGATGTTTCTTAGAGGTTTGAAACCCAGCATACGTCGATATCTCATTTCTCATAAATTTTCTCTGTATTCAGATGTTGTAAATAGGGCTCAATTATTAGAGCAAGATAATCTAGTACAATCCAAGTGAGGCACCACAACCCGAGGATCATACCGTAGATGGCGATACCAACAAAACAACGATAACAATGGAGAAAGAAAAAGACGGACAAAATGGTAACCACTCTGGTGGTAATCATGGCCATGAGAATAGAAGAAAGCGAATCGGGAGGAGATTTTAAAAGAGGAGATTCAACAACGACAATGTGAAAATGGCAAGACCAAAGAAGAATCGATTCAAGGAGGGGAACCACACCACGGTCGATGCTACAAAATGGAAAAAAGAGGACATATCATTCAACCGCGCACAACAGTTCAAGGTATGCTATAATTGTGGAAAGGAAGGACATATCGCTTCGGGATTATGCAGTGGCGAAACCTAGTTCGTGGGGATGGTGACTCAAAAGATTGTCCCCGGAAAAAGTCAAAGTCAGCGGTTCTGGAAGGCGTTTGTTGTGATCGGTCAAAATGCGAGGAACCCAAACGAGGTGATCACGGGTAAGCTAAATATAAATTCTTGTGAAGTTTATACTTTACTAGATATCTGCAGTGCTACCCATTCATTTATCTCTCCTACTTGTGCTCAACGTTTAAATTTGACTCCGGAAAAATTAGACTTTGACCTATCTGTGGAAACTCCGTTAGGAGAAACTTTCATCACATCCATTGTTTATAAATCTTGTTTGATTCAAGTTGGCACCATCACCTTACTACTGACCTTATCTCTTTAAAGATACTTGCTTTTGATGTGATTTTAGGGATTGATTGGTTAACTACTCATCATGCCAAAATTAATTGTTTTCGTAAGGTTGTTAGTTTTCATATTCCTAACCAACTTGTTGTACGAATTCAAGCAACTAAACCATTAAAATCAATCACTGTCATATCTAATCATAAAGCTATTCGTTTATTGAAAAACGGATGTCAAGCTTTCTTAGCCCATGTTATGGATTTGAATAAAGACACGTCAAATTTGAATAATATTCCTGTTGTTATTGACTTTCCAGACGTATTTCCTGAAGAACTTCCGCCTCTACCCCCAGAACATGAAGTTGAATTCTTTATTGATCTTGAACCTGGTACAAAGCCCATTTCTAAAACTCCATATCGAATGGCTCCTATTGAACTTCAGGAGTTAAAGGTCCAACTACAGGAGTTGTTGGACATCGGTTTCATTCGTCCTAGTACATCTCCTTGGGGTGCTCCTATTTTATTTATAAAGAAGAAAGACGGGAGTATGCGACTTTGTATTGATTATCGGGAATTGAACCATGTCACTATCAAGAATAGGTATCCGCTACCTCATATTGATGACCTGTTTGACCAGTTGCAAGGAGCACAATTCTTTTCAAAAATCGATCTTCGTTCTGGATATCATCAGCTGAAGATTAGAACTGAGGATATTCCAAAGACTGCCTTTAGAACTCCTAAGACGGGCATTATGAATTCCTAGTCATGTCTTTTGGATTGACTAATGCTCCTCGCGGCTTTCATGGATATGATGAACCAAAGTATTCAAGGAATATTTGGATCGGCTTTGTTGTTATCTTTATTGATGACATCCTCATATATTCCAAAAGTCGTGAAGATCATGAGCACCATTTGAAGCTGGTACTACAAAGGCTTCGTGAAAACAAGTTATATGCCAAGTTAAAGAAATGTGAGTTCTGGCTTGAGGAAGTAGCATTTCTTGGGCACGTGGTGTCAAAACATGGAGTATCTCATTGACTGGCGAAGATTGAAGCAATACAAAGTTGGGAGCAAATCAAGAATGCGGTGATCAAGCACGTAGCTTTCGGGCTTAAATTTGGTTATTATCGGAGATCCGTGGAAGGGTTTTCTCGAATCGCTACTCCATTAACTCAGTTGACTCGGAAGGATACAAAATTCGTTTGGAGCAAGGAATGCGAGAAGAGTTTCCAAGAGCTTAAGAGGAGACTTATTTTAAGACTGTGCTAACAATACCATCCGGTTCGGATGGATTTGTTATCTCTGATGATGCTTCGGGCAAAGGGTTAGGATGTGTTCTCATGCAACGTGGGAAAGTCATAGCCTATGCCTCGCGACAACTTAAAGAATATGAGAGGAATTATCCTACTCATGATCTAGAGTTGGCAGCAGTTGTTTTCGCGCTAAAGATCTCGAGGCACTATCTATATGGGGAGAAAGTGGAGATATATTCAGACTATAAAAGCCTCAAATATTTCTTCACGCAAAAGGAACTCAACATGCGGCAACGACGTTGGCTTGAGTTGTTGAAAGATTACGACCACACTATTCAATACCATCTTGGAAAAGCGAACGTGGTAGCTGACGCATTGAGTAGAAGATCATACGCGGGAACGAGTGCGATGTTGTTAACACAAAGGCCCATTTTGTGTGATTTACAAAAGATGAGAATAGAATTCAAGACTCCGGGGACTCATGCAATGATGTCAAGTTTACGTATAGAACCAAATTTAATTGAGAAAGTTAAAGTTGCTCAAGCCACCGACCCGTAGCTGATGCGTATGAAGAAGAAAGTACAAGAAGGTGCTATTCCGGAAGCGAGAATTGATGAAGAAGGAATACTTGAGTCCACTCTGGACTTTGTGTTCCTAACGACTCGATTTGAAGTACAAGATTATGATGGAGGCACACAATACACCATTTGCAATCCATCACGGAAGTACTAAAATGTATCGTGATCTTGACATACATTTTGGTGGAACAATATGAAGATAGAGATTGCAAAGTTTATCTCAACGTGTTTAACTTGTCAAGCGTGTAAAAAGCGAGCATCTAGTACCTAAGGGTCCGTTGCAACCACTTGAGATTCCGAAATGGAAGTGGGAACACATTACCATGGATTTCGTTATGGGTCTTCCTACGGTTTCTCAAGGCATCAATGCTATTTGGGTTATTGTTGATAGATTAACCAAGTCTGCTCATTTCTTGCCGATACGGGAGACTTATTCCCTTGAATGTCTTGCTAGTATATATGTAAATGAGATTGTGAGGTTGCATGGCATGCCATTATCCATAGTTTCGGATCGTGACCCAAGATTCACTTCAAGATTTCGGGTTAGCTTGCAAAAAGCTATGGGCACAGATTCTGATTGATTGGCATACCATCCCCAAACAGACGGACAATCAGAGAGGACTATTCAAACTCTTGAAGATCTATTAAGACTCTGTGTCCTAGACTTCAAGGGCAGTTGGGATAAGTATTTACCATTGGTAGAATTCTCCTACAACAACAGTTATCAAGCAAGTATAGGTGTGGCTCCATTTGAAGCATTATATGGACGAAAATGTCGCTCTCCAGTATGTTGGGACGAGGTGGGTGAAGCAACATTGTTGGGACCCGAGTTAGTACGTATGACTACAGAAAAGATCCAAATGATTCGACAAAGTATATAAACGGCATAAGATCGACAAAAGAGTTATGTGGATCTTCATCGAAAGGACGTGGAATTTAGTATAGGGGATCATGTATTGTTGCGAGTTGCTCCATGGAAGGGAGTTATAAGATTTGGGAAGAGAGGAAAGCTCAATCCATGATTTATTGGTCCATTTCAAATTCTTGACCGAGTAGGAAATGTAGCCTATAGACTCGCGTTACCTCAAAAGTATGTCTCGTGTTCATAATGTGTTTCACATATATCTGCATTTCCGTAAATATGTGAAAGACCCGAACCACATTATTGAGTTAGAACCAGGACGAGATAGCAGAAGACTTAACGATGATGAGGAGGTACTGTCGAGATCTTGGATAGGAAGGAGCATGTCCTACGTGACAAAGGTCATACCACAAGTTAAAGTTTTGTGGAGGAATCATGCTATAGAGAAAATGACCGGGAATTAGAAAGCGGAAATGAAAGCGAGGTATCCTCATCTTTTGAAACACAGTACGTAGGTCAATTTCGAGGACTCTAAATTCATAAGAAGGGAGGTTGTAAGACCCCAAATAATTAATAAATGAAATTTAATTTCCTCTAATTATTATTTTGAATAGTAAGGGTTGATTTGATTAATGTGGATAGTTATGGGTAAAATACGCAAATATTTCAAAATAAGCAAGTGGTTATAAAATATTCATTGTTGTCGGGGAATATTCGTTTGGTCGTGGAATATTCTTGCATTCGGGAATATTAAATACTGAAGACACATCTGTTATGGGCCCCATAACGGAAAGCGATTGGATGAAGAAAATGACAAATATAAGTTGTTTAAAAATAATGGCGTAGTTGTTACCGTTAATACTGTTAAAATACTCGGTAGTTAAAACACAAAGAAGACACTCAGTATTACACCAATTATTGATTCTTACGTGAAAGGCACTACTCAATAATGGTTACGATAATTCTTTATTCAGGTATTTTATTTTATTGATTTAATAATTGCTGCGTTGATAGTTTATATTCTTTGTTGTTTCAATAATTGTCATTACATGTATTTTCATTATCAAGTAATAATTCATATTATCCCGAATAATATTATTAGATAACATTATTGGCAATGTCTAGAAGTTTCATCTAAGGAGAGGTTTGGTCACCTAATTGCGCGCCAGTAAGGAGAAATTCTTATTGGAAAGCCCCCTCTTTCTTGGGAACTGCCTGGTTGTCAATATTGTGATTCTGTATTATTATTTGTGAATAATTAACTATTGATTCATATGATGAGGAAAATATTGATTTTATGTGGATATAGATGGAGAAAATTTTTTAATGTGACAATTGTTGAAAATTGAAATTTTATCTTTTTCTGATAAAATAATTCATTTAAATATATTATTATATTTTAATATTATAATAATGATGATATTTTACGATGAATGTGGGATATATGAGTATATGTGGAGGAGGAGTATTTTAGTTACCAAAAATATTTAAAGCATGTGTCGGTGGACCCCATTTCTTGACTGAAATTTGATTATAGCCTGTAAAATTATCCGTTTGTAGATTTCGGTCAATTTTTGTTTGGAATTTGGAAAAACTTTCTTCTTCAAAGTTGTAGAGAATTGAATTTCCTATAAAAACTCGCGTGATTCGAATTTTCTAACAAAAGGGCTATTTATTGTGAATTATTGAAGTTCCGAAGCTCCGAAATAATTGATTTTTGGAAGTTTTAAATATTTATATTAACAAAAACGTTTTTTCAATGTGTGGTATGGAATGAAGGTTCTAGAGAGAGTAGTTTAGTAGTCCTCACCATTTTTGTAAAATAATGTATCAATAAATGTGATGAGGATTTATTTGAGTATAGATATTGTTTAGAAGATAATATTTGTATTCAAACTCACAGTTTTACTGTTGTAATAATAAAGTTGTAGTTATTTATGTACCATGTATTGACAACTCAGAATGGATGATGTATACCTATTTTGGGGGCGTCACAGTCATGACATTCATAGACATACAAGAAGCTCCCTTCTATGAGAGAGTTTTAGCCGGCATCGGCAAACCATTTTCTGAAATGGTTAAGCATGGGGAGATGGCTGAAATGGGGTTGAATCAGGAAAGATTCAAGACCTAGCCGCACTCAAAGCTGTTGCTGATCACATCCAATCTAGAAATTATGGGAACAACCCTCGGAGGGTCCATAAAAATAAAGAGGAAGATGTTTCCCTGATACTACAGGGGCAAAAAGGCAATCAAAGTATGCCTATTCAAAGGAGAAACTACACTCCCTTTCCAGCACAGTCTGCAAACCCTCCAGTACCAAAAAGTGGAGTAGTCAAACGCCATCGAGTGTTTACACCCTTAGGGGATACCCTCGAGAACATTCTTAATCTTCTGACAACATAGAAGAAAATTATGCATCTTCTTCCACCAGCCAGCCCTAATGGACGGGGTTTCAATGCTGCTAGGAAATGTGCTTATCATGCTGGGGCACCTGGACATGATACTCAGGATTGTTGGGCCTTGAAACACAAGATCCAGGACCTAATAGATAATGGAGAGATCGTAGTCACCAAACCCGATCAGCCTCACGTACAAGACAACCCTCTTCCTCAACACAAAGAAGAAGAGGTCAACATGATTAATTGGAGCAGTGGATGCGAGTTCCAACCGGTTGTGATTCCCCTGCACCATCAAAGACGGTGATGACAAATGGGATTATGCTAAGTTCCAGTTCACAATGGAACGAAAGATGAAAGCTCTCTGCAAACTAATTGAGCAATTAGTGGAACTAGTAACTTATCAACATCAAGTGACTCGACAATTAATCAGCCAGGAGCATGCCAGTCTCCTACCAATTGTCATGAATATTCCCTCGTCCCTTTTAGAAAATGAAATGCTGGAAGACAAAGTGACGAAGAGAGAAAATGCCAAAGCCCGTTGGGATTTCGCCAATAAACGGGAATTCACCTATTTGGGCCAACCCATGGAGGAAATCCTTCACATGTTAATCAATGAAGGAAGGATCAGTTCCTTTCTACCTCCAATCAACCCCCGTTCGGGACGGTACAACTCTGATGGAGTATGTCAATACCACTCCCGGCCTCTGCACACAAAGACGTAAGAATCTTTGGGCACTCCGCCACCTTATTCAAAATCTAATCGACAAGTGGTGTATCGCTTGGCGGAATAACGACAACGTGTTACGTCAAGAGAAGAATGCAGGCCCTACTAAGTGGAAAAGTGTGGTAGCGATTATATCCCATCAAGATGAAGGGATTAATACTTTGCTCACAACACCGATAATTCAAATTTCAAAGGAGGAAACAATCCTTTAAAAGTGGCCGCCTCGAGCCAATCAACTTGCCATGCAGAGAGCACAATATCCTATTGTTAGCTTGCGCAAGGTTACGTGGAATTATGGAGAAGGTGAAGGATCCACCTCACATACCCACCGCCGCTGCGAGTGTCGAAGGAAAATCCATTGTATCTTTCCCATCGGGTGATGAACCCCACCACCAAATCAAAGGGAAAATACCCATGGAGAAGATTGAAAAATTCCTCCCAAGACTTGTGGGTCATAATGAAGCCTCGGTGGTTTTAAGCTTGAAGGAAGATCCACCACAAATATCAATTTTGGACTTGGTCCTAACTTCCGAGAATCACCGGAAGGTCTTGTTAAAGGTTTTGGAAGAAGCCTATCTCCGACATCGATGGATCTGAGAAAAATTTCAACACATGGTTGATCACATTTTCAACACTAATGTGATATCCTTCATCGATGATGACATACCGCCTGAAAGGACTGGTCATTGCAAACCGCTGCACATTGTGGTCTGTCTTTTCGGATATATGGTGGCTGGAGTCTTAATAGATGGAGGTTCCTCTCTGAATATCTGCCCATATGCCACCTTGGTGAAGATGAATATCAATCTCAACCAAATTCGGAGTAGCCATACTATCATCAAAGCTTTTGATGGAGCCCGCCGTAACTCGGTTGGAGTAATTGAGCTACCAATTGAAATTGGCCCTCATACATTATGCGTATCCTTCCATGTGCTCAAGATAGATTCGGGATACAACCTGCTCTTGGGACGACCATGGATCCACATGGCAGGGGCAGTCCCCTCCACCCTTCACCAACAATTGAAGTACATTATCAACAATAGCCTGGTCACGGTCAACGCTGAACCAGAGATTCCTCCGCACGGGGACATTCCGTTCATCAATGCCAATGCAGACGTAGAACCAGTCAGTTTTCATGCTTTGGAAATAATTAACACCCAATACCACGCTATTGGAGCACCACTGCCCGAACCCCACATTTCTGCTGAGGTGATGTCAGCCACTCAAGAAATGATGTCGTTGGGTCATAAGCCAGGACAAGGGTTGGGTAAAGATGGACAGGGTATCCAGTACCCCATTCAATTAACCAAGCAAGTTAAAATAGCTGGACTAGGCTATTCTGCCAACTCTAGTCACAGGAATCCTCATTAGCATCAACAGATTCCTTTAGCTTCAACCATGTGGCGTTCGGCTTCGCCTTCAAACTCCGAGTCCGCACAACCTCCAGTAAAGGTGCTAGCCAATGTCATGGCCATGTTATTTCCTAAGCCGAAACCGGTGGAGGAAAAGAAAATCGTTATTCCAGATCCCGCAATCGAAGAAAAGGAGCGGAGAATCAAGGAAAATGTTGTCCGAATAATGTCGGGCATGCGCATCATCGTCCATGATGAACATACCAACAGATACACCCCAGATGATGATTGCCCAGACGTAATGGCCATCATTCGGGATAAGTTGGATGATGACAATCCCTCCATCATCGGGTCCGGTCCACGGACTTTACCTTACCAATTGGAACAACATTCCTTGCTTTGGTCGACAGGTAAAAGCGCGTAAATTATTTTCGCCTCAGATACAATAACTGCATTTACTTTTCCTGCGAAATATTAGCGTTTATTTTGCCAAGATATGCTAACACTGACATGTATGACCAACGATTTCATATATACTAAGTGAAAGCATATTTTGTTTCAGGACTCGAATTTAGATGTACTGTATTTGCGGACACGATGCCTCTCCTACGCAAGGATTGTACCTTTGATGTAGAGATGAATTCACCTTGATGGATCTCCGGGATGACAATGAGGTGCCTCCGAAATTCAAGAATGGGTCAAAGACAAACCCAAACCCAACCTTGATCAAACCACTTCTTTCAATCTCTAACCTTAGAAAGCCCTAAGTTAATCCAGTTGGTTCAGACCTTACCCCAAACCAACGGAATGATATGGTTACGCCTATTAACCCAATTCCAGGATGTGTTTGCATGGTCTCATGAAGACATGGTGGGTTTGTCCACTGACATTGTCCTTCATCGCCTTCCCATTAAAGAGGATTTAAGTTTAGTCAATGTAAACTCAAAGCGATTGAAACCTGAGTGGAGTTTAAAGGTGAAAGAAGAAATTATGAAACAATTTCAAGCTGTCATCATCATGGTGTCTACATATCTTGAGTGGATATCCAACATCGTGCATGTACCTAAACCTGGAGGGAAGGTGCGAGTTTGCGTGGATTACCGGGACTTGAATAAAGCTTGCTTAAAAGACACCTTTCCCGTGCCATTTATCCATATTCTCATTGACAATACTACGCAATACGACATGTACTCCTTTTTTGATTGCTTTGCGGGGTACCATCAGATCATGGTTGCTGAGGAATATCGTGAGAAGACTACTTTCATCACTCCTTGGGGAACTTTTTGCTATAGACGGTTGTCATTCGGCCTCATCAATGCCGGAGCTACCTATCAACGAGCTATGATGGCTCTTTTCGACGACTTAATGCATAAAGAGATTGAGATCTACATGGATGACATCATTGTCAAGTCCTGGAAGGAGGATGACCATATAGACCATCTTAAAAAGTTGTTCAACAGGTTGCGTAAGTACAACTTGAAGTTGAATCCAGCTAAATGCGCCTTTGGCGTTAGATCAGACAAATTGCTAGGATTTCTAGTCAGCCACAAAGGGATAGAGCTGGATCCTACCAAAATCCAAGTCATCACAGAAATGCCCATTCCTCAGACAGAGAAGGAAATACGGGGATTTTTGGGAAGGATCAACTTTATCAGCAGGTTTATCTCCCAACTCAAACAACACGTGAGCCAATTTTCAAGTTATTAAGGAAGAACTCCTCCATGAAATGGAATGATGAGTGCCGTAATGCCTTCCTTACAATCAAGAAACAAATGACTAGTCAAAGCTCCTATCTTGGTACCACCCAGGATGATGTTCCCTGCTCATGTACACGACTATAAGTGACAATGCCATGGAATTTTGTATCTTTGGAGACGAGAAAGACGATAGAGGCCAAGAACGAGCTATCTATTACCTCAAAGAAAAGGTTCGATGTGAGTGAACACAAGTACACTCTCGATCGAGAAGACGTGTTGTGCTTTAGCATGGGCTTCCATGAGGTTACAAAGATTACCTCCATGGTCACAAAACCCATCTCATATCCCGCGTGGATCTTCTCAAGTATGTGTTCAACAAACCCATATTGAATTGTCGGCTGTCCAGATGGCAGTTGATCCTACAACAATTTGACATCGTATATGTGACTTAAAAGTCCATCAAAGGTCAAGGAATCGTGGATCAATCGTCACCGCACCTTCTCGGGATTTCAAACCCTTGGAAACATATTTCGATGAAGGAGTAATGATGAGACATCAACACCATCGAAGACGATACGCACCAATCATGGAGGATGTATTTTGATGGAGTTGTTAACATGGAAGGTT
The DNA here is from genome assembly GCA_020205605.1 of Panax ginseng. Classification (NCBI taxonomy): domain Eukaryota; kingdom Viridiplantae; phylum Streptophyta; class Magnoliopsida; order Apiales; family Araliaceae; genus Panax; species Panax ginseng. The sequence goes on along the minus strand of CM035143.1, from coordinate 28,476,938 downwards.
TTGGAGCTGGAGCAATTCTAATATCTGATATGGGGGAGCGAAGATATCTGTTCCAGTCAAATTACAGCTTTGTTAGCACCAATAATACGATTGAGTATGAAGGTCGTCTCATGGGGCTAAAACTTGCCCGTTCAATGGGCATCAATGATTCTCGTCCTTGGAGATTCGAAGTTGGTAATCAGACAATCCACTGGAGTCTATCAAACCAAGGAACTACATTTGCTGCCTTACCGTCAGCAGGTTTTGAAGATAGCTTTGGAGTTTGAAGAAATCTCCTTTCTACACATTCCTCGTAATAGGAATGATTTCGCCGATGCATTAGCAATTGATTTGGTTAAGAGTTAGTAATTGGTAATTTTTATTAAATAATTCCCCATGGGAACGATACTCAACTTTTACTTTATTACTTGCACGTATTCATTGATTGTGAAATCGATCATCAAGTTTTTGGCGCCGTTGCCGGGGAATTAATTTAATAATTATTTACCAATATTAATTTCAATCAAATTAGTCTTAATTTAAATATTTTTATTTTTATTTTTAATTCTCTTCCTATATTTCTCTCTTTTTAGGAACCATGGATGACTTTGTGTATCAATGGCCATACATGAACATGACTCAACCAAGGGAAGCGGAGATTGACAGACTCGAGAAACTTTCTGCATTGTCAGCACAGATGGAGATACTTTCGAAGATGGTCGACGCTCTTGTAGCTCAACGTCGTCAAAGTGTGGCGGTTACTTGTGATTATTGTGCTGGAAATCATATGAGTCATCAATGCGCCATCGGGCCGAGTAGAAGACAAGTATAGGGGAGATTATCCCAACAGTTATGTCTATCCCAATAACTATCATCAGGATTGGGGGTATCACCCGAATTTTTCATGGAGTAACAATCAAGATCAATTTTATGCTCCAAGTCGAACATACCCAGCGGATTTCTCGTGTCCATCTCCACTACAACAGGAAGAACATTCAAATTGGGAGGAAGCCTTGGAAAAAGTTATTAAAGCTTCTGAAAAGAAACACGAGGAACATGAAAAGAAACTTAATCAAATGGAGTTGAGTATACAAAGTCAGAATGCATCGATCAAGAATCTGGAAAATCAATTGGGGCAGATAGCACATGCGTTGAACAATCGTCCTCAATACACTTGGCTCTATGACATGAATTACGAGACCGATGGTGAGCCCGAACCAAATCAGAACCGGATGTGCCAAATGATATAGATGTTGAAAGAGAGGAAAGACTTGGGGACCAAGAAAAAGAGATCGGCAAAGATCTAACTTTGAGTAACAACGAAGATGAGCCAGTTTCATTAGTATCCCATGTGCCTCCTCCACCAAATTTTAAGAATCTAGGCAGTTTTATAAAACCATGCCCAATTGGAAGTCATGTCGTCGGCAAAGCTCTTGGTGACGTAAGAGCTAGTATAGTTGTGGAGTCATGGTGGGATGAAAAGGAGAAGATAGAGGAAGATTCCATTGTGTTTGATAAGCTTCCATGCCATAATTTGATCACAAACACAATGGGGAAAGCACCTAGTGGTTTGTCATTCTTAATAGGGAACCTATCTACAAAGAGAATGCTAGGTGACTTCAATTCAAAGGTTTTTGCTAATGGGAACCTCCCAAAAGAGACATTATTACTAATGGATGGAGGGTTCCTCAATTTTCGTAGGGGAATTGGATAGAGAATTGAAGAAGTCAGGCTGAGACTATAAAACAAGCGCTTATTGGGAGGCAACCTAAGTTTAATTTTTATTTTTTTAGTTTTTATTAGGTTTTATATTAGTAGTTTTGAATTTGCATTTATTTAGGATTTAATAAAATTGTGTCTATCATGGTTTACAGGTTATCCAAGTCAAATTCAAGAGTGGTGCCCAATTTGTTCCATGTGCTTAGCCTATTCTCCAAACTTAGTGGACAAGGAGGAAGATTGCTATATTTTCAGGGAAGTCCTCTGCTTTATTTTTTTTCTATTTTAGTCACTGAGGACAATGTCTAGTTTAAGTTTGGGGGTATTTTAATGTCGTATTGCATATAGTTAGTTATTTACATTGTAGTTCGTTATGTTTTCAGGTTATTTACATTTAGTTTTTGCATTCAGTTTTTTTTGTTTAAAAAAAAAATCGCAAAAATCGCAAAAATAGTAGTTAGTTTACTGTGTTTGTTGCGTTTAGTTTATATTTGCATGATTCCAACTATTAGATAGTAAAAGTTTATTTTGGCCAATGATGAGACTGGAGTTAAGTAGATAAGTATAGTATTGAATATTAAGGCTTTGAAGTGATTTCTTGTTATGAATTGAATCTTTTTCTGTTTGAAACTGGTATAATCAAGGTTAGCACGTTAATAACAGCTATGTTGACTGATTAAGTTTAAATTGATACATAATGGATTTCTCAAGGATAATACTAGTTTGAAGGAATGAAAGACATGAATAGGCGGAGATGGCTAAATTTAGATAAAAACTTAAGTTTGGGGGAAAAATTTGGGATATATAAGCTTTGCTAAAAAAAAAAGAGAAAAAAAAAGAAAAAATTTACCGTGGCTAGTTTTGTTTCGGGGCCTTTGTTACTTGAGCAAGTACGCCCGAAGGGGTGTCTTAAAACCTAGCGCCCTAAGGTCTTTTATGGTCTGGGAGTCGTTGGTCGAAAGCTCGCTAAGGGTAGTAGATCATAGCCTAATGGAATGAGACATTGCACAGTCATGGTTAAAAAAAAAAGTAAAAAAAAAGTAAAACAAAAAAAACAACAACAATAAAACGGGAAAAGAGCAAAAAGCCCCCGTAATGAAAAGTAAAGCATAAGTATCCCGGATTGGACTCTTGAACTTGGTGGATGTTTGAATTTTGTTGGATTTAGCTTGTTCGTGAATTTTGTGAGTTTACACTGTATGATGCCTTCGAAGATATCTATTATGTCTTAAATTTGATTTTATATCAGTTAGCATTGTTGTGGAGCACACACGCACTATATCAGTGATAACAGTCTAAGATTTGATGATTGATTGGGAAATTACTGATTTGTTTTAATATGATGTATTATCATGTTTACTTGATTTCTCTAAGGCCGGTTGAATAGACTTGTTTCTGTCATTATTGTTAGATTTGTAGGCATATAGATTAGTTTCATTACATTGCATTGCATAACATTTTTGTGTTTTTGCTTGAGGACAAGCAAAGGTTTAAGTTTGGGGGTATTTGATGAGTGAGTTTTATACCCATAATTGAGTGCGTTTGAGCTTAATCTTTTGGATGTTTTTAAGTGTTTGTGTCTATTCATGCATGTTTTACATTGTTTTGTAGGAATTGGGATAAAAGTTACGTGGATCGACGTTTGGGGTGGCTAGATTAGCGTTTTCGGCTTGCCATTTACACAACAGTTACTTCAGAGCCAATTTGACTATAGCTCCGGACCTTATTTCGAAAACCTCAAAGAATGAAAGTTGTAGATCTACTTTTCCTCTTTTCGGAACATCTTGAATCATCAAAATCAGAGTTCGGACGAAGAAGTTATGGCCATTTTCCCAAAGGACGTCGAAGTAGAAAATGTTGGAAAAAAGGGGACGGGCGCGCTATTTTTGGCCTATGACAAAGTCCGGGCGCTAAGGAAGCAAGTGTGTGAGCGTCAAGTGCGTCTTTGGGCACCTTTGGGGAAGAGGTTGGTTGGGCTTGGACGCCAGCGTTTTGGGCTTAATTTTGACACCTTTTTGACTCCAAATTGGATTGGGTTTGTTTCTAAGCTCAAAATTAGACTTGTAATCTATAAATACATGATGTAAGGCATAAAATAAGGGGAGATTACATAGATTAGACTAGATTAAACACTCCTTTAGATTAGAACATAACCCTAGTTCTTATTAGTTTTGGAGATTGAAGCAACTTGGAGACCATTGAAGATTCAAAGGAGAGCGAAAGAGGAGTCTCAAGGCTACTGACAATAGATTATATTCTCTTCTCTTCTCTTACTTTTATCTTTTAATGTCTATTCAATTGTGGATTCTTGATTTTAATTCATTAATTATGAACTAACTCTTTCATTAAGATTTCAATTGAACTTTTTATGATTATGAATTGATTATTTGATTTATTCTAATTATTTATGTTGAAGTGAATTATTCATCTTGCTTTGAGCTTATTGATTAATTATCTGATCAGTAATTACCTTGTTACTCTAGAAGGAATTGAGAAAGGAATTCTAGGTTTAGAACTGGGCATGGTGACATGTGACTTAGTTATTTGCACAGTGAATAATTAGGTTTGTGAATAGAATGAGAATATCTATTTGCCGCATGTAACACATAAGGAATTGGGTTTGTAACGAGTTTAATTCAATTGTTTTGCATAGAGATATAGCAAAATTAATCTGGGTTAAATAGAAGGCATTTAATCGCTCGAGAGAGGGCTTTTGGCACTTGAGAATTCCTGTTAACAATTCAGTAGACATAATAATTGGGATAATTGGTTTATAGTTCATAATTGGGGATATTGGAGTCTTAGCCTTTATTTATTTGAATTTATTTATAAAGTAACCTAGTTTTAATTGATTAATTTAGTTTTATTAATTAGAAAAATCACGATTTGAGATTGTTTAAATAAAATTAGTTTGGTTAAGAATTAGTACTTGGTGATTTTTATTAAATAATTCCTCGTGGGAACGATACTCTACTTTCACTTTATTACTTGTTGACCGTGTATACTTGCACGTATTCATTGATTGCGAAATCGATCAACAGCCTCCTTAATTCGCATATCAGACAAGGAACACTTGCTAAGCGTCACAATTTCCCTGCACAAGGCCCCAGCCTATGGGAATTACGTTGGAGAAGTATCGGATGAGCTACCTCCCATCCTTCCTCCTTGGTATCAGCATATCAAGGAATATCTGCGAGATGGATCTACACCCGCTGAGGCAAGCCTGACTGAGAAAAGGCGGATCCATTGACTTGCTATGAAGTTCTACTTGAGTGGAGATGCGCTCTATAAAAGAGATGCATGACTAGGTCTCCTCAGGTGTCTAGACAAAGATCAAGCCCAAATGCTTATGGATGAAATCCATGGCGGAGTCTGTGGCCCCCTCCTTGTCAAAAAAGTCCTCAGGACGGGACATTACTACTGTCTCTCAAAGCTGATTGCAACGACCACGTCAGAAGATGCTATCAGTGCCAGATTCATGGGAATGCTATACACGCCCCTCCACGGGAGCTCCACAATATGAGTTCGCCTTGGCCCTTCTCAATGTGGGGAATGGACGTTATCGGTCCCATCGAGCCTAAGGCCAGTAATGGTCACCGATTTATCTTCACCATAATCGACTACTTCACCAAGTGGATAGAAGCAGCCTCCTTCCCCAGGGTCACTAAAGAAGTCATCATTGCTTTCATCAGAAACAATGTCGTTTGTCGATATGGACAACCAGAGGTGATTGTATCAGACAATGCCAAAAACCTCAACAACAAAATGATGGAGGAGTTATGCAGTAAATTCCACATCAAACATCTTAACTCTGTCATCTATCGTCCGAAGATGAATGGTGCTGTTGAAGCGGCTAACAAAAATATCAAGAAGATTATGCAAAAGATGTCAGCCAACCACAAAGATTGGCCTAAACTATTGCCTCTGACTCTGTTAGCCTACAGGACCACAATGCGTACTTCAACTAGGGCAACCCCCTATGCTTTAACCTATGGGATGGAAGCAGTTCTCCCCATAGAAGTTGAGATGGAATCTCTCAGAGTGTTTATCGACGCAATTTGGATGAAAACCAATGGGTACAAAGCATGTGTATCACCAATTGTCTCTCGATAGACGAAAGGTAACCGCGGCTATCTTCCATGGTCACCTATATCAGCCAAATGATCGCCAGATCCTACAACAAAAAAAGTCCCGGCTCTGAGAATTTAAACAACATGACTTGGTTCTCAAGAAGATTCTTGACAATCAAGATCAAAGCCAAAGGAAAATTCGCCCTAATCGAAGGCCCTTTTATTGTCAAAGAGGTATTGACAGGAGGCGCTCTCAGATTACAAGAAATGGACGGCGATGAATTTCCACAACTCATCAACTCAGACATCGTGAAACAGTATTATGTCTGAAGTAACCAACAAACACCCTGGTGCATCATCATCAGGTCACCAGTCATTCCGGTTCTTTAACCCTTTACCACCTACAACTTTCTACACTTTGCCCCTCAGGGAAACATACTCTTCAAGCCAGCAGCCTGGCTTTCTCCTTTGCGCTCATACAACTTAGGTCATCCCACCATGATTGAACCTCTTATGCGTTCGTAGTTTGGCTACCCATACATGCGATCAAACTTCTCGCCTGCAGCTTTATCCTCAACATAGGATTAAACTTTCTCCTCCCGACTCGACCGCACATGGGATTACGCTTTTTTTTCTCGCCGAGGGGCGAACTACGTCGACCGATCTCTCTTCAATAGGAGTACGAGGGGCAACCATGTTACATGGCCCGGTCTCAATAAAACAAAAACAACAAAAACATTTCTACCCTTCTCCTTACAAAAACAAAAACAACCAAAAACATTCCTACACCATATCGCCCATATCTGACGTTGAACCTCTTACACGAGTTCGAATCATGCAGACTGATCTCCTCTTCAATAGAGTACGTACATGAAAGCGGTCTCACCCCTACCAAAACATAAACCATTGTCACGGTATTGGGATTCTCTTTCAATCCACTACATTTCATTCGATTGCACCAAAGTGATGGAATTACCGAACTCCTCCCAAATAGGAGATTCGGCTACCATCTAAGTCATGGGTCATACCTCAAGAGCAATACTAAACCATAAGAGGTGGAATTAATCGGGCTTCTCCTAAATAGAAATCATGGCGACCATCTGTGGAAAGCGGTCAATCTCGTAGAGGAAAGCCACACTCCTCTCCACATTTCCATTCGTAAATAAGTCCCAAGACACTAAAGATGGTAGGGATATACATAGATTGATGATCCATTCGAACTATCCAGAGGCAACTCAATGTCCATCCACCAAGGAAGAATTGAGTAATTCATCAAGATCACAAGCCCTCAAGCAAAGGCAAAATATCAAGCAAATAGCAAGGCATATCTAAAAGGGAAGTGATCCAAAAATATATTTCCCGGTCATATATAATGTTGTTTGATATATATACAATGTGAATCATACATGACAAAATGGCTAAGTTTTAGTCTGTGGGTGTAAATACAAGCTCATCTACTTAATCAAAGGTACATGCGAGCTAGCAAGACCAACATGGCATCCCTCTCATATGAAGGAGGTAAAGTCAGTAGTCTCCTGGATAAGAATATCCACACGACCCAACAGATCTCAGAGCCATCGCATGATGATGACCATATTCTCATCGATATAAGCGCCATCTCCTCGCAATCATACAAAGTGGTAAGGGACCTCATTGCGAAGATTATCTCGTGATAGCCACATCCCGCAAATATAGCACTATCCCGCTCAACTATCACTGCGTCTCATCGACTGCCTCATCCCCGCTCAACAACAATGCGGCATCTCTATTGAGCTAATGCCTCGCCTCTTTCTAATAGGGCGGCGTCCCTCACATCAAGAGTAGTCAACATCATAGATCGAATCTGGTCTCTCTCAAAGGTCATCAGATGAAGACTCTGCTTTAAATACTATGCCGAGTGCTGGGTCACAAAAGTTCTGGTACTAGGAGAATCCAGAAGAAATGCTGGCAACCCAACAACGGTATCCTCCTCGATGTAGGTATCAATGTCCTCTATAGGCTTTACATCGTCTAACTCAATCTCCCAGATCGCAAATATTGTCATAGCCCGATAAAACCTCCGTCTCCATCCATGCGGAGTACTCTGCGGAATAACCGGGACGACTGGCAGGAAAACAGCTAGCTCACGCTGATCCTAGCAAGCGTATACACGAGATCGGTCCTTGGCTGAGAGGTATTGAGAAGTCGAAAGTCTTCGACTTGCCCCCTCGAAGGATGAAAATCCTAGAACTAGTCAAGTCGCGACATCACGGCCAATGGATGATAAGTCATCACGCCTCAAGCCACCTAAAGGAGGAAATCCATGCCGGAGCATGAGTAATGAAGTCAGATGGTGAGTAAAGCCCCGAGCTCAACAATATGCTAAATGGATCTCGGATATCCGCCAAAAATGTGGACCAGAGGATCTGAGCATCTACACACCAGATGGTTTGAAAGGAATACGACATAGCCACCTCATGGGAGAAACAATACCCGTCAGTCTAAAGGTACCAATCGGTCGCAAGTGTGACATAAACCCACATACAACATGACCGAACTCAAAGAAACACACACCGACGGGTAAGTCACAAGAAGAGGATGTCGATCGCAAGGTCTCTCGCCATGATCATAGGTACGCGATGATACGACCCTCCCCAGAGCTCTCACCGCCATGATAACGCCTATATCTATCTCATCCACGCATCACGCAGCATGTACATGTATGACAAGACACATAGTATCAAGACATCAACTCGCCGAACGCCAATGATCCTCCGACTACGCTGAAATCCACAGAATGTCGTGGAGTAGCTATCCTCCGCACCAAATGTCTACACGTAAACGCCGAGAGATCACATGGCCAAATGTCACTCATCTCGCACTACTCGCACCTCAACTGGTGAGAGTCATGAATAAATCTACTCATGTCTCCCAAAGCCATGTGTACGCAAGGGTCGGTCTAGGGGAAACATCGTCAACCAGGCATACTCCTCAGGTAGGAGTCAACTCATGGGTGCCAAAGCGAAATACCTGCCTATCAGCTAGCCAATGATCTAGCATCCCATCTACAAATCCTGCAGGAACCTGAAATGCCAAAAGGGTCATGGTATGCTGCAATAACAGATCTACAGTCACCCTATCTGGTGGTGACATGCTATCGCACCATGAGCGCATACCCAATGCCACCACTGACGGTGGGGTATGATCTATACGGCTAACTGTCAAATAAGACATCTGTGCGGGCCGTGTCATAAAGACCATCCAGGGGTCAATACCGAGTATCTCTGGACATACATACATATGCATAACATGATACATGCATAACAGATAATGGATGGCAATATGATATAGGGAATGAAAAAAATGGTGCATATATTCCTAAATATATCATCATCTAATACATCAGCTCTATACAGCTACAAGTACATAAAAATGGGGCACAAACGCCCTACTACTAACAGAGGCCTATCTAAAGATATAGCGAGAATGGGGAACAACCACCCAATATCTAACAGAGGCCTATCAAAAGATATAGCGAGAATACACATCAGAAGAAGATAATGGTCTCGATGTCCACATCCTCAATCCTGTCCACCTGATGTAACTCCTCCCAAGTCACTAGATCTCTATCAACAGGGATGTCAGGCCTATAAAGGGAGGATCTGCTTAAGCAAACCAAATGGGGTTGTCTCGAGGGCCAAGACCGAGCTAGAAGGAACAAATGTCTCTCGCCTCATGCTGGATCTCTGCCCAAATGCCGAATAAATATCTGTGCCCGATCCAACTGCCGGGTCAAGCTATCAATCTTGGTCATATGGGTCGGAGCTCAAACACAAGCTACCCAATCCATCATCATCAATGATCCAGGAACCATGTCTCCCATAAACTGTATGGCACGGGACTGGGCCCCAATAGTGCGAGGGAGCCACCAGCGCTGAAATATCTCCTAAGTACATGGACCCTCGGATAAATCAAAACCGTCAACTCCCAACAATGGAATATCAATGGCGGGTGACTGTGATACAGGCCAATGACGCCTAACAGGAGGCAAGATCGGTATACGAATCTCCCCTGTGGTGCTCCTAATAGCATGCTCTCCTAAATAGAGCTCCCAGCCTCCATCGGTGAAAAGAGGAAATCTCCGGGTGGAAATCAAATACTCTACTCCAGTAGGGTGTCCATCTTCAAAACCAATGACCAAATGATCCCTTGAGTATGGAAGCCATGTGATGATGGCTTACCACGTCCGCGACAACTCCATTTGCATACTGCACAATGAGCGAAGCTCCCTCGACATGTGGGACCTCGGCAAAATAGAATGGTGCCATCGTCGTCCTCATGGAAAGGTATCTAAGCCTCAACACACTCACGGGGACTTAAACATGGAACCTCTCATAGGCCCAAAATCGCCAACACAATGGAAAAACATCTCATTGTCAAGAAACACTCTTAACTCCGTGAAAGGAAAAAAGACAAGAGAAATACTCACCAGCAGAAATGGGTAAAATCCTAGCCAAGCCTCGGTCAAACCCTGTGAGCGCAGACGCATGCCCCGGAGGAAATATGAAAAGGTGTAAGAGCCCTAATCGTACTCTCCTATACGGTCCACATCGCGTGTGGCGCTAACCAAAGTGAAAGATACCGTGGAAGAGTTATACGCCATGAAGCGACCTCGAATGATCATTAGGAACAACGCCGCAGAACGCGATCCCCGATCCTCGACATCATCGTGCATGGGCTCACCAATAGCTCGCTCATAACATCTACGCCAAAGGACCCGAATGCATAGCCCCTACCTTTGAGCGCACCCGCTGGAACTCCTAACAAGGGCCGAACGGCAATAGGGGTGATATTCGCCATGCAAGGCACTGGCTCCCCTCCAAACTCCATACCTGTGATAAATCGCCAATCTATAGGAGTCATCATCACCTCGCAATCCAAAGAGTGGAGTGGATCGAGTCCGATGAAACCATCGCTCAGACAATGCCCTGAGGTAACCCCAGGGACAACGATGGGGAAGGATGGAGAAAAATGCCCCAAATCCCCACTCATGCACTACTGCTCTATAATAAGGATGAAGTGCCTGGTACATGGAGTGGATGCTAAACCAGTTCCCCCGAGGCTGTGTAAAACCTGGAACCTGCATGAAGCACAGATCAACATCAGAACCCTTTTAATCCTCATCAATAGGAAAGAAGGAAGATAAATTCTAACGTCATACCTCGTTAGCATGCAAGTACATCGATGGGTGTCTACCCAAATCACCTAGCAACTCTGGGTTCACCACCTGGATTCTCAGAAGCTCCCTGCGAAGGATATGTACAGCAGGAGTGGGATCCTCAATATCCACCTCCTCGTCCTCAACGTCTGGAACCTCTACCTGGACGGGACGAATCACAGCCTCCACCAACCGACGAGGTTGTCTGACAGATCGGGGATGAGGCACTTCAGAAGCCCTCCGCCCACGCCGCGTAAGAGGTCCCCGAAGAACCGCTTCTACTGATCCGGGATCCATAATATTTGGACAAAAAGTCTCTAAATCACCTCAGAAAGGGTGTGGTATTGCCTTACCTGGAGCTTTCTAAAATGCATTATATGACTATATGCATGCATGCATTTACTTTAACATATAATAGAGTTAGAATGCATGACTACCCAATGCCTACATTTGGAAAAATTTCGCCATAGTCCCCTTTGAAAATAGGACTATCCACATGCGCACATGCATGTTTAGGTGGCCATTCAGTAGCACACCTACCCCAAAGTCATATATAGAATATATGCATAAAAAATCAAGAACATGGTTTAATACTAACATTTACTATGCTAGGAGTATTTTGCCTTTCCACCTTTTGCTCATTGGACCTTAAATAGGACGAAAAATAGCAGAAAAAGGTGCCAATTTGACTATCTTAGAAGTCAAATTTTTTCATATCATTATGTTCAGCATGGTTTAATACTAACATTTACTATGTTGAATATTTTTTATCAAGTCATTTGTGCATACATAATCACTACTATGTGTTTAGATGCATTTCGTGCAATATCTCACAATCTAATGCAGACAAAACCGGAAAAATACATGCATACGTTACGGGATAGTGTAGAACACTTGTGCGACGATGACGAATTTGCGTAAAGCGAACTTAACTCAAAGAACTGGAAGTGGCTCACAGTTTTTTCTAGAGAGAAACAAGTTGAAAGTGACTTGTGAAGGCAGGCTGCTGGGATTTATCATCCACGCTTTCATAGTCATAGCCTACCTGCTGTGCGCAGTAGGAGCATCTCATGGCCTCTATGTGGGCCCCACCCCTCCGGCTCGGTCCAGTTCGAGTTGAAACGGAGTTCTTACGGGCTAGAAAGGTCAAATCGGGAATAAAAATGCCACGCGATTGAGCAAAACAACATACAATCCTGGTCTTCTTAGATGAGACTTTGAATATGTACATCACTCATTGGTAGTCGCTTGAACACAAGGTATACTTTGCCGATGACCTCAGTTGTCACAAATCACATACGACAATACCTTATATAGGTCCGATGCCGCCAACTCCAGGTCGTTACCCTACGTGGATCCTCGATGGGGGTTACAACGTGAGTCCCCGAAAGGGGTTACAACGTAGATCCCCGGTGGGGGTTACAACATGTTCATCCATTAACAACTCTATCAACGAAGGTCAAGAAGCCTTGACATTATTTCAGCTGATGGCAGGTAAACCCATTGAAACATTAAGAACCGTTCGGTAGTTGCGTACGTATTCATGCGTCCCTAGTGGATCCCCGATGGGGGTTACAATGTGAATCTCCGACGGGGGTTACAACGTATATCTCCGGCGGGAGTAGCAACGCATGCTAAGCCATTGACACACATATCAATGAAGGTCAAGCAACCTTGTCATCATTTCAGCCGATAGCGTTTAAACCTGTCAGAGCTATAGAGCTGTTCGAGGTTCTCATACCCAGCTACTCATATTCCCCAGCAGATCCCCGGCGGGGGTCACAATGCAATGCTCTATTGATCTACACATCAGCGAAGGTCAAGCAACCTTGACGATCTCCTCACAGAGTTTCAGCTGTTGATTCATACGTCAATGAAGGTCAAACAACCTTGACAGTATATCCCACAGGATGTTTCAAATTAGTTGATTCACATCGCCAATGAAGGTCAGGCATCCCGACAAAGATTTGTTGTTGGCGAGAAATCCAATGAATCATGACATATTCGACGATACTAAACCAGGAGAGGTCAACATTATCCAAGAGGATAGATGATGGAATATGTTATACACATCCTCAAACAGATCAAGCTTTATCCCCACAGATCTCTTACACATAAGAGATACCCCTTCAGTATCAAGTCGTTATCATGAACACAGGAATTTGGTGATAACTCCTACACCAATATCCTAATAGATTCGGCTTGCACATCAGATCTGGTCAGTATTGCCAATCCTTAGTTGAAGCAACAGGGAACCAACAATTATCCCTAGCATGTTGGGCCACAACCCCCTACACATGCATCATACATTTGCATCATATTACTATCCATAGTACCATGTTTATCTTGTTGCATTTCAAGTGTCTAGGATTCTTTATCCTACCCATGCATCGACATGCATGAGTATGATAAAGAGGGGCATCTGTAGACACTTTAAATTTTTTACCTGCACTCATAACATTAACGAGGAGAGGATGATTTAAGCTTTTAAGAGAGAACCCTAAAAGACAATCCAAATCCATACCGGATACTACCGGAAGTTCAGCATTAACCCTGGATCGCAATCTGGGAGTAATGGTTTCAACCTCGGATCTAACCCCGAGACCTGCAAATACAATACCGGAACACACACCGGAGAAGACCGATTAATCTCGGAGATAACCCCGAGTTATCCAGTCTCAGTCCCAACCATGGGAATAGCCACCAACCCTGGTGATAACCCCAAGGAATGCAGTTTTGGAGATAACCCCAGAAATGCTTGTTTCAAATGCCATCAGCTTCAATCTCGACACTCACAACGAGATACACTGTACCAACCCGGCAATAACATCGGGAAGATAGGCACACCTCAAAGATGATAATGAGGACCTTCAACAAATGCAGCAGTCCAATCTCAACGAAGTCTGAGCAATGTTTGCTTATCGGCCCAATCCGGCAGTAACACCGGTGAGGGGGAACATCGCCATCTCATCCAACACGATGCCACGTCTCGTCTCTACGCAACAATGTCCGACAAGGCTAACCAATCCCGAGTGACTATTGTGCGGGGTAACAGATGAAAGTTGAATCTTGAAGACCGGAGGGCATCGTCCCATCTTCAAAGACTTCATAAAAACTCTAATCCCATGCCATCGTACAACTCTCAACAACGGCGGTCCGAAATAGCTCCTGAATACCTCCAAACGGATGCCCAGATTGCACTTCCCAAAATCCGAGTGGACATTACAAAATTGCTCGAGTGCACGACTTTTTGAGACAACCCGACCCGATGTAACCAGCCGACCTGACCCGCTTCGGTACACTCATACGAGCCAGCAGTACACCATGACACCTTTTGCCTATAAATAAGAGGCTTGGGGTGCTGATTTTAAGAGAAAAAGACGGGAAACCTCGCACAAATTGCTCAAGACTCGCCATACAAAGATGTATTTTCCCACTTTCAAACACACCGTGAGCTCATATATAGCCTCTTTGTACCCACAAAAGCCCAAAGTGTTTACCCACTCTAAAGATATAGAAGCCCTTTTTATCACCAAATGTAAGCCTTCTCACACACTTTAGAGTCTTTCTCTTCATCTTTGCACACACCCTTCTACACGTTGAGAGTCATGTTGCTTGCTTTTGCCGGGACTTCTATTCGTGGTTTCATTCCATCAGATATATATATATATATATATATATATATATATATTGACTAACATTATCGAAGTTATGCCTCGATTGAGCCTGAACTTGATGCGAGCGTTCATCGCTTTAATATATATATATATATATATTAACTGCTCATCGACTTTGTTCGATGAGCCTAGACTTTGGTCTGGTGCGTTTATTCGCTTATATATATATACTTATATATATCAACTGCGTGTCAGACTTTGTTCGATGAGCCTAGACTTCGGTTTGTGCGTTTATTCGCTTATATATATATATATATATATATATATATATATATATATATCAACTGTGTGTCGGACTTTGTTCGATGAGCCTAGACTTGATTCAGTGCGTTTACTCGCTTTTATATATATATATATATATATATATATATATATATATATATATATATATATATACTTATATATATGAACTGTGGTCGAACTATGTTCGATGAGCCTGGATTTTACATCCGGTATGTTTATTGCTTTTTATATATATATATATATATTTATTTTGTCCTCGCTCGAGTTCCCTTCGTGGCGCTTGATCGCTTACTGACTTTCTTTACATTTAGTCCGCCTCGAGTTTACTTGTGGCGGCGATTGACCGCATTATTCTGACTTTATTTACATTCATCCCTACCGAGTTACCTTCGTGGCGGTTGACCGATTTACAACTTTATTTACATTTCTGATCCCCCATGGAGGTGCTTCATGGTTGGTGATCCTTTCTGTATATATATTTACCACTTATATATATATACCTACTTATTGCTTTTATACAAATTACAATATTCTGTGCGCCTAGGAATCATGTGATCACCGATTCATCTCATTGGATCTAGATTCGGTTCGTGATGGACATTTTCAATCGTAAGCGTTTGTAAATTATTCTGTGATGTCCAGATTTCTCGAGATGGTTTCCATACCCACGAGGAAGTTTCGGCATTATTTTTGGATGTATTATTTTCATACGGATGCCTCACATCCGTCAAATAAATCAATCCAACCGCTCACTTAATAAAAATGAAGGTGTAAAAGGTCTTAATTCCTATTGAGCATCAGGGTTTTAAAAAACCTCTTTTATAAAACATCATTGCCATATCTTGCTAAAAACTGAATTTTTACATAAATTCAAACCCCGTGTAAATAGGTTTGAACGAGGCCTCGCACAATTTTCATATAACAGCACATTGACCCACACACACACACACACTCATATAATAGTTTCTTGAAAAGAGGCGGTCACCGTGGTAACATGGATGTCGTGGGGTGCCTAACACCTTCCCCGCATAACCAAGTCCCCGGACCCTAAACGAATCTCGGCTTTGGTTACCAGAGTATATTAGTGTCACATCATCGGGTCAATGTGCAAACCTTTCATTGTGTTGGTACAACCATTTAAAAACCAATGGCGACTCTTAGCGGTCCCATCACGATGAAGATACATGTTCGGACCTTTTTCACTGGTTTTTTCAAACAAATCTCACCTAAAATGAGAACACAAAAGAACAAGTAACGGAAAGGGACACCCAAAAATCCCGACGTCGACAGGAACTGTGGCCTATAGACTCGCTTTACCGCCAAGTATGTCTCGTGTTCATAACGCTTTTTCACATATCCATGTTACGTAAATATGTGGAAGACCGAACCACATTATTGAGTTAGAACCAGGACAAAATAGCGGAAGATTTGACGTATGAAGAGGTTCCTGTTCAAATCTTGGATAAGAAGGAACATATTCTACGCTCCAAGGTTATACCTCAAGTCAAAGTTTTGTGGAGAAACCACAATGTTGAGGAAATGACTTGGGAGTTAGAATCAAATGAAATCAAGGTATCCTTACCTCTTGATATACAGTGCACGCATTCTAATTTTGAGGGCGAAATTTCATAAGAAGGGGGAGGTTGTAAGACCCCAACTTTTTGAATAAAGATGAATTTTCTATAAATAATATCATTTTTGAATATTATGGAATGAATTTGATATAATGTTATAATTGTGGGTAATATTTATAAATTTTGAAAAGTACGCAAGTTGTTATATAATATTCAATTGGTCGGGGAATATTTTTTTTAACAGGGAATATTCGTACAACAACACAATCATTGGTGGACCCCACAACGGAATTATTGTCGGATCGAGAAAATGACAAAAATACTTTATGAAAATAACGGTGGAAGTTTTACCGTTAACTGTTGAAACACCCTGTGTTAAAAGTATAGTAATACGCGTGGTTGCATAGTAGCACACGATATTGATTATTGATGCTTACGTGAGAAGTCACTCAGTTTTGTTCAATTATTGATATAGTAATTGTTGTCAATTTTGATTATTATATGGACCCCCCATTTACCCATTTTTCAAAATAGTCGGTAAAAAATTATTTAATATAATAATAGGTGGGGGCCCACATATGGGGCCCATAGTTGATGGCTGAAATTTTTGTTATCACGTGTGGTTGCTTGTGATTTTTATATATATATATATTAGTTACTGAGGAAAGGGGGGGGGTGCTTGATTACGGTGAAGGAGTATAATAATTAGTATTATATATATAATATATATTTATAAGG
The DNA here is from genome assembly GCA_020205605.1 of Panax ginseng. Taxonomy (NCBI): domain Eukaryota; kingdom Viridiplantae; phylum Streptophyta; class Magnoliopsida; order Apiales; family Araliaceae; genus Panax; species Panax ginseng. Next base: position 28,459,741 of record CM035143.1, on the reverse strand, counting down.
AGTCACATGAATCCTGTTGATTCACGGAAGGGAGGGAGTTATTCGCAGGTTTTCTATATATATATATTATTTAAAGATTTTGTTTTATTAGAATATTTCATAGTAAACCAATCTGAACCATCCGTTTAAAAGTAAATCAATCTGGATCGTTAATGTATTAGTTACTATGCAATCCATTTTTCTATAAAAAGAAGCTAATTCCTTCATTATTTTTTTACAAATTCACTGAAACTCTAGAGAGATAAACTATAGAGAGAAAGAAGAAAAGTATTCTACTACTTCACTACTCATATATCCAGTACTCTTCTTCTTAAGGTAGGGAATATTATTTGTTGTACTCGTAGGGAATATTATTTGTTGTACTCATAAGGGGTATTATTTCTTTTGTATTCATGAAGAGAACTTATGTTATTCCATTCTTTATTATTCTGTTGGAATAACCTGTATACGCGGGCTACCCTATACTTGGTGACATTATTCTATTATTCCGTCTTTACTATTCTTGTTGGAATATCCGTTTATGCATTTTACGTCTGACCGATTCCGTTTTTATTATTTTGTTGGAATATCCTCGTCTGCATGCTTTTACACGGACTCGATTAAAATCCTTATTAGTATTCTCGTTGAATAACTCGTCTATACTGAATACCGCATGCATGGTGATTTCGTTGTTATTCCATTCTTTATTATTCTATTGGAACATCCCGTCGGTGCATGTAATTTCGCACCGACCGGTTCCGTTATTTAGTATTCTCATTGAATAACCTCGCTCATTCAAGTACTTCATGCATGGTGATTTCTTTTGTTATTCCATTCTTATTTATACTCATTGGTTAAAGTTTTGACTTCTATACTCCATGAAATTAGTGGAATATCCTTGATAATTGCGCTTCATCCAAAGATTTTTCATGAAAATATTCTTCCGAACATTCTTGAATTTTACTCTACAAAGCAAAGATTCGTGTTGACAATTTGGACGTTATTGGTTCTTGGACAAATTAATTCTTGAACTTTTTTTATTGAATTCTTATATCATTGTCATCATCCTCATATTTATATTTTTTGAAAGTCATCATCGTGGCCCCAGAAGTGCATAGATGGACTTGGTATGATTATAACCAGGGATTATTCGGTGTAATCATGATCGTAATGTTACAAATGATGTGGTAAAAGTCCTCATTGGCCCGTAGTGCATTGATGGATAGTTGTTGGCATGATTATGACCATTAATGAATACACAAATATTCTTGGCCCGCAGTGCATGGATAATTGTGGTCGTGATACTAAAGAATATCCTTGGTCAGAGTGCGCAGGGTGATTCAATGATGTGGATTATTTATTGTCGAGTCCCGGTGATAAAAGTGATGAAAAACCTTTTAAATCATAAAAGATAGTAGATTTTATTCTCTACTTGACTCTTTTAATGGATTGCTTGTTCCATTGTAGTTAAACTTGATGTTTGTTATATTGTACGGTTTAAACATCGTTTAAGGCTAATGATAATTTATTTTGCATTATCTTAGTCATAATATTTCTTATTGGGCTAGTTGAGCTCACCCTTTCTTTCACTTTGTTTTCTGTGAAATGAGAATATATAATGAACGCAGCCTGTGGGAACGGAGTGATGGTCCTAGATGGTGCATTAGTAGTCCTCACTATTCGTGAAATAGTGTGATAATAATTGTAATGAGGACTCCTTTTGAGTTTGTATACTCTCTAGTAGACAATATTTGTATTCAAACACACAGCTTTATGTTTTATCGTATTGTACACGACAGTTGTATTATTAAGTTATATTTGAGTTCTGTACCATGTATCTGGCGACTCAAGATGGGTGATGTATACCTAATTTTGGGGGCGTCACACTCTTAGTAGAGTTAAGTAAATAAACTTGCCTAAACTGTTGATTACCGCTATACAATTTATATCGCCTTATCCGAAGACCTAATATTAGTAATATAGATCTCCAATATTAGAATAATATCATCACAATATATTATTATTATATATATACACATAGAATAACCTAAACACATAGCACATAACCCTATCAGTCTATTCAGCACATAAAACTTAGCATCAAGTCAGACTATTTAAGTCCGAGTTGAAACCGACACAATTCTATCATCCCGACGGTTTATTCGGAAAATGGACGAGTTTAAGTTCAATTAAACTCTGGCAAAACACTTAACAATATCTCAGATAATTTTAATAACAGTCGAAATATTTTTCATAGGCTTGTAATAATTTTTAAATAATTATTACTATTTATCATGAATTTTAAATCATTAATATCGATTTAAATAAATTAAATACCACATAATTCTTTTATCATTAATATTTATTTATTATCAAATATTAATGAAATACATGTCATAATATTATAATATATTTATAATATCACAAAAGTATTTTAATACTTTAAAATTACCTTTATATAATTTTTAAACCATTAAATCCATTATCCGATAATTGCTTTTAATATTAAAATATTAATATTTTCATGACAAAATATCAAAAGTTATATTTTATAACTTCAAATATTTTCTAACCCTTAAATTATTTTTATATGATTTATAAAACATTAATTTATTTTTCCACAATTTATTTAATATATTTATTAAATAAATTAACCATCATTAATATTAATTAATTAATGAAATTCATCACAAAATATTAAAAGTTCTTGAAAATAACTTAAAATATTTTCTTTTACTATAATATTATTTTTCATGATTTTTCATGTATTAAAATCATTTTTAAATCATTTATTTAATATTATAATTAAATAAATTAAATACCATTTATATTTCAAAAATATTAAATATTTATGAAATTTACTCTAAATAATTAAAAACTATTTTTCGTAATTTAAAATAATTTTTCAAATTTATTTAGTATTTTAATAATTAAAATCTATTTATTTCGATTTATTAATTAATTTCCGAAAATTAGAAATTAAATAATAATACAACCGTCGCTAAAATATTCCTATAGCTTACGTAACTGGCCGCTATAGGTGTTCTTGAGGTGTTCTTGGTTCGTTCTTGAACATTCATCGAGAAACCTAGAAAATCAAGTTAGTGTAGACAAGGTCGAGGTTTGACCAAAGCATTTGATCTAGGTTCCTAACGCTTTCTGGGCTTTTTTAAACGTTTATGTTGGAGTAGGTTTGCAACTCTACCATTAAGAATCAACAACACAGCCATACAACATCATGATATGAAGATCTATGCATCAGAAGAACGTGTCGACATTCGCTCGAGTTTCGGGTACGCCTGAAACTCAAGCGATTCAAGGCACCACTTTGAAGCCTTGCATCATAGCTTTCTGTATTATGTTTAAGTGATATTAAGGTTCAATCTTGTGGTACTAATGTCGGGGTACACGGCCATATCACCAAAGCAACCTAACAACATCAAATGTTCACGATCTGGCATGGTCAAAGTACCTGTCAGGTACATGCTCAAGAACAAATCTGGGTTTTCTAGATTGTTCATCAAGCAGTTCGGTCAACTACGTTTGACCATTAATTTCTACAATCCTGTTACAGATCTGGGTTATCTAAAGGTTTTAATATACACTCCTCATGTCAGACTACAAGGATCAAACAACAAAATAGCCAAAACATCAAAATACTGCAAGATCTAGACCCTGAAAAACCTTGTCAGACGAGATCTGGAAAATCTGGGTTACCCAGAAACGTTTTCCGTGAACGGTCAACGCTGTTTGACCGAGCATAATAGATGATCTAGACTTGATCCGACCATGATTCCAGTTTTAGATCACAGTGCTCATGACATAGAACGGATTTATAACATTAAACAACAAATATCAGAAACAGATAAGGATTTATGGCGTCTGACATTAGGCTGTCAGTCGATTTTTCAAACTTTTCCCAGATTTCTTAAAATGACTATTTCGAGCAGTTTGATGTTATGGATTCACTATATAGCAACCCAAATCATCAAGTGACACCCTAATACACAACTTAAAACAATAAATTACATCATCTAACAAGATCTAGCAAATTAGGGTTCATACCACTTTGAAGCTTTGATCTTTGATTCTGACTTTTGGATCATATTCTGGGAAAGCTAAGAGCTGTTAATGGTTTTGTTTCTCACACTCTCTCTCTCTAAGTCCCGAAAATGAAGAGAGATAGTGGGCTTGACAATAATGAGACTTAAAGTAAGTATTTTCTTACTTAACTCTCTTATTTTTGGATCCATTCAACCTAATGTTGCTAGGTGTCCTCTCAGATCAGATTTGGCTCAGATTTTTAGCAAGTGGCTGATATATGGTTGTTGACTTGCCAATATATGGCAAGATTTACAAGCAACATCCAATAATGTACAAGGGCAAAATAGTCTTTTCCATTCTAATTTTAATGACATTTTAGTAAATGGCCAAACCCTTAGGGTTTCGGGTTTGGTTAGGGTTTGAAAAAATTTAGGGTTTAGAGTTTAAAATCCTTAGGGTTTACAAATTTAATTTCTAAAATTTCCAAATTAGGTTTTCAAAAATAGAAAATTAACATTTCTAAATTATAATTAGGATTTACTAATTATATTAAAATTTCTTAATCATACTTTAAATCTTACTAATTAGGATTAGTATTTTCTAATTAAAATCGCTAATTTAGCAATTAGGGTCAAAATGGTCATTAAGGTTTATAACCCTAAAATTTGGATTTCTAATAGAAAAATAATTTTCCTAAATTAGAAATTAGATTTTGTAATTAGATTAGGGTTTTCTAATTACTTAACTTGAAAATTAGAATTAATATATCCTAATTAACATTAAAACTATTTAATTAACACTTTCATTTTTCCTAATTATAAATTAGGGTTTCAAATCCATAATTAGGGTTTTAAATTTGGAATTAGGGTTTTGTAACCAATTTGTTAAGATTAACCCTATTTAATCCTATAATTATTTACACTTACGCCATTAAGTTTCTGATTTAGGGTTTCATGCTTAGAATTAGGGTTTGGATTCTTAACCGAAATTAGGGTTTTCGTAAATCCGGTTTCTAGGGTTTCTTATAATCGCTAGGGTTTTCTAACCGAACGTTGACGTTCTTAATATATACTTAAGGTTTGTTACATATATCGTTTATCTGGTCAACCCTTGACCCTTAACCATATCATGCACACATATACACATAATATATTCACGTATTTCCTTAATCCTGAATAATTCACCTAAATCTTTCACAGAATTTTAAAAACCTCAAAATTCCATCTTAAAAATATCAAACGCATACACTTATTTTCTGTCTAGGTTCTAATTCTGAACCTTAAATCAATAAATAAAATTTTTAAAAATATTCAAAATTCTTGGGTTATCACAAAAATATTGTTATAATATTAATGATATAAGATTATGAGATTATTAAGTGATTGATCACATTTGGTTGTTATTGAACGCTGGATAAATTGTATTATAAATGTTTAATATTTATCATTTATCTCATTTGATTGATTCTTATATCATTGTCATCATCCTCATGCTTATGTTGTGTTGAAAGTCATCTTTGGCCGTAGTGCATAGATGGACTTGGTATGATTATGACCAGGGATTATTCGGTATAATCATGACCGTAATGTTCCAAATGATGTGGAAAAAGTCCTCATTCGCCCGTAAAGGCAATGATGGACAGTTTTTGTATGATTATGGCTATGGATTCTCTTGACAAGGGTGCAAAGATGAATTGTTTTATGGCATGATCATGACTGTTCATGAAAAAACACGATTATCTTTGCCCGTAGTGCATGGATAATTCGTGGTCGTGATATTAACGAATATCCTTAGCCGTAGTGCATGGATAATTCAGTGATATGGATTGATTATCGAGCTAAGTCTCAGCGATGAAATATAAATTCATGGATGTGATATTAACGAATATCCTTGGCCAGTAAAGTGAGGGGTGATTCGATGATGTGGATTATTTATTAAGTCGAGTCTCAAATGATAAAATATTTATTATACACTTTTAATTCGTAGAAGATAGTAGATATCATGCTCTACTTGACTCTTCTAAAATCTGGTTGTATGTCTTTGGCATGTAGTGTAAAGATGAATTTATTGGTATGATTATGAGCGTAAATTACGATTTGGTATAACCATGATTTTTGATGTTTTGGTGAAGATAGGTGATGAAAATTATCTTCATCCCAGTTATGCGAAGAGGAATTTAGAACCACAATTATGATTATGAGTTATTCATATGATTGTGGATGTGAGGCTGCATTGATTTATTTTACATGGATAAAACATTATTGGTGGACTTTTAACATAGAGAAGATAATAGACCTTATGGTCTATTTGACTCTTCTAATGGATTGCTCGTTCCGCTGCAACTATGGTTGAAAAGTTTTATCATCTACCATATGTTCTAAATCTCTAATTTATTATTGATGAAAGCTATTGATAATTTAATTATCTTTAGTCATGATATTCTTTACTGGGCTAGTTGTGCTCACCCTTTCTGCTTCACAATTCCTTTCAGGTAATAAGAGTGTTCTTAGTAAGAGTGTTGTCGAATGTCGGCGGAGATAATAGGGGAATATAACGGTGGTCTCTAGTCATGGAGGTTCTCCCTAAACAAAGATAGAAAAGTGTGTTGTATTCTATACATCATTTAGTAGTTATATTTGGTGAATCAAATAGGGTGAGGCGAACCCAACTTTGGAAGGGTGTTTTGCCACTATCATACAAGTGGTCTAATGACATACAACCTCGTGTTATCATAAGACAGGGTTGTGCGCATCCACATGCTGAGTATATCTACGGGCACTACCTATATGATCTTGGAGTTTATTTGAAATATAATATTCATTTGGAGATAGTGGAGATAGTTATATGTCAAGAGAAGACTCACCATTGGAAAGAAGATGATAGTAATCTTCTCGTTTTTCTTTGGGGTCTATTGGGTCAACCAAGGATAATTCTGTGGCCATATGATATCTATTATAACCTAGACGCATGGCCTCCCATGTATACGAAGGTTTCTTGAGCACTTTCCAAAGATTTTAATTTCTAAAAAAGCAGTTTTTGACTATACTTTTATGTAAAGTACCATTGTAAGGTTGTGGTGAGGCACCATAAGAGTTACATACATTTGTATTAAAACTCACGATTAATCGTGGTAAGTATTCTATCTGAATGACTCAACAGATTGTATAAATGAAGTTGTATTTGAATTTTTGTACCATATATCATGGCACTCAGATTGGGTGATGTATACCTAATTTTGGGGCATCACATTTGGTATCGAGCTTAGGAATATGGTCTTTGGCGGAGATAAGAGTCTAGAACTAGGAGGAGAGGCGAAGTTATATACTTCGCTAGTGTCTGCGACTTACCTAAGCTGAAGTTTTTTACTTGATAAGTTGACAAATTGTGATATGTCAATTAACCTTTGTTTTGAAGATATATTCTAGAATGATATCTGAAATACAAGAGATGAGCAATGGAAAAATCATGATACAGAGGATATAACCAGGAAGGTACAATCCGAAAAGAAAGCAAGGTATTCTCATCTCTTCGAATATCAGGTACGTATGTAAATTTCGAGGGCGAAATTTCATAAGGAGCGGAGATTGTGAGAACCCGAATTTTATGAAATAAAAGTATTAATTTTTTTTTCTATTTTGGTAAATAGTTAAATTGATAAAAGTTTAAAGTTAAGGGTAATATTTGAAATTTTTTGCAAAGTAAGCAAGTTAATATAAAATAATTTTTTTTGTTTGGGAATGTAAAATTTACGACGCATACAATCATTGGTGGATCCATAGCGAAATTATTGTCAGATGAAAAAAATGACAAAAATATTTTTATGAGAATAACGACAGAAGTTTTACCGTTAAAACTGTTGAACTACTCGGTAGTAAAAGTACAGTAATACGCGTGGTTGCATAGTAACACACAGTATTGATTATTGATGTTTACGTGATAAGTCACTCAATTTTGTTTTATTAGTATTATTAATGTAATAAAATAGAAAAACTTTTTATATAAAACAGATACTTTTATAAAGTTATTCTATAAATAGAATATATTATATTCTATTATGCATAGTATTTTGCATAGTAAAATCTTTTTATATAAAATAGAATACTTTTATAAAGTTATTCTATAAATAGAATATATTATATTTTATTATGCATAGTATTGCATAGTGCTGCATAGTATTTTTTGCATAAAAATCTTTTTATATAAAACATAATACTTTTATAAAGTTATTCGTTTTATTAGATTATAAATAGAATATATTATGTTTTATTTAAAAGATTTTACTTTAAATATGGACCGTCCGATTAAAAGTAAAATCAATGCGGACCGTTCATGAATTAGTTACTATGAAGTCCATTCTTCTATAAATGAAGCTCATTCCTTCATTATTTCTTACGAATTCACTTTGAAACTCTAATCACCATGGATCCGGTTCACTCATTCTACTACTATGCGGAAGATATAAACATAAATTGTTTATACATTAAACATTATACACTATCCCAAGGTCGAGAGTAACCATAACTTATACACATTTCATAACTTATCTAACACATGACCTCATTATCATCATACAAGACTATTACAAAACTAATCGCGCACATTAACTTTAAGTTGGGCTGTCTTTAACTTTCCTTGTATCAAGCGCATTTCACTTTAATCGCAATGTTTTATCATGATATAGCAAGGGTGAGCATGAAAGTTGCTTGACAAGTTTAAATACAATTTAAGGATATATCATGATTGAAAGAGTATGAATAAGAAAGTGGCTATAATTCGCAATGTAGTTGTGAATTAGCATGAACAAAAACTTTTAATTTGAACAAGTATTACATATGAACAATATATATCAGGACCAAGCTGATGCTTTGAAGGTGATCGACCTTTCATACGACTTATACATGCAATATATCTGAGTACAATTCAACATGGCAATCAAAGAATGATTAACCATATGCATATCTGAATAAAACACTCTTAGTAGAGTTAAGTAGAACTTTTCTGTTTACGTTCATTCTGATATCTGAAATATAACTTAGCTTATCAGAAGACCTAATATAGATAATCTGGATCTCAATATTAGAATAATATCATCACGGTATAAAATAACCTAAACACATTATCACATAATCCTATCGATCTATACAACACATAAGACTTAGTCTCAAGTCGATCTATTTTAGGTTCGAGTTGAAATCGACACCATTCTAACATCAAGCGGTACAGTAAATTCGATACTCGAGTTTAAGTTCAATTAAACTCTGCTTAAACACTTAACAATTATCACGAGATAATTTTCTAATCGATCGAGAATAATTTCCATAGGCTCATAAAAATTTTGAGTAATTATTATCATTTATCATGATTTTCCAATCATTAAACTCGTATCTAAATGAATTAAATACCACATAATTCCTTAGTCATTAATATTTATTTATTGCTAAACATTAATGAATTACATGCCATAATATTATATCATATTTATAATATCTCAATACATTATTATTTCCTTTAAATGTTTTTAAAGTAATTAAAACATTAATCAATAAGCGATATTAATATAAGTACCACATTATTCCTTGATCATTAATATTTATTAAATACCAAATATTAATGAAAATCATAACATAATATTATAATATAATTATAACATCACAAAGTATTTTAATACCTTAAAATCACATTTCTATGATTTTAAACAATCAAATCCATTATCAGATAATTGCTATAATTATTAAAATATTAATATTTTCATGCCAAAATATCAAAAGTTATATTTTATAACTCAAAATATTTTTATAACACTTAAATCATTTTTATATGATTTTTAAAGCATTAAATCTATTTTCCCTAATTTATCTAACATATTCATTAAATAAACTAATTATCATTAATAATAAATATTAATGAAATTCATCACAAAATATCAAAAGTCATCAAGAATAACTTAAGATATCTTCTTATACCATAAAATAATTTTTCATGATTTTTCATGAATTAAAACTATTTTAAATAATTTATCTAATATTATAATTAAATAAATAAATACCATTTATATTCCAAAAATATTAAATATTTTTGAAATATACTCTCCAAATAATTAAAAACTATTTTTAGGGCTTTAAAATAATTTTTGAGAATTTATTATGTATTTTTAATAATTAAAACCATTTTATCTATTTTTAAATAATTTAGGAAAATAGAAAATAAAAGCTGTCACTAAAAAGGGCCCTATAGCGGCAGGCAAATATCGCTATAGGTGTTCTTGACATGTCGAAACAGTCGTAGTCGGTGTTGGGTGGCTTGGTTTGACCTCGATTAATTTGCATTACATTAGCAGTATGAGTAATATAAAAGCATGGTTATATAGATTACATATCGAACAACAATCTTAAAGCAACAAAATGGTCTAAAACATAAACACAAGTAAGATCGTGGCACGAAAAACAACATGTCGGGACATACATACAAATTCAGGTTCTTTTTTCGATTTGAAGCAGAGACTTAGGTGCTTACTTTGATTCATTGTAACTTTTACTCGGTCATTCTTTTTGTGATCTAAAAGTTCCAACATGTAGTACACATGGCGGGGTCCAATATCTTATCACTAGATCCACTAACAACATAACATGAACAAGATCGGTAGGTCAAACATCTTTGTCGGACCTTTATTCTTCACGAAATCTGGAAATTTCGAATTTGTCAAAAGCAGAACCAGTTAACGCATGTTTGACCTTAATTTTCTACTATCTATTACAGATCTAGGTGATGTAAAGGTTTTAGTATGTACACAACATGTCAACCTACAAGGATCAATCAATAACATGGCCAAACAATCAAGCGAAAGCAAGATTCATGGCCTTGAAAAACTTGTCGAGAATAGATCCGGAAAAATGGGCTTGCTAGAAACCAAAAAAGCGTGATCGGTCGGCGCATTTTGATTGCTCATAACTTTTGATCTAGACTGCTTATGACTACGATTCAAGTTGGAGAATAAAGACCTCGGGGCATAGAACGGATCTATAACTCTAAACACATATATCATCAAACACACACAGATTTATGGCGTCGACATATGGTACATCAGACGATGACTTTTCAACCTTTTCCAAAAATTTTAAAACTTCATTTTGTGTACTTTGATGTTATGGATCCATGTTATTACAACCCGGATCATCAAATGACACCCTAATACACAACTTTAACCAATCAATTACAACAAATAACATAAGATCAAAGGATTTCTAGGATTTGGGGTTTTACCACTTTTTTGCTTTGATTTTTTGATTTTGATCCTTTATTGCTGATCTAGGCTTGTTGATGCATGATCTTGGCTTTGATATACACTCCCTCTCACTCTATAATTTCGGATCTTAGAGAGAAGGAATGGCTAGGGCAAAAATGAAGAAATAAAGTAAACACTTCTCTCTCTCCAATCTTTATATTGTACAACTGATGCTGATGTATCTAGCTAAAAGGTGGGTGATTTGTATGGTTTTTAGTCACATGCTAGGTCTAGGATTAGGTTTAGGGTTGGTCACCAACGACAAGTAGGGTTAGATCTATACTCCACCCCATTAAAATATTAAGAAGGATAGTTTGGTCTTTTTACACATAAGGTACAAGGCAACTTGGTAATTTCCCATAACTTAACCCTTAGGGTTTAGGGTTTGAGCCTTTAGGGTTTAGGGTTTGAACCCTTAGGATTTTAAAAATAACTTTCTAGGATTTCCAATTTAAGTTTTCAAAATAAAAAATTAATATTTCTAAATTATAATTAGGATTTGATAATTATGTTACAATTTCCTAATCATAAATGTAAGCTTGCCAATTAGGATTATTATACCCTAAATAAATTTGCTAATTTAACAATTAGGACCATAATTGGTCATTAGAGTTTATAATCCACTAATTAGGATTTACATAGAAAATAATCTTTCGATTTGGAAATTAGGGCTTTCAATTAATTAATTAGGGTTATTCTAATTACACTTACAATTAATAACACGAAATTCTATACTTATCTTCAAGCTTCCCATTTAGGGTTTTAATATCCCGATTAGGGTTTCAAATAGAGAATAATTAGGGTTCAAATTTTGGAAATTAGGGTTTGCTAAATAATTAAGCTTTACCCTATTAAACTTATAATCTAAATCACTTGAGCATTATAATTCTAAGTTATATTCTCGGATTAGGGTTTCAAATATTCAAAATCTAAAATTAGGATTTTTGGATATGGTATTAGGGTTTTCTAATACTCGAATAGGGTTTCGATAATTCATTAGGGTTTTCCCTAATTAATTTATAATTAATAACGTTAAACCTTATATATAGCATTGCATTTCCCAATCTAGGGTTTTAATATCCGAATTAGGGTTTTGGACTCACGGGGCCGAAACTAGGGTTTTCAGAGCCGCAATTTCTAGGTTTTCTTATCGAGGCGTTAGGGTTTTCTAATTGAGCGTTGATGTTCTTAATATATACTTAGGGTTTGACACGGATATAATTTTACGATCGACCCTTGACCCTTAACCACATTACGTACACATACATAACAAATTTCACGAACTTAATCACATAAATCCTTAATCTGAATAATTCACCTAAATCCTTCACGAATTTTGAAATCCTCAAAATTCAATCCTAATAACATCAAACGCATACACTTATTTTACATGCAGGTCTAATATTTGACCTTAAATCAATCATTTAAGATTTTGTAAAGTTGTCTAAATTCTCGGGTTGTCACATTCACCCCTCCTTATTAAATTTAGTCCCCAAAATTCACCTTACACTTTACTTTAATAGTGCACCTTACACCATTCAAACATATCACATACTACCTAATTCACCACTCACAAGAGTAAAAGGTTTCAAATTGTCTTTGAGGGTCATATAGACCATGAACACATAGATTTAAGCGGTATTTAAAGCATAAAGCTGTACATTACTTGAGTGCATTTACAATCATAAAGAAGGTAAACTACCATTACTAGTACTTTAGGTGATTAGCCTATCGTACTCTTACGTCATGCATAACGTATTAATCATGTCTAGCGAATATTTACACTACTTGATTGGATTATTTATCCAAATAACATAGTTCACCTCAGTCTTATCATAGGATTCCGCACAAAAACAATTTGGTTAGGGAAAATTCTTTCAATGAACACTTAGAGTTTTCATAACATTAGTCTAGCTGAATAAAATAGCATAGACTCATGTCGATAATTCAATTTAATCGAATTATTTAGGTGTAGCCAAACCCCGTTAGAAAATTAAAAATTTTGAAAACATTTTTGAGAATGACGATCATGATGATAGCGTCTTATATTGTGATCCATTTGAGGATTAGTCATTGTATGACTTTGTCATAACACATCATATAATAGTGGAACATCGACTTGGTCAAATTCACACTAAGTATTCTGTATTTACAACTCCATCAAATTTTATCATCTCTTTTCAAGTTACATGTTACATGAGTGATAATTAAAAACAAATTTTGATATTTCAAATCATTTGCGTCTAAGCAAAATAAGTAGCATATTTGTACTTTAAACCGTTTTAAAAATGGTTCTGAGTCTACATTTTTTTAAAAAGGCACATAGTGCGTATTTAGCTTGATGTCAAAGATTTGAAGTTTAGCATAGCTAGGAGTTTAGGAAAACCTAATGCCTCCACTAACAATCATTTGCTTAAACCTTCTATCATTCCTATAATCCATAACACTCCATTCACAAAAACTATACCCAGTTCATAAAACCACACTTATGAGTTCATTAATTGCCACAATCATATGAGTTTAAGAACTTACCCTAGTCGGACCTTTGGCGTCCATTATTTGAGGGTTCATAAACATTTCATATAACTATAAGTCAAGAATGTCACATAAGTAGGAGTTTAAAAACTCGTACTTAATCTTATATCCTCTACTTATGACCTATCTATCTCATATACACACGAGAAAGGAATCACCCTCTTAACTTTGCATTTAACAAATAGCGCGACACAAACATTTCAATGATTATCAATGCCGAAACTAAGTAGTTTTACACCAAGTACAATTCCCGCCCATAATGAGGAATCATACACTTCGACTACTAACGTGAGTCCTCAATTGAAATCCCCACCTAATCTTACCCCCTTTACCATACAAATTTCATTTAATTCTTATTCATAATCCATAACTCTTTCATGAGTTTTCATAGTACCATTTCATAGTACAAGCGATACCTGACATTTTCTTTATAGACTTTTCAATCATCAGATTGATTCTTTCTGGCTGTCATAACCTTATCAGATCATGGGGTGATCTCATCGTATATATTACGATTCAATTTTATGACTTGATCGCCAAATACCATACACGGATCCGGTTCTCATTCTACTACTATAACTGCGGAAGATATAAACATAAATTGTTTATACATTAAACATTATTATACATCCCCAAGGTCGGAGTAACCATAACTTATACACAATTATAACTTATCCCTTATAACATATAACTTATACATCATCATCATACAAGACTATTACAAGACTATTACAAATCTAATCGCGCATATTAACTCTAAGCTGGAACCGTCTTTAACTTTCCTTGTATCCGACGCATTTACCTTAATCTGCAATGTTTTATCATGATATAGCAAGGGTGAGCATGAAAGTTGCCCAGCAAGTTTAAATACAATTTAAGGATATATCATGATTGAAAGATTTAGAATAATAAGCTGGCTATAATTTCACAATGTAGTTGTGAATTAGCATGAACAAACATTTGATTGAACAAGTATTCAATATGAACAATATATATCCGGACCAACTGGTACTGAAGGTGATCAGCCTTTCATACCTGACTTATACATGCAATATATACAGAGTACAATTCAACATGGCAATCAGCAATGATTAACCATATGCATATCTGAATAAAACACTCTTAGTAGAGTTAAGTAGAACTTGCTTCATGCTTCGTTCATTACCGATAACGTAAATATAACTTAGCTTATCCAAGACCTAATACAGATAATACCGATCTCCAAATATTAGAATAATATCATCACGATATAAAATAACCTAAACACATTATCACATAATCCTATCACCTATATAACACATAAGACTTAGTCTCAAGTCAATCTATTTCAGTTCGAGTTGAAATCGACACCATTCTAACATCCCGACGGTCTAGTCGGTCAATACTCGAGTTTAAGTTCAATTAAACTCTGCTTAAACACTTAACAATTATCACAGATAATTTTCTAATCAGTCAGAATAATTTCCATAGGCTCATAAAAATTTTCGAGTAATTATTATCATTTATCATGATTTTCCAATCATTAAACTCAGTATCTAAATGAATTAAATACCACATAATTCCTTAGTCATTAATATTTATTTATTGCTAAACATTAATGAATTACATGCCATAATATTATATCATATTTATAATATCTCAATACATTATTATTTCCTTTAAATGTTTTTAAAGTAATTAAAACATTAATCAATAACTGATATTAATATAAGTACCACATTATTCCTTGATCATTAATATTTATTAAATACCAAATATTAATGAAAATCATAACATAATATTATAATATAATTATAACATCACAAAGTATTTTAATACCTTAAAATCACATTTCTATGATTTTTAAACAATCAAATCCATTATCCGATAATTGCTATAATTATTAAAATATTAATATTTTCATGCCAAAATATCAAAAGTTATATTTTATAACTCAAAATATTTTTATAACACTTAAATCATTTTTATATGATTTTTAAAGCATTAAATCTATTTTTCCCTAATTTATCTAACATATTCATTAAATAAACTAATTATCATTAATAATAAATATTAATGAAATTCATCACAAAATATCAAAAGTCATCAAGAATAACTTAAGATATCTTCTTATACCATAAAATAATTTTTCATGATTTTCATGAATTAAAACTATTTTTAAATAATTTATCTAATATTATAATTAAATAAATAAATACCATTTATATTCCAAAAATATTAAATATTTTTGAAATATACTCCAAATAATTAAAAACTATTTTTCAGGCTTTAAAATAATTTTTCAGAATTTATTATGTATTTTTAATAATTAAAACCATTTTATCTATTTTTAAATAATTTTTGGAAAATAGAAAATAAAACTGTCACTAAAGGGCCCTATAGCTATGTAGTAACTGTCGCTATAGGTGTTCTTCAAAGATGTCGTAACAAATCATGGTCGTTGTTAGGGTGGCTTGGTTTGACCTCAATTAATTGCATTCTCGTTAATTCAGTATATGAGTAATATAAAAGCATGGTTATATAGATTACATGTCGACAACAATCTTAAAGCAACAAAATGGTCTAAAACATAAACACAAGTAAGATCTGTGGGTCGAAAAAAACATCGCGAGATATACATGCAAATTCTGGGTTCTTTTCCAGATTTGAAACAGACTTAGGTGCTTACTTTGATTCATTGTAACTTTTACTCTGGTCATTCTTTTTGTGATCTAAAAGTTCCAACATGTAGTACACATGACAGGGTCCAATATCTTATCACTAGATCCACCTAACAACATAACATGAACAAGATCTGGCCGGTCAAACACATGTCGTATCGACATCATTTTTTCACTTAAACTGAAATTTCGAATTTGTCAAAATGTATTTGGTCAACGACATGTTCGACCTTAATTTTCTACTATCCCGTTATGATCTAGGTGATGTAAAGGTTTTAGTATGTACACAACATGTCAACCTACAAGGATCAATCAATAACATGGCCAAACAAGCAAACGAAAGCAAAGATTCATGGCCTTGAAAAACTTGTCGATCGATCCGAAAACTGGGCTTGCCTTAGAAACCAAAAAAAAACGTGATCGGTCAACGATTTTGATCGCTCATAACTTTTGATCTAGAGACCGCTATGACTCGATTCAAGTTGGAGAATAAAGACCTCGTGGCATAGAATGATCTATAACTCTAAACACATATATCATCAAACACACACAGATTTATGACGTCGACATATATACGGGTCATCCGACGAATGCCTTTTCAACCTTTTTCCGTAAATTTTAAAACTTCATTTTCGTGTACTTTGATGTTATGGATCCATGTTATTACAACCTGCATCATCAAATGACACCCTAATACACAACTTTAACCAATCAATTACAACAAATAACATAAGATCAAAGGATTTCTAGGATTTAGGGTTTTTACCACTTTTTGCTTTGATTTTTGATTTTGATCCTTTGTTGTCGATCTGAAGCTTGTTGATGCATGATCTTGGCTTTGATATACACTCCCTCTCACTCTATAATTTCGGATCTTAGAGAGAAAGGAATGGCTAGGGCAAAATGAAGAAATAAAGTAAACACTTCTCTCTCTCCAATCTTTATATTGTACCACAATGCAAATGTATCTAGCTAAGGTGGTCGATTTGTATGGTTTTTAGTCACATGCTAGGTCTAGATTAGGTTTAGGGTTGGTCACCAACTACAAGTAGGGTTAGATCTACACTCCACCCCATTAAAATATTAAGAAGGATAGTTTGGTCTTTTTACACATAAGGTACAAGGCAACTTGGTAATTTCCCACAACTACTAGGTTTTTAACCCTTAGGGTTTAGGGTTTGAGCCTTTAGGGTTTAGGGGTTTGAACCCTTAGGATTTTAAAAATAACTTTCTAGGATTTCCAATTTAAGTTTTCAAAATAGAAAATTAATATTTCTAAATTATAATTAGGATTTGATAATTATGTTACAATTTCCTAATCATAAATATAAGCTTGCCAATTAGGATTATTATACCCTAAATAAATTTGCTAATTTAACAGTTAGGATCATAATTGGTCATTAGAGTTTATAATCCACTAATTAGGATTTATATAGAAAATAATCTTTCAATTTGGAAATTAGGGCTTTCCAATTAATTAATTAGGGTTATTCCTAATTACACTTACAATTAATAACACAGAAATTCTATACTTATCTTCAAGCTTCCCATTTAGGGTTTTAATATCCCGATTAGGGTTTCAAACAAAATAATTAGGGTTCAAATTTTGGAAATTAGGGTTTGCTAAATAATTAAGCTTTACCCTATTAAACTTATAATCTAAATCACTTGAGCATTATAATTCTCCATTATATATTATATTTATTAGGGTTTCAAATATTCAAAATCAAATTAGGATTTTTTTTATATGGTATTAGGTTTTCTAATACTCAAATAGGGTTTTCAAGAATTCATTAGGTTTTCCTAATTAATTTATAATTAATAACGTTAAACCTTATATATAGCATTGCATTCCCAATCTAGGGTTTTTAATATCCGAATTAGGGTTTTGGACTCACTAATCGAAACTAGGGTTTCGTAACCCATTTCTAGGTTTTCTTATCGACGTTAGGGTTTTCTAACCCGAACGTTGATGTTCTTAATATATACTTAGGTTTTGACACGTATATAATTTTACCCGATCAACCTTGACCCTTAACCACATTCTCGTACACATACATAACAAATTTCACGTAACTTAATCACATAAATCCTTAATCCCGAATAATTCACCTAAATCTTCTTCATGTAATTTTGAAATCCTCAAAATTCAATCCTAATAACATCAAACGATACACTTATTTTTTCGTCTCAGGTCTAATATTTGACCTTAAATCAATCATTTAAGATTTTGTAAAATTGTCTAAATTCTCAAGTTGTCACATTCACCCTCTCTTATAAGAATTTCGTCCCCAAATTCACCTTACACCTTACACCGTGCACCTTACACCATTCATTCACATATATCGATACTACCCAATTCACCACTCACAAGAGTAAAAGGTTTCAAATTGTGCCGAGGGGTCATATAGACCATGAACACATAGATTTTAGTAGTATTTATACCGCAAAATCGTACATTACTTGGTCTCATTTACAATCACAAAGAAGGTAAACTACCATTACTAGTACTTTAGGTGATTAGCCTATCGCATTTTACGCCATGCATAACGTATTAATCATGTCTAGCTTAATATTTACGCTTACTTGATTGGATTATTTATCCAAATAACATAGTTCACCTCGGCCTTATCATAGGATTCCGCACTCAAAACAATTTGGTTCGGGAAAATTCTTTCAATGAACACTTAGAGTTTTCATAACATTAGTCTAGTCAATCAAATAGCATAGACTCATGTCGATAATTCAATTCAATCAATTATTTAGGTGTAGCCAAACCCGCTGGCAAATTAAAAATTTTGAAAACATTTTCGAGAATGACGCCATGATGCCGCATCAGATTAATAAATTGTTTGAGGATGCCGTCATTGTATGATTTTGTCATAACACATCATACAACAATAGTGGAACAATGACTTCAGTCAAATTCACACAAAGTATTCCTCAGATTTATAACTCCATCACATTTTTATCATCTCTCGCACTCAAAGTTATATGGTACATGAGTGATAATTAAAACAAATTTTGATATTTCAAATCATTTTGCGTCTAGCCAAATAAGTAGTATAGATCAGATTTTTTAAACATTTCAAAAATGGTTACTTAGTCTACATTTTTTTTTAAAAGGCACATAGTGCGATTTAGCTTGATGTCAAAAATTTGAAGTTTTATATAGCTAGGAGTTTAGGAAAACCTAATGCCTCCACTAACAATCATTTGCTTAAACCTTCTATCTGTTCCTATAATCCATAACACTCCATTCACATAAAAAACTATACCCAGTTCATAAAACCACACTTATGAGTTCATTAATTGCCACAATCATATGAGTTTAAGAACTTACCCTAGTCGACCTTTGACGTCCATTCACGAGGGGTTCATAAACATTTCATATAACTATAAGTCAAGAATGTCACATAAGTAGGAGTTTTAAAAACTCGTACTTAATCTTATATCCTCCTCTACTTATGACTCTATCTATCGTTATATACACATGAGAAAGGAATCACCCTCTTAACTCGAGATTTAACAAATAGCGCGACACTAACATTTCAATGATTATCAATGCCGTAAACTAAGTAGTTTTTACACCAAGTACAATTCCCGCCCATAACAAGGAATCATACAACTCAACTACTAACGTGAGTCCTCAATTGAAATCCCCACCTAATCTTTACCCCTTTACCATATGTAATTTCATTTAATTCAGTATTCATAATCCATAACTCTTTCATGAGTTTTCATAGTACCATTTCATAGTACAACCGATACACAAGATTTTGTTGTAGACTTTTCAATCATCGATTGATTCTTTTCGGGTCATTATAACCTTATCGAGATCACGGGTGATCTCTCATCGTATATATTACGATTCAATTTTATGACTTGATCGCTTTTGTTTTACGATCTCCTATCCTCGCACTTTCAGCCTTTTTTAGACTCGATCTATCCATTTTCTATACTTGGTACACATCGAGTCTCTAATAGCTTTAATATGGTATACGAGTGGTTTCCCACAAACAACCAACAAACTAGGTTTCGAGTTGCTAGTTCAGTATATACCTCCGCTTCTATGAAGGAATCGTTTAGCCCTATATACCATACATCAACTATTAAAGAGTACAATTGTACCATACTTACATATAACCTTTTGATTCTTAACTTTATCGTCGAGTTAGGGAACTCCGTATCTTTATAACTCGCCGAGATTCGCCTTTGAATCTTACCGACACACTAACTCTATGTGAGTTAGATCTTATCCTATCACCGCGGTTATTAGTCTAAGGTAACTCTACCCTAGGTTTATAAACCAATGTACTTTGATACTAATCGTGAGAGCCCTTAATCCGGGCCCCAAATCACCGCATGGATCCGGTTCACTCATTCTACTACTATCATGAAGATATAAACATAAATTGTTTATACATTAAACATTATACACTATCCCCAAGGTCGAGTAACCATAACTTATACACAATTCATAACTTATCGACACATGATATTATCATCATACAAGACTATTACAAATCTAATCACAAGATATTAACTCTAAGTCGAACCGCCTTTAACTTTCCTCAGATCCACGACGCATTTACCTTAATCGCAATGTTTTATCATGATATAGCAAGGGTGAGCATGAAAGTTGCCCAAACAAGTTTAAATACAATTTAAGGATATATCATGATTGAAAGATTTAGAATAATAAGTTGGCTATAATTTCACAAATGTAGTTGTGAATTAGCATGAACAAACATTTGATCGAACAAGTATTCAATATGAACAATATATATCAGGACCAACCGGTAATCAAGGTGATCAAACTTTTCATACCGATTTATACATGCAATATATACAGAGTACAATTCAACATGGCAATCAAGAATGATTAACCATATGCATATATCGAATAAAACACTCTTAGTAGAAAAGAGAACTTGCATGCTTTGCTCATTACCGATATTTAAATATAACTTAGCTTATCCAAGACCTAATACGAGATAATACCGATCTCCAAATATTAGAATAATATCATCACAAAGATAAAATAACCTAAACACATTATCACATAATCCTATCACCATATACAACACATAAGACTTAGTCTCAAGTCAATCTATTTCAAGTCGAGTTGAAATCGACATTATTCTAACATCCCGACGGCCTAGTTAAATCAATACTCGAGTTTAAGTTCAATTAAACTCGCTTAAACACTTAACAATTATCACAGTATAATTTTCTAATCAATGTAATAATTTCCATAAGCTCATAAAAATTTTCGAGTAATTATTATCATTTATCATGATTTTCCAATCATTAAACTCAGATCTAAATGAATTAAATAATACATAATTCCTTAGTCATTAATATTTATTTATTGCTAAACATTAATGAATTACATGCCATAATATTATATCATATTTATAATATCTCAATACATTATTATTTCCTTTAAATGTTTTTAAAGTAATTAAAACATTAATCAATAAATCGATATTAATATAAGTACTACATTATTCCTTGATCATTAATATTTATTAAATACCAAATATTAATGAAAATCATAACATAATATTATAATATAATTATAACATCACAAAGTATTTTAATACCTTAAAATCACATTTCTATGATTTTTAAACAATCAAATCCATTATCCGATAATTGCTATAATTATTAAAATATTAATATTTTCATGCCAAAATATCAAAAGTTATATTTTATAACTCAAAATATTTTTATAACACTTAAATCATTTTTATATGATTTTTAAAGCATTAAATCTATTTTTCCCTAATTTATCTAACATATTCATTAAATAAACTAATTATCATTAATAATAAATATTAATGAAATTCATCACAAAATATCAAAAGTCATCAAGAATAACTTAAGATATCTTCTTATACCATAAAATAATTTTTCATGATTTTTCATGAATTAAAACTATTTTTAAATAATTTATCTAATATTATAATTAAATAAATAAATACCATTTATATTCCAAAAATATTAAATATTTTTGAAATATACTCCAAATAATTAAAAACTATTTTTCGTGCTTTAAAATAATTTTTCGTAATTTATTATGTATTTTTAATAATTAAAAACCATTTTATCTATTTTTAAATAATTTTTTAAAAATAGAAAATAAAATCTGTCATTAAAGTATTCTATAATTACAGTAACTGTCGCTATAGGTGTTCTTCAAAGATGTCGTAACAATCATGGTCGTGTGTCGGGTGGCTTGGTTTGACCTCAATTAATTTCAGATTCATAATCTGTATGAGTAATATAAAAGCATGGTTATATAGATTACATGTCGACAACAATCTTAAAGCAACAAAATGGTCTAAAACATAAACACAAGTAAGATCTGTGGCCGAAAAACACCATCGTATATACATGCAAATTTCGGGTTCTTTTCCGATTTGAAACAGATTTAGGTGCTTACTTTGATTCATTGTAACTTTTACTCGGTCATTATTTTTTGTGATCTAAAAGTTCCAACATGTAGTACACATGACAGGTCCAATATCTTATCACTAGATCCACCTAACAACATAACATGAACAAGATCCGCCGGCCAAACATGTCACGATTAATCGTTTTTCACGTAAACTGAAATTTCCGAATTTGTCAAAATGCATTTGGCCAACGACATGTTCGACCTTAATTTTCTACTATCCTGTTATGATCTAGGTGATGTAAAGGTTTTAGTATGTACACAACATGTCAACCTACAAGGATCAATCAATAACATGGCCAAACAAGCAAACGAAAGCAAGATTCATGGCCTTGAAAAACTTGTCGATCGATCCGAAACTGGCTTGCCTGTAAAAAAAAAAAACGTGATCTGGCCAACGATTTTGATCGCTTCATAACTTTTGATCTAGACCGCTATGACTCGATTCAAGTTGAGAATAAAGACCTCGTGGCATAGAATGATCTATAACTCTAAACACATATATCATCAAACACACACAGATTTATGACGTCTGACATATGGCTGTCAGACAACTTTTCAACCTTTTTCCAGAAATTTTAAAACTTCATTTTCGTGTACTTTGATGTTATGGATCCATGTTATTACAACTCAGATCATCAAATGACACCCTAATACACAACTTTAACCAATCAATTACAACAAATAACATAAGATCAAAGGATTTCTAGGATTTAGGGTTTTTACCACTTTTTGCTTTGATTTTTGATTTTGATCCTTTGTTGCTGATCTAGGCTTGCTGATGCATGATCTTGGCTTTGATATACACTCCCTCTCACTCTATAATTTCGGATCTTAGAGAGAAGGAATGGCTAGGGCAAAAATGAAGAAATAAAGTAAACACTCTCTCTCTCCAATCTTTATATTGTACCACAATGCAATGTATCTAGCTAAGGTGGCTGATTTGTATGGTTTTTAGTCACATGCTAGGTCTAGGATTAGGTTTAGGGTTGGTCACCAACTACAAGTAGGGTTAGATCTACACTCCACCCCATTAAAATATTAAGAAGGATAGTTTGGTCTTTTTACACATAAGGTACAAGGCAACTTGGTAATTTCCCACAACTACTAGGTTTTAACCCTTAGGGTTTAGGGTTTGAGCCTTTAGGGTTTAGGGTTTGAACCCTTAGGATTTTAAAATAACTTTCTAGGATTTCCAATTTAAGTTTTCAAAATAGAAAATTAATATTTCTAAATTATAATTAGGATTTGATAATTATGTTACAATTTCCTAATCATAAATTTAAGCTTGCCAATTAGGATTATTATACCCTAAATAAATTTGCTAATTTAACAATTAGGATCATAATTGGTCATTAGAGTTTATAATCCACTAATTAGGATTTACATAGAAAATAATCTTTCAATTTGGAAATTAGGGCTTTCCAATTAATTAATTAGGTTATTCTAATCACTTACAATTAATAACACGTAAATTCTATACTTATCTTCAAGCTTCCCATTTAGGGTTTTAATATCCCGATTAGGTTTCAAATGTAATAATTAGGGTTCAAATTTTGGAAATTAGGGTTTGCTAAATAATTAAGCTTTTACCCTATTAAACTTATAATCTAAATCACTTGAGCATTATAATTCTCCGTTATATTCTTATTAGGTTTCAAATATTCAAAATCAAATTAGGATTTTCATATATGGTATTAGGTTTTCTAATACTCAAATAGGTTTTCAAGAATTCATTAGGGTTTTCCTAATTAATTTATAATTAATAACGTTAAACCTTATATATAGCATCGCATTCCCAATCTAGGGTTTTTAATATCCCAATTAGGGTTTTTGACTCACTTTAAATCAAAACTAGGGTTTCGTAACCCATTTCTAGGTTTTCTTATCGACGTTAGGGTTTTCTAACCTAACGTTGATGTTCTTAATATATACTTAGGGTTTGACACATATATAATTTTACCCGATCAACCTCGATTTTAACCACATTCTCGCACACATACATACATAACAAATTTCACGTAACTTAATCACATAAATCCTTAATCCTTAATAATTCACCTAAATCCTTAATAATTTTGAAATCCTAAATCAATCCTAATCATGTAATTTTGAAATCCTCAAAATCAATAATCCTAATCAACATCAAACGATATTGTCTAAACTTATTTTCCGCTTATAGGTCTAATATTTGACCTTAAATCAATCATTTAAGATTTTGTAAAATTGTCTAAATTTTCAAATTTGTCAGGGGTCAATTCAATTCAATCGAATTATTTAGGTGTAGCCAAACCCCATTGGCAAATTTAAAATTTTGAAAACATTTTCGAGAATGACGTCATGATGCCGTATTCATATTAATAAAATTCGTTTGAGGATGCCGTCATTGTATGATTTTTGTCATAACACATCATACAATAGTGGAACAAATGACTTCAGTCAAATTCACACTAAGTATTCTCAGATTTACAACTCCATCACATTTTTTATCATCTCGCACATGTTACATGTTACATGAGTGATAATTAAAACAAATTTTGATATTTCAAATCATTTGTGTCTAGCCAGAAATAAGTAGCATAGATCGTATTTTTAAACCGTTTCAAAAATGGTTACGAGTCTACATTTTTTTTAAAAGGCACATAGTGCGTATTTAGCTTGATGTCAAAAATTTGAAGTTTAGCATAGCTAGGAGTTTAGGAAAACCTAATGCCTCCACTAACAATCATTTGCTTAAACCTTCTATCTGTTCCTATAATCCATAACACTCCATTCACAAAAACTATACCCAGATTCATAAAACCACACTTATGAGTTCATTAATTGCCACAATCATATGAGTTTAAGAACTTACCCTAGTCAGACCTTTGACGTCCATTATTTGAGGGTTCATAAACATTTCATATAACTATAAGTCAAGAATGTCACATAAGTAGAGTTTTAAAAAACTCGTACTTAATCTTATATCCTCTACTTATGACCTATCTATCTGTTATACACATGAGAAAGGAATCACCCTCTTAACCTGTATTTAACAAATAGCGCGACACAAACATTTCAATGATTATCAATGCCAGAAACTAAGTAGTTTTTACACCAAGTACAATTCCCCGCCCATAACAAGGAATCATACAACTCAGCTACTAACGTGAGTCCTCAATTGAAATCCCCACCTAATCTTACCCCCTTTACCATACATCGAATTTCATTTAATTCGTATTCATAATCCATAACTCTTTCATGAGTTTTCATAGTACCATTTCATAGTACAACTGATACACAACATTTTGCTGTAGACTTTTCAATCATCAGATTGATTCTTTCTGGCTGTCATAACCTTATCAGATCACGGGTGATCTCATCGTATATATTACGATTCAATTTTATGACTTGATCGCGTTTTGTTTTACGATCTCCTATCCTCGCACTTTCGGTCTTTTTAGACTCGATCTATCCACTTTCTATACTTGGTACACATCGAGTCTCTAACGGTTTCGATATAATATGGTACTTTGAGTGGTTTCCCACAAACAACCAACAAACTAGGTTTCGAGTTGCTAGTTCGTATATACCTCCGCTCTATGAAGGAATCGTTTAGCCCAGATACCATACATCAACTATTAAAGAGTACAATTGTACCATACTTACATATAACCTTTTGATTCTTAACTTCTTTATCAGAGTTAGGGAACTCCATATCTTTATAACTCGCCGAGATTCGTCTTTGAATCTTATCGACACACTAACTCTATGTGAGTTAGATCTTATCCTATCACTGCGGTTATTAGTCTAAGGTAACTCTACCCTAGGTTTATAACCAACAGCTTTGATACCAACTGTGAGATCCCCGAATCCGGGCCCCAAATTACCACGGATCCGGTTCACTCATTCTACTACTATTGCGGAAGATATAAACATAAATTGTGTATACATTAAACATTATACACTATCCCCAAGGTCGAGTAACCATAACTTATACACAATTCATAACTTATCTGACACATGATATTATCATCATACAAGACTATTACAAATCTAATCGCGCATATTAACTCTAAGCTGGAACCGTCTTTAACTTTCCTTGTATCCGACGCATTTACCTTAATCTGCAATGTTTTATCATGATATAGCAAGGGTGAGCATGAAAGTTGCCCAGCAAGTTTAAATACAATTTAAGGATATATCATGATTGAAAGATTTAGAATAATAAGCTGGCTATAATTTCACAATGTAGTTGTGAATTAGCATGAACAAACATTTGACTGAACAAGTATTCAATATGAACAATATATATCCGGACCAACTGGTACTGAAGGTGATCAGCCTTTCATACCTGACTTATACATGCAATATATACAGAGTACAATTCAACATGGCAATCAGCAATGATTAACCATATGCATATCTGAATAAAACACTCTTAGTAGAGTTAAGTAGAATCACACTGTTTTCGTTCATTACCGATACGAAATATAACTTAGCTTATCCGAAGACCTAATACAGATAATACCGATCTCCAAATATTAGAATAATATCATCACAGTATAAAATAACCTAAACACATTATCACATAATCCTATCAGTCTATACAACACATAAGACTTAGTCTCAAGTCAATCTATTTCAGTTCGAGTTGAAATCGACACCATTCTAACATCCCGACGGTCTAGTCGGTCAATACTCGAGTTTAAGTTCAATTAAACTCGCTTAAACACTTAACAATTATCACGTATAATTTTCTAATCAATCGTAATAATTTCCATAGCTCATAAAAATTTTCAAGTAATTATTATCATTTATCATGATTTTCCAATCATTAAACTCGTATCTAAATGAATTAAATACCATATAATTCTTTAGTCATTAATATTTATTTATTGCTAAACATTAATGAATTACATGCCATAATATTATATCATATTTATAATATCTCAATACATTATTATTTCCTTTAAATGTTTTTAAAGTAATTAAAACATTAATCAATAATCGATATTAATATAAGTACCACATTATTCCTTGATCATTAATATTTATTAAATACCAAATATTAATGAAAATCATAACATAATATTATAATATAATTATAACATCACAAAGTATTTTAATACCTTAAAATCACATTTCTATGATTTTTAAACAATCAAATCCATTATCCGATAATTGCTATAATTATTAAAATATTAATATTTTCATGCCAAAATATCAAAAGTTATATTTTATAACTCAAAATATTTTTATAACACTTAAATCATTTTTATATGATTTTTAAAGCATTAAATCTATTTTTCCCTAATTTATCTAACATATTCATTAAATAAACTAATTATCATTAATAATAAATATTAATGAAATTCATCACAAAATATCAAAAGTCATCAAGAATAACTTAAGATATCTTCTTATACCATAAAATAATTTTTCATGATTTTTCATGAATTAAAACTATTTTTAAATAATTTATCTAATATTATAATTAAATAAATAAATACCATTTATATTCCAAAAATATTAAATATTTTGAAATATACTCCAAATAATTAAAAACTATTTTTCGTGCTTTAAAATAATTTTTCGTAATTTATTATGTATTTTAATAATTAAAAACCATTTTATCTATTTTTAAATAATTTTGAAAAAAAAAAAAAAAATCGTCACTAAAGGGTCTCTATAGCGGCGTAACTGTCATCGCTATAGGTGTTCTTCAAACATGTCAAAACAAATCGTAGTGGGTGTTAGGGTGGCTTGGTTTGACCTCAATTAATTTGCATTCGTTAATCTGTATGAGTAATATAAAAGCATGGTTATATAGATTACATGTCGACAACAATCTTAAAGCAACAAAATGGTCTAAAACATAAACACAAGTAAGATCTGTGGCTCGAAAAACATCATCGGATATACATGCAAATTCAGGTTCTTTTCGATTTGAAGCAGACACTTAGGTGCTTACTTTGATTCATTGTAACTTTACTCTGGTCATTATTTTTGTGATCTAAAAGTTCCAACATGTAGTACACATGACAGGTCCAATATCTTATCACTAGATCCACCTAACAACATAACATGAACAAGATCCGCCGGTCAAACATGCCGCCGACACACGTTTTTCACGTAAATCTGAAATTTCGAGAATTTGTCAAAAGCATTGGCCAACGCATGTTTTGACCTTAATTTTCTACTATCCTGTTATGATCTAGGTGATGTAAAGGTTTTAGTATGTACACAACATGTCAACCTACAAGGATCAATCAATAACATGGCCAAACAAGCAAACGAAAAGCAAGATTCATGGCCTTGAAAAACATCGACCGATCCGAAATTTGGGCTTGCCGTAAACCAAAAAAAACGTGATCGGTCAACGCATTTGATCGCTCATAACTTTTGATCTAGACCGCTATTATGACTCGATTCAAGTTGGAGAATAAAGACCTCGGGGCATAGAATAGATCTATAACTCTAAACACATATATCATCAAACACACACAGATTTATGACGTCGACATATGGGTCGTCGAATGACTTTTCAAACCTTTTTCCAAAAATTTTAAAACTTCATTTTCGTGTACTTTGATGTTATGGATCCATGTTATTACAACCGGATCATCAAATGACACCCTAATACACAACTTTAACCAATCAATTACAACAAATAACATAAGATCAAAGGATTTCTAGGATTTAGGGTTTTACCACTTTTTTGCTTTGATTTTTTGATTTTGATCCTTTGTTGTTTGATCTAAGCTTGTCGATGCATGATCTTGGCTTTGATATACACTCCTCTCACTCTATAATTTGGATCTTAGAGAGAAGGAATGGCTAGGGCAAAAATGAAGAAATAAAGTAAACACTTCTCTCTCTCCAATCTTTATATTGTACCACAATGCAATGTATCTAGCTAAGGTGGCTGATTTGTATGGTTTTTAGTCACATGCTAGGTCTAGGATTAGGTTTAGGGTTGGTCACCAACTACAAGTAGGGTTAGATCTACACTCCACCCCATTAAAATATTAAGAAGGATAGTTTGGTCTTTTTACACATAAGGTACAAGGCAACTTGGTAATTTCCCACAACTACTAGGTTTTAACCCTTAGGGTTTAGGGTTTGAGCCTTTAGGGTTTAGGGTTTGAACCCTTAGGATTTTAAAAATAACTTTCTAGGATTTCCAATTTAAGTTTTCAAAATAGAAAATTAATATTTCTAAATTATAATTAGGATTTGATAATTATGTTACAATTTCCTAATCATAAATTTAAGCTTGCCAATTAGGATTATTATACCCTAAATAAATTTGATAATTTAACAATTAGGATCATAATTGGTCATTAGAGTTTATAATCCATTAATTAGGATTTACATAGAAAATAATCTTTCAATTTAGAAATTAGGGCTTTCCAATTAATTAATTAGGGTTATTCCTAATTACACTTACAATTAATAACACAGAAATTCTATACTTATCTTCAAGCTTCCCATTTAGGGTTTTAATATCCCGATTAGGGTTTCAAACAGAATAATTAGGGTTCAAATTTTGGAAATTAGGGTTTGCTAAATAATTAAGCTTTACCCTATTAAACTTACAATCTAAATCACTTGAGCATTATAATTCTCCGTTATATTCTCTTTATTAGGTTTCAAATATTCAAAAATCAAATTAGGATTTTCGGATATGGTATTAGGGTTTCTAATACTCAAATAGGGTTTCCAGTAATTCATTAGGGTTTTCCTAATTAATTTATAATTAATAACGTTAAACCTTATATATAGCATTGCATTCCCAATCTAGGGTTTTTAATATCCGAATTAGGGTTTTGGACTCACGGGAATCGAAACTAGGTTTTCGTAAACCCATTTCTAGGTTTTCTTATCGACGTTAGGGTTTTCTAACCTAACGTTGATGTTCTTAATATATACTTAGGGTTTGACATGTATATAATTTTACCTGATCAACCCTTGACCCTTAACCACATTCTGTACACATACATAACAAATTTCATAGAACTTAATCACATAAATCCTTAATCCTGAATAATTCACCTAAATCCTTCATGTAATTTTGAAATCCTCAAAATTCAATCCTAATAACATCAAACGATACACTTATTTTCCTGCTCAGGTCTAATATTTGACCTTAAATCAATCATTTAAGATTTTGTAAAATTGTCTAAATTCTCGGGTTGTCACATTCACCCCTCCTTATAAGAATTTCATCCCCGAAATTCACCTTACACCTTACACCGTGCACCTTACACCATTCACACATATCACATACTACCCAATTCACCACTCACAAGAGTAAAAGGTTTCAAATTGTGCTGAGGGGTCATATAGACCATGAACACATAGATTTAGCGGTATTTATACCGCAAAACTGTACATTACTTGGTCTGTTTACAATCACAAAGAAGGTAAACTACCATTACTAGTACTTTAGGTGATTAGCCTATCGTACTTTTACGTCATGCATAACGTATTAATCATGTCTAGCGAATATTTACGCTACTTGATTGGATTATTTATCCAAATAACATAGTTCACCTCGCCTTATCATAGGATTCCGCACCAAAACAATTTGGTTTGGGAAAATTCTTTCAATGAACACTTAGAGTTTTCATAACATTAGTCTAAATTGAATCAAATAGCATAGACTCATATCGATAATTCAATTCAATCGAATTATTTAGGTGTAGCCAAACCCGCTTGCAAATTAAAAATTTTGAAAACATTTTCGAGAATGACGTCATGATGCCGCATCTTGTATTAATAAATCCAGTTTGAGGATGCCGTCATTGTATGACTTTGTCATAACACATCATACAATAGTGAAAAATGACTTCAGTCAAATTCACACTAAGTATTCTGTATTTACAACTCCATCACATTTTTATCATCTCTCGCATCAAAGTTACATGGTACATGAGTGATAATTTAAAAACAAATTTTGATATTTCAAATCATTTGCGTCTAGTCAAATAAGTAGCATAGATCAGACTTTAAACCATTTCAAAAATGGTTACTTAGTCTACTTTTTTTTTTAAAAGGCACATAGTGCGTATTTAGCTTGATGTCAAAAATTTGAAGTTTAGCATAGCTAGGAGTTTAGGAAAACCTAATGCCTCCACTAACAATCATTTGCTTAAACCTTCTATCTGTTCCTATAATCCATAACACTCCATTCACACAAAACTATACCCAGTTCATAAAACCACACTTATGAGTTCATTAATTGCCACAATCATATGAGTTTAAGAACTTACCCTAGTCAGACCTTTGACGTCCATTCGCTGAGGGGTTCATAAACATTTCATATAACTATAAGTCAAGAATGTCACATAAGTAGGAGTTTTAAAAACTCGTACTTAATCTTATATCCTCTACTTATGACCTATCTATTCATATATACACATGAGAAAGGAATCACCCTCTTAACTCGTGATTTAACAAATAGCGCGACACAAACATTTCAATGATTATCAATGCCGAAACTAAGTAGTTTTTACACCAAGTACAATTCCCACCATAACAAGGAATCATACAAACTCATTTACTAACGTGAGTCCTCAATTGAAATCCCCACCTAATCTTTACCCCTTTACCATATATAATTTCATTTAATTCGTATTCATAATCCATAACTCTTTCATGAGTTTTCATAGTACCATTTCATAGTACAACTGATACACAACATTTTGCTGTAGACTTTTCAATCATCAGATTGATTCTTTCTGGCTGTCATAACCTTATCAGATCACGGGGTGATCTCATCGTATATATTACGATTCAATTTTATGACTTGATCGTTTTGTTTTACGATCTCCTATCCCTGCACTTTCAGTCTTTTAGACTTGATCTATCCACTTTCTATACTTGGTACACATCGAGTCTCTAACAGTTTCAATATGGTACGCTGAGTGGTTTCACACAAACAACCAACAAACTAGGTTTCGAGTTGCTAGTTCGTATATACCTCCGCTCTATGAAGGAATCGTTTAGCCCATATACCATACATCAACTATTAAAGAGTACAATTGTACCATACTTACATATAACCTTTTGATTCTTAACTTATCAGAGTTAGGGAACTCCATATCTTTATAACTCGCCGAGATTCGTCTTTGAATCTTACCGACACACTAACTTTGTGAGTTAGATCTTATCCTATCACTGCGGTTATTAGTCTAAGATAACTCTACCCTAGGTTTATAACCAATGACTTTGATATTAATCGTGAGAGAGCCCGAATAAATGGGGCCCCAAATCACCATGGATCCGTTTCACTCATTCTACTACTATTATGAAGATATAAACATAAATTGTTTATACATTAAACATTATACACTATCCCCAAGGTCGAGTAACCATAACTTATACACAATTCATAACTTATCTGACACATGATATTATCATCATACAAGACTATTACAAATCTAATCGCAAGATATTAACTTTAAGTCGAAACCGCTCTTTAACTTTCCTTGTATCCGACGCATTCACCTTAATCTGCAATGTTTTATCATGATATAGCAAGGGTGAGCATGAAAGTTGCCCAGCAAGTTTAAATACAATTTAAGGATATATCATGATTGAAAGATTTAGAATAATAAGCTGGCTATAATTTCACAATGTAGTTGTGAATTAGCATGAACAAAAACTTTTGACTGAACAAGTATTACATATGAACAATATATATCCGGACCAACTGGTACTGAAGGTGATCAGCCTTTCATACCTGACTTATACATGCAATATATACAGAGTACAATTCAACATGGCAATCAGCAATGATTAACCATATGCATATCTGAATAAAACACTCTTAGTAGAGTTAAGTAGAACTTGCCTGTTTCGTTCATTACCGATACGAAATATAACTTAGCTTATCCGAAGACCTAATACAGATAATACCGATCTCCAAATATTAGAATAATATCATCACAGTATAAAATAACCTAAACACATTATCACATAATCCTATCAGTCTATACAACACATAAGACTTAGTCTCAAGTCAATCTATTTCAGTTCGAGTTGAAATCGACACCATTCTAACATCCCGACGGTCTAGTCGGTCAATACTCGAGTTTAAGTTCAATTAAACTCTGCTTAAACACTTAACAATTATCACAGATAAATTTCTAATCAGTCAGAATAATTTCCATAGGCTCATAAAAATTTTTCGAGTAATTATTATCATTTATCATGATTTTTCAATCATTAAACTCGTATCTAAATGAATTAAATACCACATAATTCCTTAGTCATTAATATTTATTTATTGCTAAACATTAATGAATTACATGCCATAATATTATATCATATTTATAATATCTCAATACATTATTATTTCCTTTAAATGTTTTTAAAGTAATTAAAACATTAATCAATAACTGATATTAATATAAGTACCACATTATTCCTTGATCATTAATATTTATTAAATACCAAATATTAATGAAAATCATAACATAATATTATAATATAATTATAACATCACAAAGTATTTTAATACCTTAAAATCACATTTCTATGATTTTTAAACAATCAAATCCATTATCCGATAATTGCTATAATTATTAAAATATTAATATTTTCATGCCAAAATATCAAAAGTTATATTTTATAACTCAAAATATTTTTATAACACTTAAATCATTTTTATATGATTTTTAAAGCATTAAATCTATTTTCCCTAATTTATCTAATATATTCATTAAATAAACTAATTATCATTAATAATAAATATTAATGAAATTCATCACAAAATATCAAAAGTCATAAGAATAACTTAAGATATCTTCTTATACCATAAAATAATTTTTCATGATTTTTCATGAATTAAAACTATTTTTAAATAATTTATCTAATATTATAATTAAATAAATAAATACCATTTATATTCCAAAAATATTAAATATTTTGAAATATACTCCAAATAATTAAAAACTATTTTTAGGGCTTTAAAATAATTTTTTAATTTATTATGTATTTTAATAATTAAAAACCATTTTATCTATTTTTAAATAATTTTGAAAAATAGAAAATAAAATCTGTCACTTAGTATTCTATAGCTTATGTAACTGTCGCTATAGGTGTTCTTCAGCATGTCAGAACAGTCATGGTCAGTGTTCGGGTGGCTTGGTTTGACCTCAATTAATTTGCATTCTGTTAACGGTATGAGTAATATAAAAGCATGGTTATATAGATTACATGTCAGACAACAATCTTAAAGCAACAAAATGGTCTAAAACATAAACACAAGTAAGATCTGTGGCCTGAAAAACACTGTCAGACATACATGCAAATTCTGGGTTCTTTTCCAGATTTGAAACAGACTTAGGTGCTTACTTTGATTCATTGTAACTTTTACTCTGGTCATTCTTTTTGTGATCTAAAAGTTCCAACATGTAGTACACATGACAGGGTCCAATATCTTATCACTAGATCCACCTAACAACATAACATGAACAAGATCTGGCCGGTCAAACATGTCGTCGGACATCGTTTCTTCACGAAACTGAAATTTTTAATTTGTCAAAACAGTATGGCCAACGATGTTTGACCTTAATTTTCTACTATCCCATTACGAGATCTAGGTGATGTAAAGGTTTTAGTATGTACACAACATGTCAACCTACAAGGATCAATCAATAACATGGCCAAACAAGCAAACGAAAGCAAGATTCATGGCCTTGAAAAACTTGTCAGACCGATCTGGAAATCTGGGCTTGCCCAGAAACCAAAAAAAACGCGGATCGGTCAACGATTTTGATCGCTTCATAACTTTTGATCTAGACCTGCCATGACTCTGATTCAAGTTGGAGAATAAAGACCTCAGGGCATAGAACAGATCTATAACTCTAAACACATATATCATCAAACACACACAGATTTATGACGTCGATATACGGGCATGTCGACGACTTTTTAACCTTTTTCCAAAAATTTTAAAACTTCATTTTCGTGTACTTTGATGTTATGGATCCATGTTATTACAACCCAGATCATCAAATGACACCCTAATACACAACTTTAACCAATCAATTACAACAAATAACATAAGATCAAAGGATTTCTAGGATTTAGGGTTTTTACCACTTTTTGCTTTGATTTTTTTGATTTTGATCCTTTGTTGCTGATCTAGGCTTGCTGATGCATGATCTTGGCTTTGATATACACTCCCTCTCACTCTATAATTTCGGATCTCAGAGAGAAGGAATGGCTAGGGCAAAAATGAAGAAATAAAGTAAACACTTCTCTCTCTCCAATCTTTATATTGTACCACAATGCAATGTATCTAGCTAAGGTGGCTGATTTGTATGGTTTTTAGTCACATGCTAGGTCTAGGATTAGGTTTAGGGTTGGTCACCAACTACAAGTAGGGTTAGATCTACACTCCACCCCATTAAAATATTAAGAAGGATAGTTTGGTCTTTTTACACATAAGGTACAAGGCAACTTGGTAATTTCCCACAAGTACTAGGTTTTAACCCTTAGGGTTTAGGGTTCGAGCCTTTAGGGTTTAGGGTTTGAACCCTTAGGATTTTAAAATAACTTTCTAGGATTTCCAATTTAAGTTTTCAAAATAGAAAATTAATATTTCTAAATTATAATTAGGATTTGATAATTATGTTACAATTTCCTAATCATAAATTTAAGCTTGCCAATTAGGATTATTATACCCTAAATAAATTTGCTAATTTAACAATTAGGATCATAATTGGTCATTAGAGTTTATAATCCACTAATTAGGATTTACATAGAAAATAATCTTTCAATTTGGAAATTAGGGCTTTCCAATTAATTAATTAGGGTTATTCCTAATTACACTTACAATTAATAACACAGAAATTCTATACTTATCTTCAAGCTTCCCATTTAGGGTTTTAATATCCCGATTAGGGTTTCAAACAGAATAATTAGGGTTCAAATTTTGGAAATTAGGGTTTGCTAAATAATTAAGATTTACCCTATTAAACTTACAATCTAAATCACTTGAGCATTATAATTCTCCATTATATTCTCAGATTAGGGTTTCAAATATTCAAAAATCTGAAATTAGGATTTTCAGGATATGGTATTAGGTTTTCTAATACTCAAATAGGGTTTCGAAGAATTCATTAGGTTTTTCCTAATTAATTTATAATTAATAACGTTAAACCTTATATATAGCATTGCATTCCCAATCTAGGGTTTTAATATCCGAATTAGGGTTTTGAACTCACGGAATCAAACTAGGGTTTCAACCCGATTTCTAGGTTTTCTTATCGACGTTAGGGTTTTCTAAGCTAACGTTGATGTTCTTAATATATACTTAGGGTTTGACACATATATAATTTTACCCGATCAACCCTCGACCCTTAACCACAACCACACACATACATAACAAATACATAACTTAATCAATTTTAATCCCTGAATAATTCACTTAATCCTTCATGTAATTTTGAAATCCTCAAAATTCAATCCTAATAATCAAAATACACCTAAGGTCTAATATTTGACCTTAAATCAATCATTTAAGATTTTGTAAAATTGTCTAAATTCTCGGGTTGTCAAATTCACCCCTCCCTTATTAGAACATCGTCCCCAAAATTCACCTTACACCTTACACTATACTTACACCATTCAAACATATCACATACTACCTAATTCACCACTCACAAGAGTAAAAGGTTTCAAATTGTGCTGAGGGGTCATATAGACCATGAACACATAGATTTAGCGGTATTTATACCACAAAATATGTATTTGAATCAAATAGCATAGACTCATGTCAATAATTCAATTCAATCGAATTATTTAGGTGTAGCCAAACCCCGTTGGCAAATTAAAAATTTTGAAAACATTTTCGAGAATGACGTCATGATGCCGTCATTGTATTAACGGTCGGTTTGAGGATGCTTAATCATTGTATGACTTTTGTCATAACACATCATACAATAGTGGAACAATGACTTGGTCAAATTCACACTAAGTATTCCTGTATTTACAACTCCATCAAATTTTTATCATCTCTGCACTAGGTTACATGTTACATGAGTGATAATTAAAAACAAATTTTGATATCTCAAATCATTTGCGTCTAGCCGAAATAAGTAAAGATAGACTGTGATTTTTAAACCGTTTCAAAAATGGTTACTTAGTCTACATTTTTTTTAAAGGCACATAGTGCGTATTTAGCTTGATGTCAAAGATTTGAAGTTTAGCATAGCTAGGAGTTTAGGAAAACCTAATGCCTCCACTAATAATCATTTGCTTAAACCTTCTATCTGTTCCTATAATCCATAACACTCCATTCACACAAAACTATACCCAGTTCATAAAACCACACTTATGAGTTCATTAATTGCCACAATCATATGAGTTTAAGAACTTACCTAGTCGGACCTTTGGCGTCCATTATTTGAGGGGTTCATAAACATTTCATATAACTATAAGTCAAGAATGTCACATAAGTAGGAGTTTTAAAAACTCGTACTTAATCTTATATCCTCTACTTATGACCTATCTATCTGTTATACACATGAGAAAGGAATCACCCCTTTAACCTGCATTTAACAAATAGCGCGACACAAACATTTCAATGATTATCAATGCCAGAAACTAAGTAGTTTTTACACCAAGTACAATTCCCCGCCCATAACAAGGAATCATACAACTCAGCTACTAACGTGAGTCCTAAATTGAAATCCCCACCTAATCTTACCCCCTTTACCATACGAATTTCATTTAATTCGTATTCATAATCCATAACTCTTTCATGAGTTTTCATAGTACCATTTCATAGTACAACTGATACACAGCATTTTGCTGTAGACTTTTCAATCATCAGATTGATTCTTTCTGGCTGTCATAACCTTATCAGATCACGGGGTGATCTCATCATATATATTACGATTCAATTTTATGACTTGATCATTTTGTTTTACGATCTCCTATCCCTGCACTTTCAGTCTTTTAGACTTGATCTATCCACTTTTTATACTTGGTACACATCGAGTCTCTAACAGTTTCAATATGGTACGCTGAGTGGTTTCACACAAACAACCAACAAACTAGGTTTCAAGTTGCTAGTTCGTATATACCTCCGCTCTATGAAGGAATCGTTTAGCCCAGATACCATACATCAACTATTAAAGAGTACAATTCTACCATACTTATAAATAACCTTTTGATTCTTAACTTCTTTATCAGAGTTAGGGAACTCCATATCTTTATAACTCGCCGAGATTCGTCTTTGAATCTTACCGACACACTAAATCTATGTGAGTAAGATCTTATCCTATCACTGCAGTTATTAGTCTAAGATAACTCTACCCTAGGTTTATAACCAACAGCTCTGATACCAACTGTGAGAGCCCTGAATCCGGGCCCCAAATCACCGCGGATCCGGTTCACTCATTCTACTACTATTGCAGAAGATATAAACATAAATTGTTTATACATTAAACATTATACACTATCCCAAGGTCGAGTAACCATAACTTATACACATTTCATAACTTATCTAACACATGACCTCATTATCATACAAAACTATTACAAAACTAATCGCGCACATTAACTTTAAGCTAGAACTGTCTTTAACTTTCCTTGTATCCGACGCATTCACCTTAATCTGCAATGTTTTATCATGATATAGCAAGGGTGAGCATGAAAGTTGCCCAGCAAGTTTAAATACAATTTAAGGATATATCATGATTGAAAGAGTATGAATAAGAAGTTGACTATAATTCGCAATGTAGTTGTGAATTAGCATGAACAAAAACTTTTGACTAAACAAGTATTACATATGAACAATATATATCAGGATTAACCTGTGTTTGAAGGTGATCGACCTTTCATACCGACTTATACATGCAATATATACTGAGTACAATTCAACATGGCAATCAAAGAATGATTAACCATATGCATATCTGAATAAAACACTCTTAGTAGAGTTAAGTAGAACTTACTGCTTACGTTCATTACCGATACGAAATATAATTTAGCTTATCCGAAGACCTAATACAGATAATATCGATCTCCAATATTAGAATAATATTATCATAGTATAAAATAACCTAAACACATTATCACATAATTCTATCAGTCTATTCAACACACAAGACTTAGTCTCAAGTCAATCTATTTCAGTTCGAGTTGAAATCGACACCATTCTAACATCCCGTGATGCCTAATGATGGTCAATATATGAGTTTAAGTTCAATTAAACTCTGCTTAAACACTTAACAATTATCACAGATAAATTTCTAATCAGTCAGAATAATTTCCATAGGCTCATAAAAATTTTCGAGTAGTTATTATTGTAATAACCCGAGATTTTCTATATAAAATAAATAAGAAATTTTGCGTATAATTTTTTTTTTTATTTAATGACGATACTAAGTGTCAAGTAAAGTGAATGATAAATGCGAATACATTTATTACTTTGAAAATTAGAAATAATTTTGGAATTATTAATTTCCACAAATTATATGGTAATAAATTTACGTAGTAGAAATGTTTTTATTAATTATTTTCCATGAAAACATGATTGGAAATAATATATGAAGTGATAATTAGATTTATATAATAAATATTTTATTATATGAATTGTTCGAGAATATTTAAGTTAATTATTTTAACTTGATTATTGATGTTGTGTACGAAGAATAAGTCGGACATGAGATCGAACTCTCGGATTGGGATTGTGATCAAGAGATGAGAATACTAATATTATATTATTTATATAATGATTTTACTGATTACCATAATTATGTCTTTGGGTATGTGCTTGAGAGAGATAATATTGAGCAATGACGACCAATTAGGTCATAACATATTACCGCGTCTTTGTGAAACCCTAATTATTAAACTCGGTTATGGGATATTTACGAGTAGTACCGTGTATATGAAATTACTTTGAATAAGAATATCGGTAATTAGAAGAAACCTTAATTATTGTTGACGTCGATAATTAGGACAAACCCTAATTATTATAACCTTAACTTAGGTTAAAATTAGAAAGCAGTAACATCGTGTTAGTAACATACAGATAATTAAAGAACCACTAATGGTCAATTAGAAACCCTAATTGATGACGTTGAGAAACCCTAATTTTAATTACCGGGTTTAATTTCGATGTTATTGTATAAGTGTTTTAATTTACCAAAGGATAGAAGTTAATTGGTAAATTATAAGAATTAAATCTAGTGATTAAATATTACACTTAATTGCCTTGTACAAGATTGCCCATGCACTCTTAAACAAAGCCCAACCATCACCCATAACAAATCAGAAGCAAGAATCAAGAATTTTTGGTAAAAAGGGTATAAGAACACTAAACCTAGAAATCCTTTGATTCAATGTTATTTGATGCAATTGATTGTTTAAAGTTGTGTAATAGAATGTTAATTGATGATATGGGTTGATAAATCAAAGACCCATAACATCAAAGTGCACGAATTTGAAGATTTAAGCAAGTTGGAAAAATCGAATTATGTTATTTTTTCACCAAATGTCAGAGGCCATAACTCTTTGCTCGATCATGAGTTTTGTTCTTCAAAAGTTGTTATGTGTAGCCTGATATGTGGTCTTTAATCTGCAAAAAGAATCAAGTCCATATCATGTATAGATTAGAAGTTATAGATGGTCAAACATGGTTGACCGATCATGATAAACTATTTTTGGGCAGTCTGTAATGGAGGCATTCTCGTCCACTTTTTATGCTTTAAAAGGTCTGGGCTTTTGATATGTTGTAGTGCACTGAGTTAGGAAGCCATAGGCTTTGGAATGACCCCATTCCGACCTCGGATGAGGGAATTACGGTGATTGGAAGTAAATGTGTCAAATTTCTCAAAACTGAAAGTCAGCAGCGGGATGTGCTATTTGGGACACTGTTTCGATCAGTTAATGTTTCCAAAACCTTCTGGGCTTTTGGTATGTTATATTACACCGAATAAGCTTTCCATAGACTCAAAGCGGACTAAATCCGATATCGGAGGAGAGAGTTATGACATTTCAAAGTAGTAGTGTCAAAACTTCCCAACAAGTGCGGTGC
Organism: Panax ginseng; assembly: GCA_020205605.1. Lineage (NCBI taxonomy): Eukaryota > Viridiplantae > Streptophyta > Magnoliopsida > Apiales > Araliaceae > Panax > Panax ginseng. The sequence goes on along the minus strand of CM035143.1, from coordinate 28,417,733 downwards.
GATCCATTTGAACGGAATTTACGGGCTGATGTGTTGAATTTGGAAATGGTCAAAGAATAAAAGTTGTAGCCCCAGAAGTTAGCTTGGCGTGGGCTCAAGAATCGCTCAAAAATGTTTTAAAATGAAAGAGTTATGGTACTGTTTTAACGAAAGGGTAAAGTTGAAACGAGATTGAAAAGCATTATGAAGCGTCCACTTTGACGACCGCTTGTTTGGGCTACCTAATGAACCCGAATTGGGTAATTCAGTATTTTTAAAAATAGTCTTACATACCATGTATAACATATATCAAAAATCAGATTAATCGAAGTTATGAGCAATACGTTAGAAAATCGCAAAGTGAGCTATTAAAAAATTAGTATAAACCCCGGTCCACATCGACTAAATTGAGAACTTCACCATTTTCTAAACCTATAAATAGAAGGGCTTGGCCTTTGTTTCATTCACCAACAATAAGGCCTCCAATATTTGAGAAAGGCTTTGTTGTGGGAGAACTTTTTATAAAGATCTCCTTAGTTAAATTTTGGTGTGGAAGTGCGTATTCAGTCTGTGGAATTCGTATTTCCGGGTATGTTTCTTATTTAATTTTTGTAATGTTATTATTTTTAATTGTTAGTTAAAATTTGAATTTTTGAAGTTTAGTTAGTGTTGTTAATAAACTAGTTAGCTTACTATGTTTATTTTGGCTTGAAATTGATTATGTAAATGAGTTATTTGTGATGACTTTTAATATTTTGTGATGAATTTCATTAATTAATAATTATTAATGATATTAAAGTTATTTAATGATTATATTAAATAATTTAGTTTAAAAATGATTTTAATATTATAAAAATCATTTTAAATAAAAATAAGGTATTTAAAAATATTTTAAGTTATAAAATATAACTTTTAATATTTAAATGATAATTTCATTAATAATTAAATATTAATGATATTAAGATAATATTAATGATATTTAGTTTATTTAATGATTAATATTAAATAAATAGTTTAAAAATGGTTTTACTTATTTAAAACCATTTAAAGAGGATATTCGAGGATTTAAAAATATTTTAAGTTATAATTAATGACTTTTAATATTTGGATAAATAGTACATTAATATTTAAATATTAATGGTAATTATTTGGGTAATATAAATGTTTTAAAATAGTTTGAGTTATTATAAATAACTTTTATATTTTAGTAATGGTTTCATTAATAGTTTAGTATTAATTAAACTATTAATGATAATGGAATTGTTTAATGTTTAAATCATTTAATTATGATTCCGATATTTGAAAGTTATAATGGCCAAACTAGGTGACTTGAGAGCCGATTATGAAGTTACGAATTTGAAGAAGAACACCTATAGTAATGATTATATCACTATAGGCCCTTTAGTGTATGATTTGAATTATTTTAAATTTTTCAATTTACGAAATTGCGAAAATGATTAAAAATAAGATGTCCGATATTTCTGAGATGTTGAGGTATAGAATAAGAGTCTTAGACTCAGTATTTACCCGATAAAGTTTGTCAATCTGGCAAACAAATGTCGAGAACTTATAAAAGAAAGAAAATACTACTGTGTAAGAGCATGGATGAGATATTTGAAAAATGTATAAAAATATTTCAAGTATAGAATATGAACTAAAAGTATGATTCTTTGTGATTATGTGATTAGACTATGTCTTTCAATTGTAATAGTAAGCGATTACTATGTGTTAAGATATATTGTTCTAATCGAGCGAATGATCCGATTATTGATAGGTTGTGATAAAGAGATAAAACCTAAGTTGAGATTTGTAATAATCGAATCAGTAAGTATCCTACCTTTGCATTTTATTTTATGCAATGGACATGAGTAAGAAGTTTCGAATTATTCTATTCACTGCATGCATTATATACGCTTTGATTATCAACATGTTAGCTCGGATATATATTACTGCTCATTGATTTCTATAAATGGTTATACAAGTGTCTCCACTTGGATAATCATGGCATTTGTTCACATGTTGATACACCTTTGTCAATTACACGTATATATATGTTGAATTACATATTATTGTTGAGCAAGATTAAAACCTTCTGGGTTTGGAACCGAGCGTATGAACATCCCTATATGGGAAGATTTTTTGCAAGGCGGATAGAGTGAGAGATGAATTTCGTTCAAGTTATGTAGTATTGATCAATCTGAGAAGGTACAATCTGGTGATCACCCTCCGTGTCTAGTAAGTTATGACGGTTTGAGGATAGAATTCGCTAAACCTTTTAGAAAATGAAAAGAATGTTTATAGTATGTTTCTTAAACCCTATTCAAGGGTAAAGCCGAGCCAAATTTAAAGAATTTGAAAGAGAGTTGTTATGTGAATTTTTTATCAAGATGATTACTTCACAACTTTTAATTCGTTGTAGAAGTGTTATGTAAAGAGAATACTTATATTCTTTCAAACTTATATATAATTTCTATTACTTCTTTGGGCACTTAAATGCTCATCCTTTCTTAAATTAAATGTTTTCGTTATGTATGAGCAACTGAAGGCTCATATTACGAACAAAGGAAAAGGAAAGGCGATCGAATAAGTGTGTATTATGAGTTAATGGTTATAGTTATATTGGTATCTATTCAAGTATTGTAAGGAATGTATTTAAAGGTCGTGCACTGGGAAGTAAACTTTGATGTATGTAAATTAAGTTCGAATGTATTATTATTTAGTATTATTCAGCTTAAAGAAATGGTATCGTGGAGAACCGAGTTCGGGTTTCAAGTACCTGAATTTGGGGTCGTCACAATTATCATTTATCATGATTTTCCAATCATTAAACTCGTATCTAAATGAATTAAATACTACATAATTCCTTAGTCATTAATATTTATTTATTGCTAAACATTAATGAATTACATGCCATAATATTATATCATATTTATAATATCTCAATACATTATTATTTCCTTTAAATGTTTTTAAAGTAATTAAAACATTAATCAATAAGCGATATTAATATAAGTACCACATTATTCCTTGATCATTAATATTTATTAAATACCAAATATTAATTAAAATCATAACATAATATTATAATATAATTATAATATTACAAAAGTATTTTAATACCTTAAAATCACATTTCTATGATTTTAAACAATCAAATCCATTATCCAGATAATTGCTATAATTATTAAAATATTAATATTTTCATGCTAAAATATCAAAAGTTATATTTTATAACTCAAAATATTTTTATAACACTTAAATCATTTTTATATGATTTTAAAGTATTAAATCTATTTTTCCCTAATTTATCCAACATATTCATTAAATAAACAAATTATCATTAATAATAAATATTAATGAAATTCATCACAAAATATCAAAAGTCATCAAGAATAACTTAAGATATCTTCTTATACCATAAAATAATTTTTCATGATTTTTCATGAATTAAAACTATTTTTAAATAATTTATCTAATATTATAATTAAATAAATAAATACCATTTATATTCCAAAAATATTAAATATTTTTGAAATATACTCTAAATAATTAAAAACTATTTTTAGTGCTTTAAAATAATTTTTCGTAATTTATTATGTATTTTAATAATTAAAACCCATTTTATCTATTTTTAAATAATTTTGAAAAATAGAAAATAAAGCATCACTAAAGGGCCTATAGCTGCAGGCGTAACTGTCGCTATAGGTGTTCTTCAACATGTCGGAAGCGATGTCGTGGTCGTTGTTCGGGTGGCTTGGTTTGACCTCAATTAATTTGCATTACATTAAGCTGGTATGAGTAATATAAAAGCATGGTTATATAGATTACATGGAGAACAACAATCTTAAAGCAACAAAATGGTCTAAAACATAAACACAAGTAAGATCGTGGCACGAAAAACACACATCGAGACATACATGCACAAATTCGGGTTCTTTTCGATTTGAAACAGACTTAGGTGCTTACTTTGATTCATTGTAACTTTTACTCTGGTCATTATTTTTGTGATCTAAAAGTTCCAACATGTATTACACATGACAGGGTCCAATATCTTATCACTAGATCCACCTAACAATATAACATGAACAAGATCTGGCCGGTCAAACATGCTGTCAGACACTGTTCTTCACGAAATCTGGAAATTTCCAGAATTTGTCAAAACAGACGGTCAACACATGTTTGACCTTAATTTTCTACTATCCTGTTACAGATCTAGGTGATGTAAAGGTTTTAGTATGTACACAACATGTCAACCTACAAGGATCAATCAATAACATGGACAAACAAGCAAACGAAAGCAAGATTCATGGCCTTGAAAAACTTGTCGGCCGATCTCGGAAATCGGGCTTGTCCGTAAAACAAAAAAACGTGATCGGTCAACGTTTTTCGATCGCTTTCATAACTTTTGATCTAGGGCTCGCTATGACTCGATTCAAGTTGGAGAATAAAGACCTCGGGGCATAGAACATATCTATAACTCTAAACACATATATCATCAAAACACGCAGATTTATGCGTCGACATATGGGCATCGTATGACTTTTCAACCTTTTCCCAAAAATTTTAAAACTTCATTTTCGTGTACTTTGATGTTATGGATCCATGTTATTACAACCCAGATCATCAAATGACACCTAATACACAACTTTAACCAATCAATTACAACAAATAACATAAGATCAAAGGATTTCTAGGATTTAGGGTTTTTACCACCTTTTGCTTTGATTTTTTGATTTTGATCCTTTATTCTTGATCTAGGCTTTGTCGATGCATGATCTTGGCTTTGATATACACTCCCTCTCACTCTATAATTTCGGATCTTAGAGAGAAGGAATGGCTAGGTCAAAAATGAAGAAATAAAGTAAACACTTCTCTCTCTCCAATCTTTAGATTATACCACAATGCAATGTATCTAGCTAAGGTGGCTGATTTGTATGGTTTTTAGTCACATGCTAGGTCTAGGATTAGGTTTAGGGTTAGTCACCAACTACAAGTAGGGTTAGATCTACACTCCACCCCATTAAAATATTAAGAAGGATAGTTTGGTCTTTTTACACATAAGGTACAAGGCAACTTGGTAATTTCCCACAACTACTAGTTTTTAACCCTTAGGGTTTAGGGTTTGAGCCTTTAGGGTTTAGGGTTTGAACCCTTAGGATTTTAAAAATAACTTTCTAGGATTTCCAATTTAAGTTTTCAAAATAGAAAATTAATATTTCTAAATTATAATTAGGATTTGATAATTATGTTACAATTTCTAATCACAAATTTAAGCTTGCCAATTAGGATTATTATACCTAAATAAATTTGCTAATTTAACAATTAGGATCATAATTGGTCATTAGAGTTTATAATCCACTAATTAGGATTTACATAGAAAATAATCTTTCAATTTGGAAATTAGGGCTTTCCAATTAATTAATTAGGGTTATTCCTAATTACACTTACAATTAATAACACAGAAATTCTATACTTATCTTCAAACTTCTTATTTAGGGTTTTAATATCCCGATTAGGGTTTCAAACAGAATAATTAGGGTTCAAATTTTGGAAATTAGGGTTTGCTAAATAATTAAGATTTACCCTATTAAACTTATAATCTAAATCACTTGAGCATTATAATTCTCCGTTATATTCTCATATTAGGGTTTCAAATATTCAAAAATCTGAAATTAGGATTTTCAGATATGGTATTAGGGTTTTCTAATACTCAAATAGGGTTTCCAGTAATTCATTAAGGTTTTCCCTAATTAATTTATAATTAATAACGTTAAACCTTATATATAGCATTGCATTCCCAATCTAGGGTTTTTAATATCCGAATTAGGGTTTCGAACTCACGGAACTGAAACTAGGGTTTCCAGAACCGATTTCTAGGTTCTCTTATCAGACGTTAGGGTTTTCTAACTGAACGTTGATGTTCTTAATATATACTTAGGGTTTGACACAGATATAATTTTACCTGATCAACCCTTGACCCTTAACCACATTCTGTACACATACATAACAAATTTCACAGAACTTAATCACATAAATCCTTAATCCTGAATAATTCACCTAAATCCTTTACAGAATTTTGAAATCCTCAAAATTCAATCCTAATAACATCAAACGCATACACTTATTTTCTGTCTAGGTCTAATATTTGACCTTAAATCAATCATTTAAGATTTTGTAAAATTGTCTAAATTCTCGGGTTGTCACAGTATTTCTTTAGAGTTTAAGAAAGCTTTGAGCGTAGTGCAAGTTTTCTTCAAGTATATTCCCGCCCTACCAGTCGGAAAACTTTTCTTTTTAAGGTAGGGGATATAATTGTCGTACTCGTAAAGGATATTATTATTATTATTATTATTATTATTATTATTATTATTATTATTATTATTATTATTATGTTGGAATAACCTGTATACGCGGGCTACCCTATACTTGGTGAAATTCTTCTATTATTCCATTATTTATTATTATGTTGGAATATCACATCACATGCGTTTCTACTTGGGACTGGTTCCAATTATTTATTATTCATTGGAATAAACTGCGTATGTGATCTATCGCATGCACGGTGAATTCTTACATTATTCCATTATTTATTATTACATTGGAATATCACATGCGTGCGTTTACGCATGACACAGTTCCATTCTTTATTATTCATTGAAATAACATGTCTATGTAGATTACCGCATGCATGGTAAATGATCATTCGTATTCATACGAATAGTATTTTCACATTAAAAAGGGTTTTACTTGAGGCGATTCATAATTTTTTCGACCTCAAAAATTATGGAAAAATTTGAAATGATAATTTGATGAATTTTCTAGATTGTGCAAAAAATGACGATTTTTGGATATATAGATTAAGAGTTATGGATTTTGTGGGAAAAGACTATTTTAAAAGTAAACCCTTATAACTCCTTGTGGTTAACTCCAAAATTGGTGAAATTTTTATTAGGAGTACATGTATATAACAGGAGTATACCCTGTAAATTTTGGAATTTTTGGACAAAATTACAATTTATGATAAATGTCTAAATATTCGACAGTTTTAGCTATATGAAAAATAGTAAATGGATTATTAAAATTCTGAGAGAAATATATGTTCAAGATGGGATTATATTCTGCTAAATCCCAGAAAAGAAATATTTTTGGGACTGATTTGGTATTTTTCATGAAAATGAACTAGTTATGAGTAAATGAATTAAATATGTTATGTGAAGTAATAAAATTGGAAAATAGGATTTTATGGCTTGAGAATCCTATATAGGGTATATACTGATTTTTGATGAGGGATTTGATAATTGATGATAAAATCTTATGAGTATGGCATTTTTGAATGATTAAATGAATTATTTGATAAAGTGTAAACAATTGAAATAAATTATTTATATGTTTAAGAAATGATTAAAATATTGTTATAATATTAATGATATTAGATTATGAGATTATTAAGTGATTGATCACATTTGGTTGTAATTGAACGCTGGATAAATTGTATTATAAATGTTTAATATTTATCATTTATCTCATTTGATTGATTCTTATATCATTGTCATCATCCTCATGCTTATATTGTGTTGAAAGTCATCTTTGGCCGTAGTGCATAGATGGACTTGGTATGATTATGACCAGGGATTATTCGGTATAATCATGACCGTAATGTTCCAAATGATGTAGAAAAAGTCCTCATTGGCCCGTAGTGCATTGATGGACAGTTTTTGGTATGATTATGGCTATGGATTCTCTTCGGCCAAAGGTGCAAAGATGAATTATTTTATGGCATGATCATGACCGTTGATGAAAACACGATTATCTTTAGCCCGTAGTGCATGGATAATTCGTGGTCGTGATATTAACTAATATCCTTAGCCGTAGTGCATGGATAATTCAGTGATATGGATTGATTATCGAGCTAAGTCTCAGCGATGAAATATAAATTCATGGATGTGATATTAACGAATATCCTTGGTAGTAGTGCGGGGTGATTCGATGATGTGGATTATTTTTAAAATTTGAGTCTCAAATGATAAAATATTTATTATACACTTTTAATTCGTAGAAGATAGTAGATATCATGCTCTACTTGACTCTTCTAAAATACAGTTGTATGTCTTTGGCATGTAGTGTAAAGATGAATTTATTGGTATGATTATGAGTAGAAATTCTGATTTGGTATAACCATGATTTTTGATGTTTCAGGTGAAGATAGGTGATGAAAATTATCTTGATCACGGTTCATGAAGAGGAATTTAGAACCACAATTATGATTATGAGTTATTCATATGATTGTGGGATGAGGCTGTTGATTTATTTTACATGGATAAAACATTATTGGTGGACTTTTAACATAGAAGATAATAGACCTTATGGTCTATTTGACTCTTCTAATGGATTGCTCGTTCATTGCAACTATGGTTGAAAAGTTTTATCATCTACCATATGTTCTAAATCTCTAATTTATTATTGATGAAAGCTATTGATAATTTAATTATCTTTAGTCATGATATTCTTTCTTTGGGCTAGTTGTGCTCACCTTTACATTTCACAATTTCTTTCAGGTAATAAGAGTGTTGCCGTAGAGTGTTGTCGGGTCGAGCGGGGATAATAGGGGAATAGAACGATGGTCTCTAGCTGTGGAGGTTCTCCCTAAACAGTATAGAAAAGTGTGTTGTATTCTATACATCAGTTAGTAGTTATATTTGGTGAATCAAATAGGGTGAGGCGAACCCAACTTTGGAAGGGTGTTTTGCCACTATCATACAAGTGGTCTAATGACATACAACCTCATGTTATCATAAGACAGGGTTAAGCGCATCCACTTGCTGAGTATATCTACGGGCACTACCTATATGATCTTGGAGTTTATTTGAAATATAATATTCACTTGGAGACAGTGGAGGTAGTTATATGTTAAGAGAAGACTCACCATTGGAAAGAAGATGATAGTAATCTTCTCGTTTTTCTTTGGGGTCTATTGGGTCAACCAAGGATAATTCTGTGGCCATATGATATCTATTATAACCTAGACGCATGGCCTCCCATGTACGAAGGTTTCCTTGAGCACTTCCCAAAGATTTTAATTTCTAAAACAGTTTTTGACTATACTTTTATGTAAAATACCATTGTAAGGTTGTGGTCGAGGCACCATAAGAGTTACATACATTTGTATTAAAACTCACAGATTAACTATGGTCGATTCTATATCGATGTACTCAACATTAATATAAATGAAGTTGTATTTGAATTTTGTACCATGTATCTGGCGACTCAGAATGGGTGATGTATACCTAATTTTGGGGGCGTCACATCGTTACAGCATATTTGTATGGCCCACTTGATAATGACATTTATATGAAACTCCCAAAAGGATTTAAATTTCCAGAGGCATGTAAATCGAGTTCTTGAGAACATTACTCAATTAAATTAAACATATCTTTATATGGATTAAAATAATCTGGTCGCATGTGGTATAACCGTCTTAGTGAATATTTGTTAAAGGATGGATATAAGAATGATCCCCTTAGCCCATGCATTTTTATAAAGTGATCTAGATTTGAGTTTGTTATTATTGCGGCATATGTTGATGATCTAAATATCATTGGAACTCCTGAAGAGATTTCAAAGATGGTAGAATACTTGAAGAGAGAATTTGAAATTAAAGATCTTGGAAAAACAAAAAAAATTCTTGGGTTATAGATAGAACATTTAAAGTACGAGATTCTTATGCAACAAACAACTTAACAATTTTATATGGACAAGGCACATCCGTTGAGCACCCCAATGGTTGTGAGATCAATTGATGTAAATAAAGATAATTTACAATCCCGAAAAAAATATGAGGAGATTCTTGGTTCTGAAGTACCATACTTGAGTGCAATTGGAGCACTAATGTACCTCGCTAGTCATACACGACTTGATATATCATTCTCTGTCAACTTATTAGCGAGATATAACTATTGTCCAACCTAAAGGCATTGGAATGGGGTTAAACATATAATTCATTACCTACAAGGTAGAAAGGATATTAGTTTGTGTTAGTTCCCAGTAGGCACACAATAGATCTAGAATTGGGGGGGGGGGGGGGTTGAATAGATCTTTTTTATTTTCAAATAATTTCCTGTTTATTTTGCATCGCTAATGAATTATCATATGACAAACATAAGAATCTTTTCAAGCACAATGGAATAAGTAAAATATCATCTTCATTGATATATTCATAATCATACATACATTGTTCTTAGAATTAGTTAAGTGGTAATAAGTTAAAACATACATAGCAGTTATAGCAGTTAAGTACTCAAAGTAAATGACAGTAAGTAAATGACACAAGGGATTTTAAGTGGTTCACAAACTCAAGCTCTTAATCCACTCTTCTACTTTAACTCGCAGGATTTTTACTAAGGAAGGGCAGCACCCTGAATCACTAAGATTCCTTCAAAGCCAGCAGCCTTGGAACTTCAGTTCACTAAGAACTCTTCAAGCCCAGCAGGCTTGGAACTCCTCTAGTTCCGTAGGAACTCTTCAAGCCTAGCAGGCTTGGAACTTCATTTAGTCCCTCCGGAAAAGGACCCCTCAGGCCCTGGCTACTTGTTATTGTTGTCGTGGTTATTGTTGTTGGTGCATTGCTGCTAAGATGTCTTTAAGCTTGAACATCTTCTGTACTTAACAGCTTTGCCTGGTCCTCTTGGAATTCTGCTTTGAGTCTGGACCATATCTTCTTTGGTGCAGTTGTTCTTCATTCTATTCTGCTCATCTTCATCCGATGTCAGCTGTGCACCATCACCATTTTGGTTTGCTAAGTGTTTGAGCTTTTGGTAGACTTCATCTGGCACTTAGCATTCCCTTAACCTTTCTTGACTGGTTTGCAGACATGGTTCTGCACTTGTTCTGTTTCAGCTTTCGGTTCATGGTGATTCGTAGAGTGGATCTCCGGATCTTCTTTGTGCTCTACCACTTTTCTGAATGCTATCTTCTTGGCCTTCTCGGCTCTCAGCTTAGCTTCTATCTTCAGTGGCATTCTCATCTTTGTTGAGTGAAGCTTTAGTTTTTTCGAGTCCTTCTTCAAGGCTGCTTCACTTCCACCTTTGTAGTCTCACTGTCACTAAGACTTGTTCTGTTTAGCTCTGGTGAAACTCGTAGAGTCAACCCTATAGCATTCCAATAACTCAACGATCCTTTAACTCAGCAACTTCAGCAACTCTTGATCTTTGAAGCTCTGGCTAATATATACTCCTTCCCAATCTTCCCGTTGGGATATAGCCTATGAAAGATATTTGAATTGCTTTGTAGATCTCGAATTATTTGGTGTAGACTGCTTGATGTAACGTGACAGCTCCTTTATGGCTTTACTGACGCAGCAGTCTGCTACCTTACCTACCGCCTTAGAGTTGTCACATTTCCATGTCAGGCAGGTAGTCTTCTTTCTTCCTTCTTTCTGACTTCTCGATTAAAACATCAGAGATTGTCCTTTTGCATCAATGCTCTCAACTAGCAATGTGCAAATGTCAGTGTTCAGATTGAACCGTTGCCAATGCTTCAATCTTTATATGACCGGACTCTACGATTCTTATACATATATTCTTGGACATGATTGTAGTGTGTTTTGTTGAATGTTTCTCATTGACTAATTGGGACAACACTACGATCCTGAAAAGTGTTCATTGAATATTTAATGTATAACACCTCTTCCTTCATTTGTGCAGTGCTTCAATACTTCTATTTGCCTCGACTAATCTCACGAACTGATAGCTTGACTCCTTGTTTTGGTCTCTTCTGAATAGCAAGACACCTCAGATTTGCGGCATGCTCAGCTCGCTTTCTCCTTGTGATCTCCCGTTCATTTATCATCAATGGACTGACCCAATGCTTAATCACTTTAGCCTTGTTCTTCATAAGCTGACCAGTATCTCTGTGTACAGTTCATCAATTCCTACTTTTTTTGGCAAATACTACGATCTTGGTTTCTTTCAAGATCTTTGTCTTTTGTTCTCTTCACAACTACTGCACTTGCTGACTATCCTTAGTCAGTTACTTTGACTAAAGTCTTCTTCTGATCAACTTGTGGAAGACTTTATCTGAAATGACTTTACAACTTAATCTGGATGTTGATTGGGTTGGTGCTTAGATCTTATGCTAGCATGCATGTCATTCATTGAGTGATCTCTGGTTTCCTTCAGGTGGGATGTATCTTTGCAGCTCTAACCAGAGGATTCATTCTTTTGGATATTCTGGGAGTGCTCATTTGTTGAGAATCGTATTTTCTCTATGATTCTGCCTTGGCGTTGTGAGCACTTCTGTTGAGGCCTTAGTTCTGCACTCTACGATTCGGCTTCGGCTGTGCAGACACTACGACTCCGAGATCAGATCTTGACACTCTATGATTTTTGTCTTTATGCTTGTTGTATTCATCTGATCTTACTCGACTATGATCTCTGCCTTTGATATGATCAGTAGACTCTACGACTCCGAGTGTGGTCTACGATTCTTGACTTGGTTTCGGCAGATGCTCAGTCGGCTCTTAGACAGGTTGTCTCTACGATTTTGAACATGACTTCCTCAGCAGACTACGGCTCCGAGGAAGTTCTCCTCGACACACTATGATCCTTCCTCGTCTCTCCTGGCAGTCTACTAACTCCGAGATCTACTATCTTGTAGACTATGATTCTGCCTTGATAGCTCTCGAGTTTTCCTTGACTCTCTTGGCAGACTATAATTTCTAGTGTAGTGCTCGATGATCAGACTAGCCTATCTATTACATTATAAGATCAACCTAACAAGCTTGATCTTTCTATATTTATAATCCTTATACATCATTTCTTTTTAAGGACTTTACAAAGCTATTTTTCTTATGTAAGATCAACCTAACACATTTGACCAATTCATTCTAAGTCCTTGTACATATGTTCCTATTATCTATCAAAGGACTTTACAAATTTTCTTAATGCAAGCATATTTGCATATTCATTCATGCATATCATAATCAAATCATATATAAATAGGAATATCATTCACATGCTTATTCCTGAAAATCTCCCCCTATTTGATTATGACAAAAATAATAAGTGCATATGCATGATATGAATGAATCTTATATACAGTGAGCAGCTGTATTTCTAAAACAGATAATCATGAATGTCATTGATAATAATATGGAATTTCATAAGCTATGACACTTTACATCTGGGATCCAGAATATACCTAACTTAGTTAGAGATGTACCTTTTTGGTTCCTTGTATGTTTCCAGGATGTCTGTTGATCGGCTACTTATCTGCTTAGTCTTTTTGCTCCTTCTCCCCCTGGGATGGTGACTTCATTTCTTTTCCTTTGCTCCCCTCATATTCATGCTCTTCTTCTTTTTCTGGCACCCCCTCAAACTCTGCATTCATAGGATCATCATCCTTTGGCTCCCCCTCAGATGATGATTCTGCTTCTACTGCTGCTATATTCTTCTTTGCCTTCTTCTTGACCTTCTTATCTTCTCTTCTTTTGTTCTCCTTGATCTCCTTGCTCCTCCTTGAGTACTTCTTTCTATGTCTCTTTTTCTCCCCCTTTTTATCATTAATCACTTGTGAAAGCTACTCCATGTTTGACATAAGTTGCTCTATCAGATAAGATGATTTACCATCCTCAATTTTAAGTTCTTGTTGGCTCAGCTCAATTTGTAGGGAGAGAGACTGATTCAGATTGTCAATCTTGTCTGAGATGTATAGAATTTGCCCTTCATTAGCCTGTTGTGCTCGTAGAGCTTCTGCCTTCTGATCATTTATGGCCTTCAGATAGATTTAATCTCTCTCTTTGATTTTGAGAGATATATCAGACATAGTGGCTTGAAGTCTATTTTGAACTGCATTGTCTCCTGTTGTTGTCAACATCTTTGACTTTTCATTGATTAGAGATATCTTCTCAACCAGGTCATCAGAATTCTTCAATAGCTCCTACTTCGTAGGGGTTTATTCATGTGGTTGGGCAGGATTTTGTTGAGCACTAGTCTGGGCTCTACGATTTTCATTCTTGGACAGATTTTCGAAAGTAGTGAGATTCTGATAAATGGTTGAGTGCCAATCACTATTGGAGGATGAAGGAATATCAAACAACTGTGTTTGGGCCGAGGGAAGCTTCTCATTCTGAACTTGATCATCTTTAGTGGTAGAGTGAAGGGACTCTACGATCATCTCCTTGGGCATAATCCTTTTTCCATCAGAACCCAATCTTCTATCATAGGGAATGTAGTGGTTGTCGGCATGTGTGTAGACTTTGTAGTGAGACTGGTCGTTTATCATCTGAGTTGCAAACTTCTTTACTCTTGGGAAGTTCTATGCCACCAGCTCTACGTTGGGAAGATGAGAGAAGACCCATGTGAGATAGTTGTTGTCTTTAGCGAGGGACGTGACGCCCCCAAAATTAGGTATACATCACCCATCTTGAGTCGCCAGATACATGGTACAGAAATCAAATACAACTTAATAATACAACTGTCATGCACAATATGACAAAACATAAACTGTGAGTTTAAATACAAATACTGTCTTCTAGAGAGTATACAAACTTCAAAGGAGTCCTCATTACAATTATTGTCACACTATTTAACAGAATAGTGAGGACTACTAGCTAATACTATCATCCGGACCATCACTCCGTTCCCCGACTCGTCCCAGCTACGTTCTCATTTCCTGAAGAGAACAGTGAAAGAAAGGGTGAGCTCAACTAGCCCAGTAAGAAATATTATGACTAAGATAATGCAGAATTAATTATCATTAGCCTTCAACAGTGTTAAACTGATAAAATATAACAAACATCAAGTTTAACTGCAGCGGAACAAGCAATCCATTAGAAGAGTCAAGTAGAGAATAAAATCTACTATCTTCTATGATTTAAAAGGTTTTTCATGACTTATATCACTGGGACTCAGCTTAATAAATAATCCACATCATCGAATCACCCCTGTACTACGGCCAAGGATATTCTTTAGTATCACGACCACAATTATCCATGCACTACGGGCCAAGAATATTTGTGTATTCATTAATGGTCATGATCATGCCAAAAACTGTTCATCAATGCACTACGGGCCAATGAGAACTTTTACCACATCATTTGTAACATTACGGTCATGATTACACCGAATAATCCCTGGTCATAATCATACCAAGTCCATCTATGCACTACAGGCCACTGATGACTTTCAAAAAAATATAAATATGAGGATGATGACAATGATATAAGAATTCAATAAAACAAGTTCAAGAATTAATTTGTCCAAGAACCAATAACGTCCAAATTGTCAACATGATACTGCTTTGTAGAGTAAAATTTAAGAATGCTCAGAAGAATATTTCCATGAAATGATACTGGATGAAGCGCAATTATCAAGGATATTCCACTAATTTCATGGAGTATAGAAGTCAAAAGTTTAACCAACTTAGTATAATAAAGAATGGAATAACAAAAGAAATCACCATGCATGCGGTACTTCACATAGACAGGTTATTCCAACAGAATACTAAATAACGGAACCAGGTCAAGCGAAATTACCGAATGAGGGGATGTTCCAACAGAATAATAAAGAATGGAATAACAGCGAAATCACCATGCATGCAGTGCCCGTATAGAGCAAAGTTATTCAATAGAATACTAATAAGGGCGGAATTAGGTCCGCGTAGAATCGCACGTGCGGGATATTCCAAATGTAATAATAATAAAGAGCGGAACCCGGTCCGGTAAAAGCGCATTATGACGAGGATATTCCAACAGAATAGTAAAGACGGAATAATAGAAGAATGTCACCAAGTATATGGTAGCCCGCGTATACAGGTTATTCCAACAGAATATTAAAGAATGGAATAACATAAGTTCTTTTCATGAATACAAAAGAATAACACCCCTTACGAGTACAACAAATAATATTCCCTACCTTAAGAAGAAGAGTACTGGATATATAAGTAGTGAAGTAGCAGAATACTTTCTTCTTTCTCTCTATAGTTTATCTCTCTAGAGTTTCAGTGAATTCATAAGAAAATAATGAAGGAATGAACTTCTATTTATAGAAAAATGGACTGCATAGTAACTAACTCATGAACGGTCCATATTGATTTACTTTAATCTGACGGTCCATATTTAAAGCAAAATCTTTTAAATAAAATATAATATATTCTATTTATAATCTAATAAAACGAATAACTTTATAAAAGATTTTACTATGCAAACACTATACATAATAAAAGATAATATATTCTAATTATTGTCTAATAAAATGCAGATAATCGTATAAAAGTATTCATTTTATATAAAAAGATTTTACTATGCAAAACACTATGTAGACACTATGCAACACTATGCATAATAGAATATAATATATTCTATTTATAGAATAACTTTATAAAAATATTTTGTTTTATATAAAAGATTTTACGTATTATTACATTAATAATACCAACAAAAGCTGAGTGACTTATCACGTAAGCATCAATAATTAATAACGTGTGCTCTTATGCAACCAGCGTATTCTTGTATTTTTTAACACCGGGTGTTTCAGCAGATTAACGGTAAAACTTCCGCCGTTATTTTCATAAAGTATTTTTTGTCGTTTTCTCAATCAGGCAATAATTACATTGTAGAGGTCCACCAATGATTGAGTAGATTTATTTAATATTCCCTGTTAAAACGAATATTCCTCGACCAATCGAATATTATATAACAATTTGCGTACTTTGCAAAATTTATAAATATTACCTACAACTATAACATTATATCAATTTCACTCCATAATATTCAAAAATAATATTTATAGAAAATTCATCTTTATTCAAAAAGTTGGGGTTTTACAATCTCCCATTCTTATGAAATTTCGCCCTCGAAATTAGGGTACGTACCTGGTATGTCGAAGAGGTAAGGATACCTTGATTTCATTTCAGATTCTAACTCCCAAGTCATTTCCTCAACATTGTGGTTTCTCCACAAAACTTTGACTTGAGGTATAACCTTGGTGCGTAGAATATATTCCTTCTTATCCAAGATTTGAACAGGAACCTCTTCATACGTCAAATCTTTCGCTATTTCGTCCGGTTCTAACTCAATAATGTGGTTCGGGTCTTCCACATATTTACGTAGCATGGATATGTGAAAAACGTTATGAACACGAGACATACTTGGCGGTAAAGTGAGTCTATAGGCCACAGTTCCTACACGATCAAGGATTAAAAATGGGCCGATGAATCGAGGATTGAGCTTTCCTCTCTATCCAAATCTCGTAACTCCTTTCCATGGTGTAACACATAACAACACATGATCTCCTATATCGAATTCCACGTCCTTTCGATGAAGATGAGCATAACTCTTTTGTCGATCTTATGAGGTTTTTATACGTTGTCGGATCGTTTGAATCTTTTTCGTAGTCATACGTACCAACTCTGGTCCCAACAACGTTGCTTCACCCACCTCATCCCAGCATACTGGAGAACGACACTTTCTTCCATACAACACTTCAAATAGAGCCATGCCAATACTTGCTTGATAACTGTTGTTGTAGGAAAACTCCACCAATGGTAAGAACTTGTCCCAACTTCCCTTGAAGTCAAGGACACAAAGTCTTAATAGATCTTCAAGAGTTTGAATCGTTCTCTCGATCGCTGCCCGTCTGGGTTCGAGGATGATATGCCGAGCTAAATCATAAATCCGTGCCCATAGCTTTTTGCAAACTAACCTAAAATCTTGAAGTGAATCTTGGGTCTCGATCAGAAACTATGGATACTGGCATACCATGCAGTCTTACAATCTCATTTATGTACATACGAGCAAGATGTTCAAGTGTATAAGTTTCTCGTATCGGTAAGAAATGAGCAGACTTGGTCAATCTATCAACAATGACCCAAATCGCATCTATACCTTGAGAAACTTTAGGAAGACCGGTAACGAAATCCATGGTAATGTGCTCCCACTTCCATTCTGAAATTTCAAGTGGTTGTAATGGACCTTTTGGTACATGATACTCCCCCTTGACTCATTGACACATTAGACACCTTGAGATAAACATCGCTATCTCTCTCTTCATATTGCCCCACCAAAATGTATATCGAAGATCATAATACATTTTGGTACTCCCAGGATGGATTGCAAATGGTGTGTTGTGCGCCTCCATCATGATTTTATACTTTAAATCAGGGTCGTTAGGAACACAAAGTCTGGAGTTTACTCGAAGTATTCCTTCTTCATCGATTCTTGCTTCCGGCATATCACCTTCTTGCACTTTCTTCCTCATACGCATCAGCTCCAGGTCTGTAGCTTGAGCAGCTTTAACTTTATCAATTAAAGTCGATTCTATTCGTATATTCTCCATCATCACATGGGTCGCTGGAGTCTTTAACTCTATCTCCATCCTTTGCAAGTCACACAAAATGGGCCTTTGTGTTGACAATATCGCATTCGCACTTGCATATGATCTTCTACTAAATGTGTCAGCTACTACGTTCACTTTTCCAGGATGGTATTGGATGGTATGATCATAATCTTTCAACAGTTCAAGCCAACGCCGTTGTCGCATGTTGATCCATTTTGAGTGAAGAAATATTTGAGGCTTTTATGATCCGTAAAGATCTCCACTTTCTCCCCATACAAGTAATGCCTCCAAATCTTTAGTGCGAAGACAACAGCTGCCAACTCTAGATCACGAGTAGGATAATTCCTCTCATATTCTTTGAGTTGTCGTGAGGCATAGGCTATGACTTTCCCATGTTGCATGAGAACATATCCTAACCCTTTATCAGGAAGCATCATCTTTGAGATGACAAATCCTCCGAACCAGATGGTATTGTCGAGCAGTCTTTGAATGAGTCTCCTCTTGAGTTCTTGAAAACTCTTCTCACATTCCTCGCTCCAACCGAACTTTGCATCTTTCCGAGTCAGCTGAGTTAGTGGAGTAGCAATTCAAGAAAACCCTTCTACAAATCTCCGATAATAACCACTTAAGCCGAGAAAGCTACGTACTTTTGGCCATCGATTTAGGTTGTTCTCGACTTTTAAATAGCTTCAATCTTTGTTGGGTCAACAGATATTCCATGACTTGATACCACGTGCCCAAGGAATGCTACTTCCTCAAGCCAGAACTCGCATTTCTTCAACTTAGCATAAAGCTTATATTCATGAAGCTTTTGAAGTATCAGCCTTAAGTGTTGCTCATGACTTTCACGGCTTTTTGAATAAATAAGGATGTCATCAATAAAGACGACCACAAAGTGATACAAATATTCCTTGAATTCTCGGTTCATCATATCCATGAAGGCAGCAGGAGCATTAGTCAATCAAAAGGACATGACTAGAAATTCATAATGCCCATACCGAGTTCTGAAAGCCGTCTTTGGAATGTAATCAATTCTAATCTTCAATTGGTGATATCTGGAACGAAGATCAATCTTTAAAAAGAATTTAGCTCCTTGCAACTGGTCAAACTGGTCATCAATACGTGGCAATGGGTACCTATTTTTGATGGTGACATGATTCAACTCCCGATAATCAATACAAATTTGCATACTCCCATCTTTCTTTTTCACGAATAGAACAGGAGCACCCCAAGGAGAAGTACTAGAACGAATGAAACCGATGTCTAACAATTCCTGTAGTTGGATCTTTAACTCTTGAAGTTCAATAGGAGTCATTCGATATTGGGCTTTGGAAATAGGTTTTGTACTAGGTTCAAGGTTGATACAAAATTCAATTTCACGCTCTGGGGGTAAGCCAGGAAGTTCTTCAGGGAATATGTCAGGAAATTCATTAACAATAGAAATATCATTCAAAACTGACATATTTTTGTTTAGATCCGTGACATGAGCTAAGAAAGCTTGACATCTGTTTTTCAATAAACGAATAACTTTATGGCTTGAGATGACAATGATTGATTTTAATGGTTTGGTGGCTTGAATTCGTATAACAGATTGGTTAGGAATATGAAAGCTAACAACCTTACAAAAATAATCAATTTTTGCATGATGAGTAATTAACCAATCAATCCCTAGAATCACATCAAATGCAAGTATTTTCAAAGAAATAAGATAGACAGGTAATGTGCAGGTGCCGATTTGAACTAAACAAGACTTATAAACAGTGGATGTAATATAGGTTTCTCCCAACGGAGTTTCCACAGATAAGTCAAAGTCTAATTTCTCCGGAGTCAAGTTTAATCGTTGAGTGCAAGTAGGAGAAATAAAAGAATAGGTAGAACCGGTATCAAATAAGGTATTGACTTTGCTAGAGTTTATGATAAGCTTACCCGTGATGACCTCGTTCGGGTTCCTTGCTTTCTGGGAGGTCACAAAAAATGCTCTCCCTTGCACCACCGGCTTTGACTTTTTTGGGACGGCCTTTGGTGCCTCCATCCTAGCTGAACTTGTCTTCGGTGAACGATAAAATCGGGCTATGTAACCTACTCTCCCACAATTATCACACGCTTTGGATGGCATCGCGCAGTTTGGACTGATATGTCCCTCCCCTCCGCATTTGAAACATATGATAGGTGGTCATTCTCCTTCCTTAACCACAGTTGCTGGTGCTGACGTCTTTTCATCATTGTTGAATCTCCTTTTTCTTGAAATGTCCATTTTACCTCTCTGGCCATGATTACCACCGAAGTGGTTACCATTTCTCGCATGTTGATTCCTCCACGCTTGTTGTCACCGCTTCGATGGTGATACCACCGGTATTTTCATGATGTTTTTTGCTTTCTCTTTGTTGCGTTGACTGCTATCAAGCGCCCAATAATCGAGCCCTATTTACAACATCCGAGTACAAACACAGTTTATGAGAAATAAGATATTGACGTATCTCCGGTTTCAAACCTCTTAAAAACATTCGCGTCATTCGCTCCTCATTATCGACCAAATGGGATGCAAACTGCGATAACTCCGCAAATTTAGCCTCGTATTGCAAATACACGGCCATATTTTTTTGTTCCAATTTGATAAACTCCATTTCTTTCATGTGATTGAATACTCTCGGGAAAGTACTTGTCGTTGAATAGCTCTTGGAACTTCTCCCAAGACATCTTGAGTGCGCCAGTCGGTGCGTTTTCTGATTCCCACCAAGAATCACTTTCTTCACGCAACATGAAAGTGGAGAAGGGAACCTTTTGCTCCTTGGAGCATTCCAAAATATCAAATATCTTGGTGATCTGCTTTATCCACGCTTCCGCCTTAAGTGGTTTTGGCTCTCCAATAAACTTCGGTGGTCCTAGCTCCTTGAACTGTTTAGCGGTGACCGTCCGAGAGTTTCCAGTGTTTTCACCTACATTTCGGATATGAGTCGTTCTTGCGTGATGTTGCATGAATTTCATAAAGCCTCTGAACAATCCATCATTCATCATTTGGTCCGTATTGTTGTTTGCATGAGGATTGTCGCCTTCCTGATGCACATTATCCTGATTATTGATATGTGGAGACTCAACGGTCTCCTGTGCTCCATTACTATTCTCAACATTCTCGGATTTTATTTTCAGATACTGCCACAAAACAAAGGTTAATTAATATATAACATATTATCCCTATACTTTGACCGACCAATAAAATACCAAATAAACTTAGGTAGGTCATACTAGCGAAGGAATTCCCCGTCTCTCCCCTCCTAGCTCTAGTCTCACATCTTAGCCAGGGATCATATCCTTAAGCTTTGATACCAACTGTGACGCCCCCAAAATTAGGTATACATCACCCATCTTGAGTCGCCAGATACATGGTACAGAAATCAAATACAACTGTTGTGTACAATACGACAAAACATAAACTGTGAGTTTGAATACAAATACTATCTTCTAGAGAGTATACAAACTCAAAAGGAGTCCTCATTACAATTATTGTCACACTATTTAATAGAATAGTGAGGACTACTAGCTAATACTATCATATGGACCATCACTCCGTTCTCCGACTCGTCCTAGCTACATTCTCATTTCCTAAAGAGAACAGTGAAAGAAAGGGTGAGCTCAACTAGCCCAGTAAGAAATATTATGACTAAGATAATGCAGAATAAATTATCATTAGCCTTCAACAGTGTTAAACTGATAAAATATAACAAACATCAAGTTTAATCTGCAATGAACAAGCAATCCATTAGAAGAGTCAAGTAGAGAATAAAATCTACTATCTTCTATGATTTAAAAGGTTTTTCATGACTTTTATCATTTGAGACTCATCTTAATAAATAATCCACATCATCGAATCACCCTCAGACTACTGACGCCAAGGATATTCTTTAGTATCACGACCACAATTATCCATGCACTACGGCCGAGAATATTTGTGTATTCATTAATGGTCATGATTATGCCAACAATCGTCCATCAATACGATGACGGGCCAATGAGGACTTTTACCACATCATTTGGAACATTACGATCATGATTACACCGAATAATCCCTAGTCATAATCATACCAAGTCCATCTATGCACTACAGGCCACAGATAACTTTCAAAAAAATATAAATATGAGGATGATGACAATGATATAAGAATTCAATAAAACAAGTTCAAGAATTAATTTGTCCAAGAACCAATAACATCCAAATTATCAACATGATACTGCTTTGTAGAGTAAAATTCAAGAATGCTCAGAAGAATATTTCCATGAAAAGATACTGGATGAAGCGTAATTATCAAGGATATTCCACTAATTTCATGGAGTATAGAAGTCAAAACTTTAACCAACTGAGTATAATAACGAATGGAATAACAAAAGAAATCACCATGCATGCGTAAGATTCGCGATAGATAGGTTATTCAATAGAATACTAAATAACGGAACCAGGTCAGGTGAAATTCGCACCGACAGGATGTTCCAACAGAATAATAAACAATGGAATAACAACAGAAATCACCATGCATGCAAATACTTACATGACAAAGTTATTCCAATAGAATACTAATAGGGCGGAATCAGTCCCACGTAAAACGCATGCATGACGAGGATATTCAATAGAATAATAATAAAGACGGAACCAGGTTCGACATAAAACGCACAGACAGGATATTCCAACAGAATAGTAAAGACGGAATAATATAAGAATGTCACCAAGTATATGGTAGCTCACAGATACAAAAGTTATTCCAATGTAATAATAAAGAATGGAATAACATAAGTTCTCTTCATGAATACAAAAGAATAACACCCCTTACGAGTACAACAAATAATATTCCCTACCTTAAGAAGAAGAGTACTGGATATATAAGTAGTGAAGTGGCAGAATACTTTCTTCTTTCTCTCTATAGTTTCTCTCTAGAGTTTCAGTGAATTCGTAAGAAAATAATGAAGGAATGAGCTTCTATTTATAGAAAAATGGACTGCATAGTAACTAACTCATGAACGGTCCATATTGATTTACTTTAATCTGACGGTCCATATTTAAAGCAAAATCTTTTAAATAAAATATAATATATTCTATTTATAATCTAATAAAATGAATAACTTTATAAAAGATTTTACTATGAAAACACTATGCATAATAAAATATAATATATTCTAATTATTGTCTAATAAAAATGATAACTTAAAAAGTATTTTGTTTTATATAAAAATATTTTACTATGCAAAACACTATGCAGACATCTATGCATAATAGAATATAATATATTCTATTTATAGAATAACTTTATAAAAGTATTTTATTTTATAAAAAGATTTTTCAGTATTATTACATTAATAATACCAACAAAACCGAGTGACTTATCATGTAAGCGTCAATAATTAATATATCGTTGTGTTATTATGAAACCACGCGTAGACATCGTACTTTTAACACAGGGTGTTTCAGCGATTAACAGTAAAAAACTCCGCCAATTATTTTCATAATATATTTTGTCGTTTTCTTAATCCAAACAATAATTCCGTTGTGAAGTCCACCAATGATTGTCGTTGTTATACGAATATTCCTCTGTTAAAGCGAATATTCTCAACCAATCGAATATTATATAACAATTTGCGTACTTTGCAAAATTTATAAATATTACCTACAACTATAACATTATATCAATTTCACTCCATAATATTCAAAAATAATATTTATAGAAAATTTATCTTTATTCAAAAAGTTGGGGTTTTACAAGGGATGCCTTTACCCATGGCATATGAGAGTAAAACCATCGTATTGCATGACTCTTAGCTTCAGGCTCATATATCACAGTTGAAGTGTCCAGCTTCATAGCTCTACGATTGTTGAGCAAGTTTTCTGAGGTCATCATTACCACATTTAGCCTTTCATTTCCACGATTAATCCATCTGTCGGGAAGCACATCTAGTGGTTCTTCATCAACTTCCACTACAATTCTTCTCTTGTGATGAACAAGGCGGGGAATGTGAAAATCTCCTGGTTCTTCTTCTGCAGAACTGGAGTTTCTTCCATCTTCTCTCTGTTCTGAACTTGAGTTAGACCTTTGTAGATTTCCCTCATCGGACTCATCAGTTTGTTCCTTCATTTTATCATCATTCTCAATTTCTTCACCTTCTGAGCTTGTATCATGCTGACTCCTTTCATCTGATTCATTAGAGAATTCTTCATGTTGGTTTTTGTAAGACCCCAACTTTTATGAATAAAGATTAATTTTTCTCTAAATATCATTTTGAATATTATTGTGTGGATTTGATATAATGTTATAGTTGTGGGTAATATTTATAAATTTTGCAAAGTAAGCAAGTTGTTATAAAATATTCTTTTGGTCGGGGAATATTCTTTTTGGTCGGAGAATATTCGTACGATGGAATAATCATTGGTGGACCCCACAACAGAATTATTGTTGGAGTTAGAAAACGACAGAAATATCTTTTTATAAAAATAACGGTGAAATTTTTACCATTTGTTGAAATACCCGGTGGTAAAAGTACACTAATACGCATGGTTGCATAGTAGCACACGGTATTGTACAGTATCTTGGATTATTGATGCTTACGTAAGATGTGACGCCCCCAAATTCGGACCTCCACTTGTTCACTCAAATTCGGTTCATCACGTTCTCTTGGTAAAACCATAATATCTAAAATAACAGATACACAACGAAAAATCTACTTTAGAATAATATACAATGAATTATTATAATTATTCCCCCAAGTCTCGCAACCTACAGTGCTTAATAGATTACATAATAATATCTAATAAAGACTTATTACATAATCTTACTTAAGCTTAAACATGGTCTGAAATAGTCTTAATACAACATAATAGACTTTAAACATAAAAAGGACAAGCTAGTCGATAGCCTTGCCCTTGCCCTTGTCCTGCCCAGATACATTTCCCTGTTCTGCCTTAAATGAATGGTTTTTAAAATCAAGGATGAGCACAAATTGCCCAGCAAGTAATATACAACAAGGGTATATGATATAATATCACAAGGTTTGAAATATCGGAATGTCATTTCTAGGATAGTTCAAAGTATCAGAATAACATCATAGGTAAGAAATATCAACAATTCTTTGAATAAGAACGATAATTCAATATAAATCAACAGATATATATGAATTCAATGACTATCAAGGTATCCAACTGGATAACAATTTATACTGAGCAGTCACTAAGGACTATTGAACTTCAACTAGAGTTACCAATATTAAACTGATAACCCAAAAATATCAAGTACTATAGATGATCAATCTACAATATTATACGTTATGCATAACACCACAATATTATTTATTCATGTGTTGGGGTTTCCAACGACATACACTCCCCTTACCAAAAGGGTTGTTCAACTCAGTTTTCAAGATTTTCGCACCATTCAATTGGTTGGGACAGTTTTTATAAATATGCATATAGTCTAACCGAATCAAATGGCACCGACTCTTTCACAATATTCAATGGACAATACCAAGTTCAGCATGAATAACAACTTTTATAAGGATTTTAACATACTAGCCCATTTGAACGAGAAAGTAATATAACTTTCATTCAAAGGGATAAGCTTACGGTATTTATCGAATAAAGAATGCAATTATACTTGCACAATAAGGGTAAGGTTCGGATACTTGCTCAATGTAAATTTGAGTAAGGTTAGAGAAACTTGCCTCAAGCACAGTTTACCAAAATATCGCTTAACAATACTCTTTCAAATCCTAACATAATGTAATATGTATATAAGATATTCATTAGTTAAACATTTTCGGTAAACAATCTTGATATATATAGATCAAGTGTACACACACGACTAAATCAAGAAACCTTATACGTATGTTATTACGTAGCTCGGATCTATTGTTAGACTTGATCATTTTAAAACACTTTGTCAATGCAAGCTAAGATAGATGTTAACATGTAAAGCTACCTTTGTCAGTGTGTTATGAACATACATAATCATAATGAAGTTATACTAGCATACTACATACTTTAGAAATCACAGAAGTTACTTTCCAAGTTTGCAGATTGTTGCGGTCGCGCCTGATTTGTATTAAGGATAAGCGCGGTCGCGCGGCTCCCAGTTCAAATCAGGATTGAGCAATTATTTGCTTGGCCTAGCTTGCACATCTTTACACACATAACACATATTATCATGTTAACGATCCTTTTGCATTTTCATAGTTTAATCTAGGTCTCGTTTTGTATAATATGGTCCTAAGTTTGGACATGTCACAATTTAAGGCCATTTAAGGTTATGAAATCACAAAGTCCAACATGCTTGATTCTTTAAACATATAAAGTAGTCATATAACTCATATTAGGCATGCTTGTGAGTATTCATATAACATATGTGTATTTAACATTGTTTTGTTTTAAAATATGCTTCGTTTATGATTTCCTTGAATTACGATACCTAAGCATGGTATATATATACATTTATGATACATGAGTGCGTCTAAGGGTATCATCTAACATGCTCATAATCATCAAATTCAAACTTTCAAAGTAGCACATTAATATTCCCGTTCAAAGTTCGCATTTTCATTAGCAAAGCTTACCACTAAATCCAACATGATCATGCTTCACTATGAATCCATATACTTAAGTTAGTATGTCTGACACGTATTTCAAAACCATACTAACATGCTTGCAAGATCAGAATGTGCATTACTTCAAGTTCATGGTTTCTAGTTTTCCAAATCTTGAAGTTTTCTTGAGAACTTAACTTAAATCAAGCTAAAATAACGTACTATATTCAAAAAAATATCTAACCACATGTTAGGGTTATTTATATGCTTAACTTAACTATCATAGCATGCTCGTAACAAATCGGACCAAAGAACTCAAAGATCTAAGAAGCTAAGACCATCATGCCGCCAGATATTTATGGAAGTAAGGCCGCGCCACTTCTCGAAAGCAAGATCGAAAAAAATGGCTCTACAGAAGCAGAGCCTTAACACATGAGATGCAAAACCTGCAACCAGACCAGCTACTATGTTCCAAAACATGTGTACCAACTTATATAACACAATGGCATGCTATTCTACATCAATTAGCAGAGATTTCATACAATGGCAAGAATTTAGACAAAACTCAAACTAAGAACAAAATTAGGGATTATACCTCATTGATGCTTAAATTGAACTCTCTCACTACTCTAATTATACCTCTACAAAGCTCATCAACTCACACCCTTAATTAACACTTAACAGACAATTCAAGCAACACAAAGAATAAAGGGAAGTGTTCAATTTATAGAAAATTCCTTGACCATGCCAAGCCATTATCCAAGAACTCAACCCAAAGGATGGAAGAATTACATGAAGGTTATCAAGGAGTAGGTAATTGGTGGTTGATTTGCATCATGAATGCCACTCCCCCCATGATCATTAGCTAGTAAGCTTTGGAAGAAAATGAAGAACATAGGCTATAGCCTTTTGTTTTACACGTGATTGAGAAATGAGCAAATGGGACAATCCAATATAACTTAGCATTCTTGTATACTCCTATACATTCTCACTCTTATGTTATATTTTAATACACATCTCAACCATATATTATAACTAAATGTCACAATATTCTTTAACATTTCAAGGTAGTAGATGTTATGCAACAAATATATAATCCATGTACATTTTATCACTGGTATATTTTATTAAAATGAGAGTTTACAATATGCTCATGGTATATTATTTTAATACCTACCCACATACATATTTTATGTATAACATATAGTTCCAATATGTTTAATCCTAATGCGCATACAATATAGTTTTATAAGACTTAATATATAGCCACATAAATGTCACACTGCACCATATAGTATGGTTGTATATGCTCATATGCACATAATTATTATATTACTAACTTACTTATTTATGTTAAATAAATAAATTATGCACTTCCTTGCTTAATTAACACCAATATTAATTAATCCAACCATTAATTAATATATTTATGGGTTTCCATAATCATTATTCATCTTTATAAAATATTGCAAATAATAGTAATCACACATTATTAGTTAATTACTAAAAATTCAATATTCTAACACAACCATCATCAATTAATTAATATAATCATAAATTAATCCTCATTACCAAATATTTAATATACCACACATCAATTAACAACTAATAGTATACTACAGCAACAATTAACAATTAATATTACTTTATTGTTCATCTTATAATTTCTTCGCCGATTAACATTACTAGTAGTATTTCCCATCACTATGTCACACAAGGCTTTCAACGAGTTTACCACAAACTCCACATATTCTCAATTATTTAATTATTTAATATAATTGAGTTATCTCATTTCATAACACGAAATTGTTCATATTCAAATAAATATTCATTTCCATTAATATATTTATTTAATAATACACGAAAATTTTTGGGTATTACATCCTTCCCCCCCCCCCCCCATAAAAATTCCGTCCCAGAATTGCTACAAGGTTACACAAACAGATGGGGATAATCCCTTATCATCCTATCTTCGAACTCCCACGTTACCTCTTCGACATCGTGGTTACGCCAAAGTACTTTTACAAAGGAAATAACTTTATTTCTCAAGGTTTGCTCTTTCCTATCAAGAATTTGGACAGGAATCTCTTTGTACGCTAAGTTCTTCTCCACTTGAATGGGTTCATAGTCAGGCTTGTACGGACGTAACACAGATATGTGAAACACGTTATGGATGTGCTCCAACTCAGGTGGTAGTGCAACTTTGTACGCTACTTCGCCCACTCGCTTGAGTATCTCGAATGGTCCTATGAATCTTGGACTTAGTTTCCCTTTCTTGCCAAAACGGTTCTTTCCCTTCCATGGAGATACCTTTAGGAATACAAAATTGCAGACTTCAAAATCTCGGTCTTGTCGATGCAAATTTGCATACTTTTTTTAGCAATCTTGAGCTACCACTAGTCTAGTCCTTATTACTGTTACCACGTCCGTGGTTTGTTGTACTAACTCTGGTTCGAGTATTCGTCATTTTCTGACTTCGTCCTAACATAATGGTGTTCTGCACTTCCTCCCGTAAAGAGCTTCGTATGGTGGCATGCCGATACTCGCATGGTAACTATTATTATACGCAAATTCGACTAAGGGTAGGTGGTCGTCCCAATTTCCTTTGAAGTCCATCACGCAAGTTCTAAGCATATCCTCTAGCGTTTGTATTGTTCGCTCACTTTGTCCGTCTCTCTGAGGATGATAAGCAGTACTTAACCTTAACTGTGTTCCCATCCTCTCTTACAAGCTTTTCCAGAATTTTGACGAGAAACGCGGGTCTCGGTCAGAAACAATTGATACCGGCACTCCATGTCGTGAAACAATCTCCTTTACGTACAGGCTCGCTAACTGATTCAAACTGTAGCAGATCTTGAGTTGTAGAAAAGGTGCGGTCTTTGTAAGTCGATCCACGATAACCCAAATGGCATCCAATCCTTTTTGTGTGACCGCAAGTCCTACCACGAAATCCATCGTAATATGTTCCCATTTCCACTCTAGTATTTCCAATGGTTGTAGCAACCCACTCGGTTGCTGATGCTCAGCTTTTACGCGTTGACAAGTCAAACATCTACTAACACACTCTGCGACTTCCCGTTTCAAATTGGGCCACCAAAAATGTTGCCTCAAGTCTCGAGTACATCTTGGTGCCTCCTGGATGAACGGAATATATCGTATTGTGTGCCTCATGCAAAATCTCTTCTCTCAACTCGGTTATCGCTAGTACCCACACTCTCCCTTCGAATCTTAAAATACCGTCTTTATCTATTCGAAATTTTTCTTCCTCATTTTCCGTAATCCTTTTCTTGATTTTCTTGCGTTCTTCATCTTTCTTATGTGCTTCCTTTACTCTATCCAACAATGTCGGAAAAGCTTCCATTACAAATAATTTCTCTTCAGACCTCTTAGGTCCCTTTACTTCTAATTCCAATTTCTCCATATCTCTTATTAACTCCTCCTGAGTTGTCAGTTGCAACAATTTCTCCCTTCCTTTCCTGCTCAGAGCGTCGACAACTACGTTTGCCTTCCCCGGGTGATAAAGAATCTCACAGTCATAATCTTTGATTAATTCTAACCACCTTCTCTGACGCATATTCAACTCCTTCTATATGAAGATATATTTCAGACTTTTGTGGTCCGTGTATATCTCACATTTCTCTCCGTAAAAATAATGTCTCCATATCTTTAATGAAAAAACTATTGCCGCTAACTCTAAGTCATGAGTAGGGTATCATTTTTTCATAATCCTTCAATTGTCGTGACGCATACGCAATGACTTTGTCATGCTGCATCAGCACACAGCCCAGTCCTCTATGCAATGCATCACTATATACTACAAATCCTCCCGTATCATCTGGTAAGGATAATACAGGCGCCTCACTTAACCTCTTCTTCACCTCTTGAAAACTTTCTTCGCATTTGTCGGTCCATACAAATTTTACCGTTTTCCTTGTCAGATTAGTCAACGGGGTCGCTAAATCTTGGATGAATCTTCGATAGTACCCAGCTAACCCTAAGAAGCTTCTTATCTCCGTCGGTGTTCTCGGTTGTTCCCAACTACTTACTGCTTCGACCTTTTCGGGGTCTACTAAGATTCCATTCTCATTCACCACGTGGCCTGAGAATTGAACCTTCTTCATCCAAAATTCGCATTTTGAAAACTTCGAATACATCTCCTCCTTTCGTAGTGCCTCCAAAACAATCTTTAGATGTTCGACATGTTCTTCCTCTATCTTTGAGTAGATCTAAATATCATTGATGAAAACTACTACGAATTTATCCAAGTATGGCTTGAAAACTCGATTCATCAAGTCCATGAATGATGTCGGAGCATTAGTTAAACCGAATGACATTACCAAAAACTCGTAATGTCCATAACGGGTTCGAAACGCAGTCTTTGGTATATCTTAATCCCATACTTTTAGTTGATGATATCCTGTCTGTGAGACCAAAGATTTTATGAACAAATATTTAATTTTCTTGAAATAATTTTTTTTGAATATTATGGTGTGGATTTGATATAATGTTATAGTTGTGGGTAGTATTTATAAATTTTGCAAAGTATGCAAGTTTTTATATAATATTCAATTGGTCGGGGAATATTCTTTTTATCGGAGAATATTCGTACGACAATACAATTATTGGTGGACCCCACAACGGAATTATTGTCGGATTGAGAAAACGACAAAAATATTTTTATGAAAATAACGGCGGAAGTTTTACTGAATTAATCGCTGAAACACCCGATGTTAAAAGTAATAAGAATACGCGTGGTTGTATATAGTATTACGGTATTGATTATTGATGTTTACGTGATAAGTCACTCGCTTTTGTTTTATTGGTATTATTAATGTAATAAAATGTAACAACTTTTTATATAAAATAGAATACTTTTATAAAGTTTATTCTATAAATAGAATATATTATATTTTATTATGCATAGTGTTGCATAGTGTTCTCAGATAGTGTTTTTGCATAGTAAAATCTTTTTATATAAAATGTAATACTTTTATAAAGTTATTCGTTTTATTAGATTATAAATAGAATATATTATATTTTATTTAAAAGATTTTGCTTTAAATATGGACCGTCCGATTAAAAGTAAATCAATCTGGACCGTTCATGAATTATTTACTATGCAGTCCATTCTTCTATAAATAGAAGCTCATTCATTCATTATTTCTTACGAATTAACTAAAACTCTAGATAGAGAAACTATAGAGAGAGTTCTTCTTCTATAATCTTGAGTGTATTTCTTTAGAGTTTAAGAAAGCTTTGAGCGTAGTACAAGTTTCTTCGAGTATATCCTCGCCCTACCAGTCGGAATACTCTTCTTTCAAAGGTAGGGGATATTATTTGTTATACTCGTAAGGGGTATTCTTTCTTTCTTATTCATGAAGAGAACTTCTGTTATTCCATTCTTTATTATTATGTTGGAATAACCTGTTTATGGGAAGTACCCCATACATGGTAGAATTCTTCTATTATTTTGTTCTTTATTATTTTGTCGGAATATCCTGTCGGTGCGTATTACGCCTGACCTGGTTCGATTAATTATTCTATTGGAATAACCTGTCTGTGCGGTCTATCACATGCATGGTGATTTCTGTTGTTATTCCATTCTTTATTATTCTATTGGAATATCTCATTCTCATGCTTATAACCGGACTCGGTTCCATTATTTATTATTCTCGTTGGGAATAACCTGTTCTGGCATCTATCGCATTTATGGTGAATCCTTATGTTATTCCATTCTTTTTATTATTCTTTGAATAACTCGCCTATGTGGATTACCACATGCATGGTGAATGATCCTTCGTATTCATTCCTTATTAAATTCATTTGCAGTTTCATATATTCTATTATACTCAGTTGGTTAAAGTTTTGACTTCTATACTCCATGAAATTAGTGGAATATCCTTAATATTTGCGCTTCATCCAGTATCTTTTCATGGAAATATTCTTCTGAGCATTCTTGAATTTTACTCTACAAAGAAGTATCATGTTGACAATTTGGACGTTATTAGTTCTTGAATAAATTATTTCTTAAACTTGTTTTATTGAATTATTATGTCAATGTCATCATCCTCATGTTTATATTATGTTGAAAGTCATCTGTGGCCTGTAGTGCATAGATGGACTTGGTATGATTATGACCAGGGATTATTCGGTATAATCATGACCGTAATGTTACAAATGATGTGGAAAAAGTCCTCATTGGACCGTAGTGCATTGATAGACAGTTTTTGGTATGATTATGGCTATGGATTATCTTCGGCCAAGGGTGCAAAGATGAATTATTTTATGGCATGATCATGACCGTTGATGAAAACATGATTATCTTTGGCCCATGGTGCATGGATAATTCATGGTCGTGATACTAAAGAATATCCTTGGCCTGTAGTGCAGGGATAATTTGATGATGTGGATTATTTTTTTAGCTGAGTCTCAGCGATAAAAGTCATGAAAAACCTTTTAAATCATAGAAGATAGTAGATTTTATTCTCTACTTGACTCTTTTAATGGATTGCTTGTTCCGCTGAAGTTAAACTTGATGTTTGTTATATTGTATCAGTTTAACACTGTTTAAGGCTAATGATAATTTATTCTGCATTATCTTAGTCATAATATTTCTTACTGGGCTAGTTGAGCTCACCCTTTCTTTCACTATTCTCTTGAAGAAATGAGAATATATTTGGGACTGAGTCTGGGGAATGAGTGATGGACCAGATGATAGTATTAGTAGTCCTCACTATTCTATTAAATAGTGTGACAATAAATGTATTGAGGACTTATTTTGAGTTTTAATGCTGTCAAGAAGACAATGTTTGTATTAACCTCACAGCTCATGTTGTATATTTAAGATTGTATTTGAATTTTGTACCATGTATTTGGCGACTCAAGATGGGTGATGTATACCTATTTTGGGGGCGTCACAGTTGGTATCAAAGCTTAGGGATATGATCCCTGGCTGAGATGTGAGACAAGAACTAGGAGGGGAGAGATGGGGAATTCCTTCACTAGTATAGGGTTAATATATGATATGTTAATTAACCCTTGTTTTGTGATAGTGTTTAAAAATGGCATATGAAAATGCTGAGATAAACAATGAAGCACATGAGACCGTTGAGTTAGCTCAACCAAAAGGTAACGACCAATAACACGATAATAATCATACCGGTGGCAACGGCCATTGGAACAATGATAACCATCGTGGGGGAAATTATCATGCCAAGAATGGTAACCACTTTGGTGGTAATCATGGCCAAGATAATAGAAGTGGAAATTTCAAGAAGAGAAGGTCATTTAGATCGATTTTCTCGTATAGTGAAGTCAAGTCTAGCTGGGACGGTGGTACCAAAGGCGGATACGGACAAAACAAAGTCGGTGGTTTCGGGAAGAGCGTTTTTCGTGACTTCTCAAAAAAAAAAACGAGTGACCCGAACGAAGTTAGCACGGGTTAGTTATTTATAAATTCTTGCAAAGTCTATACCTTATTAGATACCGGTTCTACCCATTCTCTTATCTCTCTTGCTTGCACTCAACGTTTAAATTTGACTTCGGAGAAATTAGACTTTGACTTATTGGTTGAAACTTTGATAGTAGAAACCTTCGTTACCTCCACTATTTATAAATCTTGTTGATTCAAATCGACACTTTCACGTTACCTGTCAATCTTATCTCTTTGAAAATACTGGCCTTTGATGCAATTTTTAGAAATTGATTGGTTAACTACCCATCATGTTTTTCGTAAGGTTGTTAGCTTTCATATTCCTAACCAACCTGTTATGCGAATTCAAGCAACCAAACCACTAAAGTCAATCATTGTCATAAAAAGTCATAAGTAAAGAGCCTCGAGCCTTTCGCTGGTGACTTCCTTGTGTGGAATGCACCGAAGCCAGACTTTCTGTAGGCGACGTCGTGAATGACGATGGCAAGTTGATAGGTATCAATGTGAAGTGTTATCCAAGTCTTGGATGAGAGTCACAGTTTTGAATAATAATTCTATTGTTAATAAATTTCTTGACGTATTCTTGAAGACTTCTTAGCCTACCCCTAGAGCGTGAAATCGAATTTTGTATTGACCCCAGTACAAAAGCCATTTCTAAAACCCTCAAATATTTTCTTCACCCAAAATGAACGTGTAATGTGCCAAAGACGTTGGCTCAAGCTGTTGAAGATTACGATTGTACCATTCAATATCATTATGGAAAAGCGAACGTGGTAGCTGATGCTTTGAGTAGAAGATTGTATGCGGTTACAAGTGCGAATATACGAACCCACGTGAAGATAACGAATATACGAGTAGAATCAACTTTAATTGATAAAGTTATAGCCGCTCAAGCTACATACTCAGAGCTGATGAATGTGAAGAAGAAGGTTCAAGAGGGCGTTATTCTAGAGGCAAGAATCGAAGAAGAGAGGAAATCTCAACCCTCGATTTAATTGGCCCATTTAAAATCCTCGATCAAGTAGGAACTGTGGCTTATAGACTCTTTTTACCGCCAAGTATGTCGCGTGTTCATAACGTTTTTAACGATCGATGTTATGTAAATATGTGGACGAATTCAACCACATTATTAAATTAGAACTAAACGATATAGCGAGTAAGATTTAACGATGAGGAGATACGTGTTAAAATCTTGGATAAGAAGGATCGTATTCAACACTCAAAGGTTATACCTAAGGAATTAGAATCACGAAATGAAGTCAAGGTATCCTCACCTCTTCTAAGATACTGTGTATCGCACGTAAATTTCGAGGGCTTAAATTCCATAAGGAGGGAGATCAGGAGACCCAGATTTTATGAATAAATATTTAATTTTCTCGAAATAATTTTTTTGAATATTATAGTGTGGATTTGATATAATGTTATAGTTGTGGGTAGTATTTATAAATTTTGCAAAGTATGCAAGTTGTTATATAATATTCAATTGGGTCTGGGAATATATTTTTTGTCGGGGAATATCCGCATACGACCAGACAATCATTGGTGGACCCCTACAACGGAATTATTGTCGAATCGAGAAAATGACAAAAATATTTTTATGAAAATAACGCGGAAGTTTTACCGTTAACTTGTTGAAACACCCGGTGTTAAAGTACATAAAGAATATGCGCGTGGTTGCATAGTAACACACGGTATTTATTATTGATGTTTACGTGATAAGTCACTCAGTTTTGTTTTATTGGTATTATTAATGTAATAAAACTGAACAACTTTTTATATAAAACAAAATACTTTTATAAAGTTATTCTATAAATAGAATATATTATATTTTATTATGCATAGTATTGATAGTTATTATGCATAGTGTTATGCATAGTAAAATATTTTTATATAAAACAAAATACTTTTATAAAGTTATTCGTTTTATTAGATTATAAATAGAATATATTATATTTTATTTAAAAGATTTTGCTTTTAAATATGGATTGTCCGATTAAAAGTAAATCAACTGATAGTTCATGAATTAGTTACTATGCGTACCATTCTTCTATAAATAGAAGCTCATTCATTCATTATTTCTTACTTAATTCACCTAAACTCTAGATAGAGAAACTATAGAGAGAGTTATTCTTCTATAATCTTGAGCGTATTTCTTTAGAGTTTAAGAAAGCTTTGAGCGTAGTACAAGTTTTCTTCAAGTATATCCTTGCCCTACCAATCAGAATACTCTTCTTTCAAAGGTAGGGGATATTATTTGTTGTACTCGTAAAGGGTATTCTTTCTTTCTTATTCATGAAGAGAACTTCTGTTATTCCATTCTTTATTATTCGTTGGAATAACTTGTCAGATAATGCTGGATACCCTATACTTGGTGAAATTCTTCGTTATTCCATTCTTTATTATTATGTTGAATAAGCTATTTATGCAAGTACCGCATACATGGTGAAATTCTTCTATTATTTCGTTTCTTTATTATTCGTCGAAATATCATGTTTCCAATGCAAGACACGCCGACCGGTTCCATTAATTATTCTGTTGGAATAACCTGTCAGTGCGGTCTATCGCATGTATGGTGATTCCTTATGTTATTCCATTCTTTATTATTTTGTTGGAATAACCTGTCTATGTGGATTACCACATGCATGGTGAATGATCCTTCGTATTCATTCCTTATTAAATTGTGGAAATGATCTGTCTACGTGGATTACCGCATGGTGGGCAAAAATCCATTTGCAGTTTTATATATTCTATTATACTCAGTTGGTTAACATTTTGACTTCTATACTCCATAAAATTAGTGGAATATGCTTGATATTTACGCTTCATCCAGTATCTTTTCATGAAAATATTCTTCTGAGCATTCTTGAATTTTACTCTACAAAGAAGTATCATGTTGACAATTTGGACGTTATTAGTTCCTGAATAAATTAATTCTTGAACTTGTTTTGTTGAATTATTATGTCATTGTCATCATCCTCATGTTTATATTATGTTGAAAGTTATTTGTGGCCTGTAGTGTATAGATGGACTTGGTATGATTATGACCAGGGATTATTCGGTATAATCATGACCGTAATGTTACAAATGATGTGGAAAAAGTCCTCATTGGCCCGTAGTGCATTGATGGACAGCTTTTGGTATGATTATGGCTATGGATTATCTTCAGCCAAGGGTGCAAAGATGAATTGTTTTGTGGCATGATCAAGACCGTTGATGAAAACATGATTATCTTTGGCCCGTGGTGCATGGATAATTCGTGGTCGTGATACTAAAGAATATCCTTGGCCTGTAGTGTAGGGATGATTTGATGATGTGGATTATTTTTTTAGCTGAGTCTCAACGATAAAAGTCAAGAAAAACCTTTTAAATCATAGAAGATAGTAGATTTTATTCTCTACTTTACTCTTTTAATGGATTGCTTGTTCCGCTGCAGTTAAACTTGATGTTTGTTATATTGTATCAGTTTAACACTATTTAAGGCTAATGATAATTTATTCTGCATTATCTTAATCATAATATTTCTTACTGGGCTAGTTGAGCTCACCCTTTCTTTCACTGTTCTCTTCAGGAAATGAGAATATAGCTGGGACGAGTCGGGGAACGAAGTGATGGACCAGATGATAGTATTAGTAGTCCTCACTATTCTGTTAAATAGTGTGACAATAAATGTATTGAGGACTTATTTTGAGTTTTAATGTTGTCTAGAAGATAATGTTTGTATTAAAACTCACAACTCATGTTGTATATTTAAGATTGTATTTGAATTTTGTACCATGTATTTGGCGACTCGAGATGGGTGATGTATACCTATTTTGGGGGCGTCACACTGTCCGTAAGTTGATCTTCGAAAAACATTTTGCTCCTTTCAGTTGATCATACAAGTCGTCTATCCTCGGCAATAGATGTTCTTGATCGTTACTCTATTCAATTCTCGATAATCGATACAGAGCCTCATCGATCCGTCCTTTTTCTTCACGAATAACACTTGTGCTCCCCAAGGAGACACACTCGGTCGAATGTAACCCTTATCCAATAACTCTTGAAGTTGTATAATTATTTCCTTTATTTCTACTGGCGCCATACGGTATGGAGCTTTTGAAATCGGTGATGTTCTCGGTGCTAAGTCTATTACGAATTCTATTTCTCTGTCATGTGGAAGTCCGGGCAGATTGTCCGAAAAAACGTCTCAAAATTCATTCACTACGAGTATATCTTTAATCTCTACTCCTTTTTTCCGAGTATCTATGATGTAAGCTAAATAACCTACACATCCTTTCCTTAACAACTTTTTGGCATGCATCATCGTAACATAACATGATTGCTTAAGAGATGAGCTATCATGAAGCACTACTTTAAACTTACTCGGAGTCTGAAGGTTCACACACTTGTTCTGACAGTCAATTATTGATGCATGGTTATATAACTAATCCATTCCCAGTATTACGTCAAATTCTCCCAGTCTAATAAGAATCAAGTTTACGCTTAGTTCCTGTTCCCTAACGTTTGCGCGATAATTTCGATAAACGTATTCTACAGGGATTATTTCCTTATTCGCAACTTCTATGTTTAAGGAATCTTCTAAACGTTCTCGGGGTGTACTAAATTTACTAGAAAATTCTTCAGAAACAAAAGAATAGGTGGCACCCGAATCAAATAATATATAAGCATTAATATTATTGATTGGGATTATACCTGACACCGCGTCCTTCGCAGCCACTACGTCCTGGACGATCATGTTAAAGGTTTGAGCGGTCGATCGGTTGGGTTGTGCAGGTCCACCAATCATTAACTTGCTTCCTCCTCCCTGGCCTCTGGCAGCTCCACCTTCCTTTCTTCGGACAGTCCTTTATCTGGTGCTCTGTCGATCCACAAGTAAAACATCCTCTGATCTTTTTTGGCTTTGGGAAATTTGGCGAGATGTGCCCCTCTTGGCCGTAATTATAGCAAGTGGTCTTCCCCTTCCAGCATTCTCCCTGATGGCTTCTTCCACATCTGTTGCAAGCTTCAGTCCTCTTCTTGAAGTTTCCCTGGTGACTCCCACCTTGGTTATTGTTTCTATTGATGTTGTGGTTTTTGTTTTCCCATTTCCTTTTTCCCGAATTACTTCCCCGCTGCTGCTTCCTACACGGTGCTCATTACCGGGTATCTTGTTCTTCTTCTCCTTATGATATAGACTTAAGGCCTCACTGCCACCTTCCGCAATGACTGCCTTCTCCAACAAGGTCATAAAGGAATGAATCTGAAAGATTGATACCATATTATACAACCACGACTTCAATCCTTGCTCGAATCGTCTCGCCTTCCTTTCTTCATCCCCAACTTGGTGCTCCGCAAATCGCGCTAGTTCATTAAACTTAGCAGCGTATTGTGCCACCGTCATATCTCCTTGTTTTAACTCTAAAAACTTCACTTCCATCCTACTCTTCATAATCTTCGAAAAATAATTCTCAAAAACTAGAGTCGTAAACCTCTCCCAAGTTATCGTTCCTTCCCCCGCTCTCTGTTGGTTAGTTTCCCACCAATAGTTTGCTTTGCCCCTCATCATGTATGTTGCGAATACTATTGTGATGCCCCCAAAATTAGGTATACATCACCCATCTTGAGTCAGAATGAAAATACAACTTAATAATACAACTGTCGTGTACAATACGACAAAACATAAACTGTGAGTTTGAATACAAATATTGTCTACTAGAGATTATACAAACTCAAAAGGAGTCCTCATTACAATTATTATCACACTATTTCACGTAATAGTGAGGACTACTAATGCACCATCTAGGACCATCACTGTTCCTCGACTAGTCCTCGCCACGCTTCTCATTTCCTAAAGAGAACAATGAAAGCAAAAAGGTGAGCTCAACTAGCCCAAAGAAGAAATATTATGACTAAGATAATGCGTAATAATTTATCGTTAGCCTTCAACAATGTTAAACCGATAAAATATAATAAATATCAAGTTTAATTCATAGGAAGCTGATTTCAAAAAAAAAAAAAAATTGACACCCACATCTAGAATTTGATTGCATCACGCATAACTACTTAATATCTTGCTAAATCATTAACAACGGAAATAATAGAATAATTACATTGATATAATATAAATATTCGCGTCCCAAGGTACCGTAACCATTACTATTACAATTCTGTGATTAGCTTAACATAGCCTAATCATTCTTGAATACATCATAATAACGATAATAATAATACTTCTAGTCTTAAGGGCTAAATTATTCTGTCGCCTTGCCCTTTCCCTTGTCCTTTCCTGAAGTACCGCCTTGCTCTGCCTTAACTGTAATGTTTTGGGAAGCAAGAATGAGTAACAAATTTTCCCAGCAAGTGAGGGACAAGCAGTTATAGCATTTAAAATTCTCAGGATTTCAAAAATGATAAGTAGTTCCGAATATCAAGAAACATCAAGAGTATTCAATAGGTGTCGTTATAAACTCAAGTATATCACAATTCGTAGGATTTACTCCTCTCGAGGTTCATCATGAATGAGTCTTCGAAAATACTAAGGACTAAGAACTCTTACTAGAATTAATAAGATTACATCAGAATCCACAATAAACGAGTACATCAAGTGATCACTTAAAGTACCCTATGTTATGCATAACATTTAATCAAACTTAGGTGCACGCGTCGGTTTCCGACAACATATCATTTCCCTCCTATGAGGGTTGTTCATCTCGGTTTAACGTTCAGTCCACATCAAGGAAGTTTGGTTTGGATAATTCATCAAAGGTTCTGAAATTTAGAACGCTCATCAACTATGGACTAGACGAATCAATAGGGGTTCGCTACCATGTTTAACAATAACCGATAATTCAACTTGGATAAAATCTCAAAGGTATACAATTGAATAATTATTATATAACAACATCCTGCTTGAAGGATTAATAAACTTTAATATACAAGACATGCTAGATTTATAATAATGATAACTTGCTCAATATAGAAAGATGAATCAATCAATTTATATAACGATAACGAGTAGGGATAATAAACTTGGTCAACGAGGTTTAGGTAAGAACTTGCTCAATGTAACAAGATAAGGTTTAGAAACTTGCTCAATGAAATTTGAGTAAGGTTAGGAACTTGCCTTTTAGCTACCGATTACCACTTATAGCAAAAAATCACCTCAATGAACTATGTTGTCCTATTTACATAAGTAT
This sequence comes from Panax ginseng, assembly GCA_020205605.1. Classification (NCBI taxonomy): domain Eukaryota; kingdom Viridiplantae; phylum Streptophyta; class Magnoliopsida; order Apiales; family Araliaceae; genus Panax; species Panax ginseng. The sequence goes on along the minus strand of CM035143.1, from coordinate 28,376,265 downwards.
AGGTATTCATTAGCCAAACACACTTGATATATACATATATAAATAACATGTACTCATTATACATTCTTCTATCTATGAATATTGCATCCATTAACATCTCTTTAATCATACCCACCCATTTAATAACCTTTTCTATGCATGCTTGCGGTATTAGAATTGTTTTCCCGAAGCTAGTAAAACTTTATATTTTGGTTCGGGTGATAACAGTTTATGACAGTAAGGGATATACATAAGTTCATCCTTATTTCAAGTTATGGTGCTATCTCCGAGTCCCAAGACATCTCGCCCTATCCGAACCCGAAGTTATCCTGTCATCTCCGAGGGCATCTGGTCGTGTCCAAAGACGTTACGACTCGTCCGAAGACATTACGTTTTGTTCGAAGACAACATTTCTTGTCCGAAGGCAATACTTCTTGTCCGAAGACAATACTTCTTGTCCGAAGACAACACTTCTTGTCCGAAGACAATAATTCTTGTCCGAAGACAACACTTCTTGTTTCATGGCCTCACACGCCCAAACCCAATTATGACGATACTCTACGGTCAACAATATTACTCTACGGTCGACAATCAGCCATTACTTCTACGATCAACAATATTACTCTACGATCGTAGTTAGTCTGGCTATCACTTTACGATCAACAATCTTACTCTACGGTCGTAGTCAGTCTGGCTATCACTCTACGATCAACAATATTACTCTACGGTCGTAGTCAGTCTGGCTATCACTCTACGATCAACAATCTTACTCTACGGTCATAGTCAGTCTGGCTATCTCTCTACGATCAACAATCTTACTCTACGGTCGAGGTCATCTACATGGTGGACCTTTCAAGGAATCGTAGAGTAGTCTAGACACTTGCAGATGTCAAGTGAGCAATCGTAGTGTTTTCCAAAAGGCCAGCACAAATATGACATGACACTATGATTTGGATAGTAGAGTGTCATCTGACTTATGTCAGAAGCATCAAGTCCTAACTTTTAATTCTAACAATTTTGTTATTAACGTGTTCATGCACGAAAGTGAACTTCCTAACGCCTTATAACATGCTAGTTCATCATACTTGACCTATTAATTAGGAAAAAACCAAGGATCAAACCAGACTCAAGTTAAGAACGAAGTAGAAATTTTACCTTCTCAACCTTGATATCTCACACACTGATTTGGCTTCGAAAATGCTTAGCGACTAAGAATTCTTCACTCAGATGTCTCCAATACTCTTAACAATATAACAGACTGCAAAGGCAGCTCGTATTTATAGAGGAAAGCATGGACTAGACCATTGCTTTACACAATGTGGGGATCCATGGTGCAATAGAAAGGAACAATGGTTGCTTAAGGAGTTGTTTAACCACTTCATACCAAACCACTCAAATACTAGCCATGATTACCTAGGATTAGCGACTTGAAAGTTTACGTAAAGAGAGTTTAAAGCATCGTCCTTTGTACTTGGTGACCCTAACTTAAGGCAAGAGAAGCGATCTCAGACATAAGCATGGGGTGGTCGGTCAGGCACACTGCCCTACGCCATATTTTAAAAGTCAACCCTTGTACCAATTGTTATGTTGGGTTTCGAATTGGTCTTTAAATGTTCCAAGTTATTGGGCTAACTCAAAAGTCCATCAATTAAGTTATTGGGCTAGACTCCCAATCTACATACTAAGGTTGGGCTCGGATAATCCTAGATCCAATATAAGTTATCCCTCAATTTATAATTCCACTCACATAATAAATTGTATAAGTTAAGCTTATCATCATATGCAATAATTATTTACATCTCAATGCCACACTAGGCATAATCTTCCAAGCTTAAACTAAGCTTCTCAATGCACATTGATTTAATACGAATCAATTGATCTCAATAAAATGTTAACACTTTTATTCATATAAATATTACTTTCATTAGCATATTTATTTAATAATATGAGGAATTTCTCAGGTATTACAGGAACAAGCAATCCATTAGAAGAGTCAAGTAGGGAATAAAATCTACTATCTTCTATGATTTAAAAGGTTTTTCATGACTTTTATTGCTGAGACTCCGCTTAATAAATAATCCACATCATCGAATCACCCCTGCACTATGGCCAATGATATTCTTTAGTATCACGACCACAAATTATCCATGCACTACGGGCCAAGGACATTCGTGTATTCATTAATGGTCATGATCACGCCAACAACTGTCCATCAATGCACTACGGGCCAATGAGGACTTTTATCACATCATTTGTAACATTACGATCATGATTACAACCAATAATCCTCGTCATAATCATACCAAGTCCATCTATGCACTATGTGCCATGTGATGACTTTCAACAAAATATAAACATGAGGATGATGACAATGATATAAGAATTCAAATAAAACAAGTTCAAGAATTAATTTATCTAGGAACCGATAACGCCTAAATTGTCAACATGATATTGCTTTGTAGAGTAAAATTCAAGAATGCTCAGAAGAATATTTCCATGAAAAGATACTGGATGAAGCGCAAATATCAAAGACATTCCACTAATTTCATGGGTATAGAAGTCAAAGTTTTAACAAACTGAGTATAATAAAGAATGGAATAACAAAAGAAATCACCATGCATGCGATAGATCGCATGCAAGCAAAGTTATTCAAACAAATTAATAAAGGATGGAATCAGTCCCCCGAAACGCATGCATGTGATATTTCGACGTAATAATAAATAATGAAAGAGGTCCGGCGAAACGCACGCATATGATATTTCGACTGAATAATAAAGGATAGAATCCAGTCCGCCAGAACGCACGCATGTGGATATTCCGGCGTAATAATAAATAATGGAACCAGTCCGGCGTAACGCACGTACAGGATATTAAATGTAATAATAAATAATGGAACCAGTCCCACGTAAACGCACGCAGATGAGGATATTCAATGTAATAATAAATAATGGAACCAGGTCGGTAGCCAGAACGCACGCATGTGATATCCCTACGTAATAATAAAGAACGGAATATTAGAAGAATGTGACCATGTATAGGGTAGCCCGCGTATACAGGTTATTCCAACAGAATAATAAATAATGGAATAACAGAAGTTCTCTTCATGAGTACAACAAATAACATCCCTTACCATAAAAGAAACTGAATATAAGAGTAGGAAGAAAGCGAGAATACTTTTCTATAGGTTCTCTTAGAATTCTCTCTCTAGAGTTTCAGTGAATTCGTAAGAAATAATAAAGGAATGAGCTTCTATTTATAGAAGAATAGACTTCATAGTAACTAACTTATGAACGGTCAGATTGATTTACTATTATAACTCCACCAAGGTCCATATTGACTTACTTATTATATCTTCAACCAACGGTCTGAAAAATTAGCACATCTCCTCATCGAATAATATTGTACCCAAATACCCGAAAGCACAATACTAGAGTGAATAGTAACTTGTGAATAGTAACTCATGAATAGTAACTCATGAATAGTAACTCATGAATAGTAACTCCGACACGAAAAGTGTCCCGAATACCCAATTGAACAATATATTCTCCAGACATCAATTATGCTAACACAAATAAGTCCAACACAATGGAACTATAAAATTTATCTTTAATCAACACGAACTTATTCATCATTAATATTATAATTTACAAAATTTAACAACCAGGTCGTTCCCAGGAAAGAGGGGGCTTTCCGATAAGGATTTCTCCTTATTGGCGCGCAATTAGGTGACCAAACCTCTCCTTGACAGAACTTCTAGACATTGTCAATATTGCAAATAATAATATGAATAACTTCATTGGTCTCAATTATTGATTTAATAATATATCATATAATGCAGATGATACTGTGAAACAATAATTGAATCAATAATATGAGAAATATGATGCAACAATTATCGTGAGTAATAATTAAGTATAGTGAAAGTGACTTCTCACGAAGCATCAATAATCAATACCGTGTCTATCGTAACTACGCCAGACATATCGTACTTTAACCATGGGTAGTTCAACGGCTTTTAACAGTAACACCTCCGCCAAGTTATTTCCATAAAGTATTTTTGTCATTTTCTCAATCAGAATAATAATTCGTTTGTGGGGTCCACCAATGATTGTGCCATTGTCATTTAATATTCCCCTGTTAAAACGAATATTCCCCAACCAATCGAATATTATATAACAACTTGTGTACTTTGCAAAATTTATAAATATTACCTACAACTATAACATTATATCAAATCAATACCATAATATTCAAAAATATAATTCAAAAAAAATTATTCTTTATTCATAAAAGTAGGGGTCTTACAACTTCCCCTTTTTATGAAATTTCATCCTCGAAATTAGGGTACATACCTGGTATGTCGAAGAGATGAGGATACCTTGACTTCATCTCAGATTCTAAAAGTCATTTCCTCCACATCGTGGTTTCTCCACAAAACTTTGACTTGAGGTATAACCTGGAGCGTAGAACATGATCCTTCTTATCCAAGATTTTAACAGTAACTCTTCATACGTTAAATCTTCCTCTATCTCGTCTGGTTCTAACTCAATAATGTGGTTTGGGTCTTTCATATATTTACGTAACATAGATATGTGAAAAACATTATGAACACGAGACATACTTGGCGGTAAGGCGAAGTCTATATAGCCACGATTCCCACTCGCTCAAGAATAAAAATGGGCCAATGAGCCGAGGATTGAGCTTTTCTCTCTTTCCAAATCTCGTAACTCCTTTCCATGGAGCAACACGTAATAAACACATGATCTCCAATATCGAATTCTACGTCCTTTCGATGAAGATCAGCATAACTCTTTTGTCGATCTTGTGAAGTTTTTATACATTGTCGGATCGTTTGAATCTTTTCTATAGTCATACGTACCAACTCCGGTCCCAACAACATTGCTTCACCCACCTCATCCCAGCATACTGGAGAACGACACTTTCTCCCATACAACGCTTCGAATGGAGCCATGCCAATACTTGGTTGATAACTGTTGTTGTAGGAAAACTCCACCAATGGTAAAAACTTGTCCCAACTTCCCTTGAAATCAAGGACATAGAGTCTTAATAGATCTTCAAGAGTTTGAATAGTCCTCTCCGACTGTCCATCCGTCTGAGGATGATATGCCGAGCTAAATCGTAAATCTGTGCCCATAGCTTTCTACAAACTAACCCAAAATTGTGAAGTGAATCTTGGGTCTCGATCAGAAACTATGGATACTGGCATACCATACAGTCTTACAATCTCATTTATGTACATACGAGCAAGACGTTCAAGTGTATAAGTTTCTCGTATAGGTAAGAAGTGAGCAGACTTGTTCAATCTATCAATAATGACCCAAATCGCATATATACCTTGAGAAACCTTAGGAAGACCGGTAACGAAATCCATGGTAATGTGCTCCCACTTCCATTCTGGAATTTCAAGTGGTTGCAATGGACCTTTTGGTACTTAATGCTCCGCCTTGACTCGTTGACAAGTTAAACACCTTGAGATAAACTCCGCTATCTCTCTCTTCATATTTCTCCACCAAAATATATGTCGAAGATCCTGATACATTTTGGTACTCCCAGATTGGATTGCAAATGGTGTGTTGTGAGCCTCCATCATTATTTTATACTTTAAATCAGGGTCGTTAGGAACACAAAGTCTGGAGTTGACTCGAAGTATTCCTTCTTCATCGATTCTTGCTTCCGGCATAGCACCTTCTTGCACTTTCTTCCTCATACGCATCAGCTCTGGGTCTGTAGCTTGAGCAGCTTTAACTTTATCAATTAAAGTTGGTTCTACTCGTATATTCGCCATCATCACATGGGTCCCTGGAGTTTTTAAGTCTTTCTCCATCCCTTGCAAGTCACACAAAATGGGCCTTTGCGTTGACAATATCGCACTCGTACTTGCATATGATCTTCTACTCAATACGCCAGCTACCACGTTCACTTTTCCAGGATGGTATTGGATGGTATGATCATAATCTTTCAACAGTTCAAGACAACATCGTTGTCGCATGTTGAGTTCCTTTTGAGTGAAGAAATATTTGAGGCTTTTATGATCCGTAAAGATCTCCACTTTCTCCCCATACAAGTAATGCCTCCAAATTTTAAGTGCGAAGACAATAGCTGCTAACTCTAGATCATGAGTAGGATAATTCCTCTCATATTCTTTGAGTTTTCTTGAGGAATAGGCTATGACTTTCCCATGTTGCATGAGAACACATCCCAACCCATTGCCCGAAGCATCACTGTAGATGACAAATCCCTCCGAGCCAGATGGAATTGTCAGAACAGGTGCTGAAATGAGTCTCCTCTTGAGTTCTTGGAAACTCTTCTCACATTCTTCGCTCCAACCGAACTTTGTATCTTTTCGAGTCAGCTGAGTTAATGGAGTAGCGATTCGAGAAAAACCTTCCACGAATCTCCAATAATAACCAGCTAAACCGAGAAAGCTACGTACTTTGGTAACTGATTTAGGTTGCTCCCAACTTTGAATAGCTTCAATCTTTGTCGGGTCAACAGATATTCCATGACTTGATACTACGTGCCCAAGGAATTATACTTCCTCAAGCCAGAACTCGCATTTCTTTAACTTGGCATAAAGCTTGTATTCACGAAGCTTTTGGAGTGTCAGCCTCAAGTGTTGCACATGATCTTCATGGCTTTTGGAATAAATAAGGATGTCATCAATAAAGATTAACATTCCCGTTCAGATTCTAACTTTCAAAGTAGCACATTAACATTAACATTCCAGTTCAAAGTTCGCATTTTCATTAGCAAAGCTTACCACTAAATCCAACATGATCATGCTTCACTATGAATCCATAAACTTAAGTTAGTATGTCCGACACCTATTTCAAAACCATACTAACTTGCTTGCAAGATTAGAATGTGCATTACTTCAAGTTCATGGTTTCTAGTTTTCCAAATCTTGAAGTTTTCTTGAAAACTTAACTTAAATCTAGCTAAAACAACGTACTATATTCAAAACAATATCTAACCACATGCTAGGGTTATTTATATGCTTAACCTAACTATCATAGCATGTTCAGAACAAATCTGGACCAGCAACTCAGCATCTAAGAATAGCACCACGCGCGTTATTAGCCTATGGAAGTGGAGCGCGCTACCACTTCGAAAGCGGTGTCGAACAAATGGCTCTGGTAGCGAGCCTTAACACATGAGATGCAAAACTCAAGAACTGCATTCATTTACCATGTTCCAAAACATGTGTACCAAACTCATATATAACACAATGGCATGCTATTCTACATCAATTAGCAGAGATTTCATACAATGGCAAGAATTTAGACAAAACTCAAACTAAGAACAATGGTAATGTGCTCCCACTTCCATTCTAGAATTTCAAGTGGTTGCAATGGACCTCTTGGTACTTGATGCTCCGCCTTGACTCATTGACACGTTAGACACCTTAAGACAAACATCGTTATCTCTCTCTTCATATTGCCCCACCAAAATGTATGTCGAAGATCATGATACATTTTGGTACTCCCAGGATGGATTGCAAATGGTGTGTTGTGCGCCTCCATCATGATTTTATACTTTAAATCAGGGTCGTTAGGAACACAAAGTCTGGAGTTGACTCAAAGTATTTCTTCTTCATTGATTCTTGCTTTCGGCATAGCACCTTCTTGCACTTTCTTCCTCATACGCATCAGCTCCAGGTCTGTAGCTTGAGTAGCTTTAACTTTATCAATTAAAGTCGGTTCTACTCATATGTTCGCCATCATCACATGGGTCTCGGAGTATTTAACTCTATTTCCATCCTTTACAAGTCACACAAAATGGGCCTCATGCGTTGTTAATATTGAACTCATACCCGTAAGATATGATCTTCTACTCAACGCGTACGCGCTACCACGTTCGCTTTTTCAGGATGGTATTGGATGGTATGATCATAATCTTTCAAGCATTCAAGCCAACGTCGTTGTCGCATGTTGAGTTCCTTTTGAGTGAAGAAATACTTGAGGCTTTTTATGATCCGTAAAGATCTCCACTTTTTCCCCATACAAGTAATGCCTCCAAATCTTTAGTGTGAAGATAACAAATGCCAACTCTAGATCATGAGTAGGATAATTCCTCTCATATTCTTTGAGTTGTCGTGAGGCATAGGCTATGACTTTCCCATGTTGCATGAGAACACATCCTAACCCTTTGCTCAAGCATCACTATAGATGACAAATCCTCCGAACTAGATGGTATTGTCGAACAGTCTTTGAAATGAGTCTCCTCTTGAGTTCTTGAAAACACTTCTCACATTTTCGCTCCAATGAACTTTGTATCTTCTCGAGTCATTTGAGTTAGTGGAGTACCGATTCGAGAAAACCCTTCTACGAATCTCCGATAATAACCAATAAGCCGAGAAAGCTATGTACATTTTAACATCGATTTAGGTTGCTCCGACTTTGAATAGCTTCAATCTTTTGCCGGGTCAACAGATATTCCATGACTTGATACCACGTGCCCAAGGAATGCTACTTCCTCAAGCCGTAACTCACATTTCTTCAACTGGTATAAAGCTTGTATTCACGAAGCTTTTTTGAGTATCACCAAAAGTGTTGCTCATGATCTTCGCGGCTTTTGAATAAATAAGGATGTCATCAATAAAACGACCACAAAGTGATCCAAATATTCCTTGAATACTCTGGTTCATCATATCCATGAAGGCGAGGAGCATTAGTCAATCCAAAGGACATGACTAGGAATTCATAATGCCCGCGTCTAGGAGTTCTAAAAGTCGTCTTTGGAATGTCATTGGTTCTAATCTTCAATTGATGATATCCAGAACGAAGATTGATCTTTGAAAAGAATTTGGCTCCTTGCAACTGGTCAAACAGGTCATCAATACGTGACAATGGGTACCTATTTTTGATGATGACATGATTCAACTCCCGATAATCAATACAAAGTCGCATACTCCCATCTTTCTTCTTCACGAATAAAACAGGAGCACCCCAAGGAGAAGTACTAGGACGAATAAAGCCAATGTCTAACAATTCCTGCAGTTGAGTCTTTAACTCCTGAAGTTCAATAGGAGCCATTCGATATGGGGCTTTGAAAATGGGTTTTGTACTAGGTAAAAGGTCGATACAAAATTCAATTTCACGTTCTGGGGGTAGGCCATGAAGTTCTTCAGGGAATACGTCAGGAAATTTATTAACAATAGAAATATCGTTCAAAACTGACGTATTTTTGTTTAAATTTGTGACATGAGCTAAGAAAGCTTGACATCCGTTTTTCAATAAACGAATAGCTTTATGGCTTGAAATGACCGTGATTGATTTTAATGGTTTGGTCGCTTGAATTCGCATATTAGGTTGATTAGGAATATGAAAACTAACAACCTTATGAAAATAATTAATTTTTGCATGATGAGTATTCAACCAATCAATCCCTAGAATTACGCCAAACGCAAGTATTTTTAAAGAAATAAGATCGACAGGTAATGTGCGGTTACCGATTTGAACTAAACAAGACTTATAAACAGTGGATGTAATGAAGGTTTCTCCCAACGGAGTTTCCACAGATAAGTCAAAGTCTAATTTCTCTGGAGTCAAATTTAATCGTTGAGCGCAAGTAGGAGAAATAAAAGAATAGGTAGAACCGGTATCAAATAAAGTATAGACTTCGCTAGAGTTTATGATAAGCTTATCCGTGATGACCTCATTCGGGTTCCTTGCTTTACGGGAGGTCACAACAAACGCCTCCTCAGACTACACGGGCTTTAACTTTTCAGGGACGACCTTTGGTGCCTCCATCCTAGCTCAACTTGTCTTCAGTGAACGACAAAATCGAGCAAAGTGACATTCTCTTCCACAATTAAAACATGCTTTGGACGGCATCGCGCAGTTTGGACTGATGTGTCCCTCCCCTCCGTATTTGAAGCATTTGATAGGTGGTCGTTCTCCTTCCTTAACAATGGGTGCTGGTGTTGATGTCCTTCCATCATTGTTGAATCTCCTCTTCTTGAAATGTCCATTCTTATTATTTTGGCCTTGATTACCGCCGAAGTGGTTACCATTTCTGGCCTATTGATTCCCTCCACGCTTGTTGTCACCGCTTCGAAGACTGCTCTCCTTTGGCTGTGTTGACTCGTTATCGCGCTCCACTAATTGAGCCCTATTTACAACACCTGAATAGAAACACAGTTTATGAGAAATAAGATGTTAACGTATCTCCGGTTTCAAACCTCTTAAAAACATCTGCGTCATTCTCTCTTCATTATCCACCAAGTGGGACGCAAATCGGGAGAACTCGGTAAACTTGGCTTCGTACTGCGACACAATCATATTATTTTGCTCCAACTTGATGAATTCTACGAATACTTTTGAGAAAGTACTTGTCGTTGAATAGTTCTTGGAACTTTTCCCAAGACATCTTCAGTGCGGCAGGTTGAGTACGCTTTACCGATTCCCACCAGTAATCTGCCTCTCCTCGCAACATAAAGGCGACAAAGGAAACCTTTTGCTCCTCGGAGCATCCCAAGACATCAAATATCTTGGTGATCTGCTTTATCCATGCTTCTGCCTTAAGTGGTTTTAGCTCTCCAATAAACTCCAGTGGTCCCAGCTCCTTGAACTGTTTAGCGGTGACCGTCCGAGAGTTTCCAGTGTTTCCACCTACATTTTTTACAGGAGCCGCTCTCGCCTGCTGTTGCATGAATTGCATAAAGCCTCTGAACATTCCATCATTCATCATTTGGTCAGTGTTGTTGTTTGCATGAGGATTTTTGCCTTCCTGATGCACATTATCCTGATTATTGATATGTGGTGAATCAACGGTCGCCTGTGCTCCATTTCTATTCTCAACATTCTCAAATGTCATTTTCAGATACTGCCACAAAATAAAAAGTTAATTGACATGTAACATATTATCCCTATATTCTGACCGACCAATTAAATACAAAAAAAAAAACTTAGGTAGGTCATACTAGCGAAGGAATTCCCCGTCTCTCCCCTCCTAGTTCTATTCTCACATCTTAGCCAGGGATCATATCCTTAAGCTTTGATACCAACTGTGACACCCCCAAAATTAGGAATACATCACCCATCTTGAGTCGCCAGATACATGGTATAGAATTCAAATACAACTTAATAATACAACTGTCGTGTACAATACGACAAAACATAAATTGTGAGTTTGAATACAAATATTGTCTACTAGAGATTATACAAACTCAAAAGGAGTCCTCATTACAATTATTATCACACTATTTCACAGAATAGTGAGGACTACTAATGCACCATCTAAGACCATCACTCTGTTCATCGACTAGTCCCTGCTATGTTCTCATTTCCTGAAGAGAACAATGAAAGCAAAAGGGTGAGCTCAACTAGCCCAGTAAGAAATATTATGACTAAGATAATGTAGAATAATTTATCGTTAGCCTTCAACAATGTTAAACTGATAAAATATAATAAATATCAAGTTTAACTGTAGCGGAACAAGCAATCCATTAGAAGAGTCAAGTAGGGAATAAAATCTACTATCTTCTATGATTTAAAAGGTTTTTCATGACTTTTATCGCTGGGACTCAGCTTAATAAATAATCCACATCATCGAATCACCCCTGCACTACGGCCAAGGATATTCTTTAGTATCACGACCACAAATTATCCATGCACTACGGGCCAAGGACATTCGTGTATTCATTAATGGTCATGATCATGCCAACAACTGTCCATCAATGCACTACGGGCCAATGAGGACTTTTATCACATCATTTGTAACATTACGATCATGATTACAATTGAATAATCCTTGGTCATAATCATACCAAGTCCATCTATGCACTACAGGCCACAGATGACTTTAAACAAAATATAAACATGAGGATGATGACAATGATATAAGAATTCAATAAAACAAGTTCAAGAATTAATTTATCTATGAACTGATAACGTCCAAATTGTCAACATGATACTGCTTTGTAGAGTAAAATTCAAGAATGCTCAAAAGAATATTTCCATGAAAAGATATTGGATGAAGCGCAAATATCAAATCTATTCCACTAATTTCATGGGTATAGAAGTCAAAGTTTTAACTAACTGAGTATAATAAAGAATGGAATAACAAAAGAAATCACCATGCATGCGATAGACCGCACAGGCAGGTTATTCAAACAGATTAATAAAGGATGGAACCAGGTCCGGCGTAAACGCACAGACAGGATATTTCGACAGAATAATAAATAATGAAACAAGTCCGCGTAAAACGCATGCATACGATATTTCGGCACGTAATAATAAAGGATGGAATCAGTCCCCCACAGAACGCACGCATGTGATATTCCGGCGTAATAATAAATAATGGAACCAGTCCGCCAGAACGCATGCATGTGATATATTCCACGTAATAATAAATAATGGAATCAGTCCCGCCAGAAACGCACGCATGTGATATTCCAAATGTAATAATAAATAATGGAATTCAGTCCAAACAGAACGCATGCATGTGATATCCTTATGTAATAATAAAGAACGGAATATTAGAAGAATGTGACCATGTATAGGGTAGCTCACAGATACAAAGTTATTCCAAATGTAATAATAAATAATGGAATAATGTAAGTTCTCTTCATGAGTACAACAAATAACATCCCTTACCATAAAAGAAACTGAATATAAGAGTAGGGAAGTAGCAGAATACTTTTCTATAGGTTCTCTTAGAATTCTCTCTCTAGAGTTTCAGTGAATTCGTAAGAAATAATAAAGGAATGAGCTTCTATTTATAGAAGAATAGACTTCATAGTAACTAACTTATGAACGGTCCAGATTGATTTACTATTATAACTCCACCAGCGGTCCATATTGACTTACTATTATATCTTCAACCAACGGTCTGAAAAATTAGCACATCTCCTCATGGAATAATATTGTACCCAAATACCCGAAAGCACAATACTAGAGTGAATAGTAACTTGTGAATAGTAACTCATGAATAGTAACTCATGAATAGTAACTCGTGAATAGTAACTCATGAATAGTAACTCCGACACGAAAAGTGTCCCGAATACCCAATTGAACAATATATTCTCCAGACATCAATTATGCTAACACAAATAAGTCCAACACAATGGAACTATAAAATTTATCTTTAATCAACACGAACTTATTCATCATTAATATTATAATTTACAATATTTAACAACCGTGTCGCTCCTCGTGAAAGAGGGGCTTTTCGATAAGGATTTCTCCTTATCGGGCGCGCAATTAGGTGACCAAACCTCTCCTCGATGTAACTTCTAGACATTGTCAATATTGCAAATAATAATATGAATAACTTTGCCATCTCAATTATTGATTTAATAATATATCATATAATGCAGATGATACTGTAACAATAATTGAATCAATAATATAAGAAATATGATGCAACAACACCATCAGAGAGTAATAATTAAGTATAGCCGTGAGTGACTTCTCACGCAAGCATCAATAATCAATATCGTGGTGCTATCGCAAGTAACTACGCCAGACATCAGATTTCTTTAACAAAAGAAATCACCATGCATGCGATAGATCGCACAGCAAAAGTTATTCCAATGTAATAATAAAGGATGGAACCAGTCCCCAGAACGCATGCATGTGATATTCCGGCTGTAATAATAAATAATAGAACCAGTCCCACGAACGCAAGATGCATGTGATATTCTAAATGTAATATTAAATAATGGAACTAGGTCCCACAGAACGCATGCATGTGATATTCTCGGACGTAATAATAAATAACAAAATATTAGAAAAATGTCACCATGTATATGGGTAGCTCGCAGATACAAAAGTTATTCCAATGTAATAATAAATTATGGAATAACAAAAGTTCTCTTCATGAGTACAACAAATAACATCCCTTACCGTAAAAGAAACTGAATATAAGAGTAGGGAAGTAGCAGAATACTTTTCTATAGGTTCTCTTGTAATTCTCTCTCTAGAGTTTCAGTGAATTCGTAAGAAATAATGAAGGAATGAGCTTCTATTTATAGAAGAATGGATTGCATAGTAACTAATCCATGAACGGTCCAGATTGATTTACTTTTATACGGACGATCCAGATTAGTTTACTATTAAAACTTAAAACAACGGTCCATACTGATTTACTATTAAAACTTTAAACCAACGATCCATATTGATTTACTATTAAACTTCCACCAGCGGTCCATATTGATTTACTATTATATCTTCAAACCAACGGTCTGAAAAATTAGCACATCTCCTCATGGAATAATTTTGTACCAAAAAAATGATTTGGACCGAAAATAAATATATCTTATGGGTGAATAGTATCCCATGAATAGTAACTCATGAATAGTAACTCATGAATAGTACTCTGACACGAAAAGTGTCCCGAATACCCAATTGAATAATATATCCTCCAGGCATCAATTATACTAACACAAATAAGTCCAACACAATGGAACTATAAAATTCATCTTTAATCAACACGAACTTATTCATCATTTATAATTCACAATATTTAACAATCAGGTCGTTCCCAGGAAAGAGGGGGCTTTCCGATAAGGATTTCTCCTTATTGGCGCGCAATTAGGTAACCAAACCTCTCATTGACAGAACTTCTAGACATTGTCAATATTGCAAATAATAATATGAATAACTTTGCCGTCTCAATTATTGATTTAATAATATAACGTATAATGTAGATGATACTGTAACAATAATTGAATCAATAATATGAGAAATATGATGCATCAATTATTGTAGCAATAATTGAGTATAGCTGAGTGACTTCTCACGTAAGCATCAATAATCAATACCGTGTGCTATTGTGCAACCACGGCAGACATCGCATACTTTTTACTACCGGGTAGTTCAACAGTTTTAACGGTAACACCTCCGCCGTTATTTTCATAAAGTATTTTTGTCGTTTTCTCAATCCGAAAATAATTCTATTGTGGGGTCCACCAATGATTGTACCGTTGTACGAATATTCCCTGTTAAAACGAATATTCCCCGACCAATCGAATATTATATAACAACTTGCATACTTTTGCAAAATTTATAAATATTACCCACAACTATAATATTATATCAAATCAATACCATAATATTCAAAAATATAATTCG
This sequence comes from Panax ginseng, assembly GCA_020205605.1. NCBI lineage: Eukaryota > Viridiplantae > Streptophyta > Magnoliopsida > Apiales > Araliaceae > Panax > Panax ginseng. The sequence goes on along the minus strand of CM035143.1, from coordinate 28,361,188 downwards.
AAAAAAATTATTCTTTATTCATAAAAGTTGGGGTCTTACAACTATCCTCTGGTCTTCCCACACGTGTGCTATAGTGAAGGCCTTCTCGATCTCCTTGATCCAGGTTTGCGCAACTATCGGGTCAGTAGTTCCCGTGAACTCTGGGGGTCCTACACTCTTAAAATCTTTGAAGGTTATTCTTTGGGATAGCTTAGGGACTCGGGTGGTACGGTTTCGTTTTTCCCCGTAGCTTCTCCCAATAAATCTACCATCATTTGATAGGATCTACTGTCTCTCTCATCATTAACTAACTCTTCTTGGACAGTTATTCTACGGCTGGACGGCATTTTATGCATCACAAAATTTTTATCTTATTATCTAACTATCATATTAGACATTTCTCAAATGAAAAGAACTAAAAGTTTATAACACGTTTCTGAAATAAGATTATTTATATTCATATGCCAAATGGTTTCAATACACGTTCTTTTCTAGCATACTGCTATAAATGAAAATACATATCCCCTAATATCATAAAAGACGGGGATAACACTAGCTTACTACCCCTCTAACATTTTTCAAAAGTTTGGGGTTTACCACTATCTCACATCTTACACTAAAGATTACAACAACATATTAACAATACATAAATAAAACCACTATACTACCGAGCCTTCCCCTCTAGACTCAATCTAACATTCCACGCTCCATGGCACTCTGATAATCCTTCTGTGGTATGTGTGCCACCATATCCTGACTTATGGTGTGCCGGGTCTATCCTTTCTCAGCGGGGTAGTGATTTACCCTATCGATCAATTTCTCCATGGTAGTACGTAGAGCATAGCCCATCTTGTTCATCTTCCTCCTCTTGCACCGCACCTCATCTTCTAGATCACCCACTCTGTCATTAGAATCCTCCCACTTTTCCTCGAAGTGGATCCTATCCATCACTTCCATCTCTAACTGAGTTCGGAGAGCCTCCTTCTCCATCTTCTCACTCGACACTCTCTGTTCCAATTCTTCTAACTTTCCTGCCAACTCAACATTCCTTGCCACTGATCGGTGAAACAAGGCACCCATCTGGATCTCTGCCTCCTTACGATGAGCAATTTCCACCTCCATCTCTTGCATCACTAGCTGCCACTCAAGAGTCTCAGTCTCTAGCTCTTTGACTCTACTTCCTAATTCCAAAATCTGTTCTTCATACTCTCCCAGCATCTGATCCTCAAAAGTAGTCTCGTCGGAGTCCTCCATGGGCTCGGGTTCCCCCTCCACGGGTTCCTCCTCCATAAGCTCATCCTCCGGATCAGACTCCTCAGGTAGAGGCACCATCTCCTCCTCCTCATCATCATCACTAATAAGGACAACTACCGATATAGGCTCCGCTATCACTGGTGCCTCATAGACTACGTGGATATCACACGACTCCTCCTCAACTACTCGGCTAGGTCCTCCCATGTCTGTCATCCTACAATCACCAACATAAGACAAGACAAACAACAACTCCATCAGAATGTTAAATAAACATAAGTTCATTGTATAGAATGAAGTTATATTTCATAACACGCTAAGTCTTTCAGGGAAAACTATACATGAGTTTTATCCCTTACTAACCTCTATGTTTTCTTAAGTTATAATCTAAGGATTCTCGTTCATAAAGTTGTTTATAACTATAGCTCTGATACCAACCTATGATGCCCCCAAATTCGGACCTCCACTTGGTCACTCAAATTCGGTTCATCACGTTCTCATGGTAAAACCATAATATCTAAAATAATGCATACACAACGAAAAATCTACTTTAGAATAATATACAATGAATTATTATAATTATTCCCCCAAGTCTCGCAACCTACAGTGCTTAATAGATTACATAATAATATCTAATAAAGACTTATAACATAATCTTACTTAAGCTTAAACATGGTCTGAAATAGTCTAAATACAACATAATAGACTTTAAACATAAAAAGGACAAGCTAGTCGATAGCCTTGCCCTTGTCCTTGTCCTACCCGGATACACTTCCCTGTTCTGCCTTAACTGAAAGGTTTTTAAAAGCAAGGATGAGCACAAATTTCCCAACAAGTAATATACAACAAGGTTATAGGATATAATATCACAAGGTTTGAAATATCAAAATGTCATTTCTAGGATAGTTCAAAGTATCAGAATAACATCATGGGTAAGAAATATCAACAATTCTTTGAATAAGAGCGATAATTCAATATAAATCAACAGATATATATGAATTCAATGACTATCAAGGTATCCAACTGGATAACAATTTATACTGAGCAGTCACTAAGGACTATTGAACTTCCACTAGAGTTACCAATATTAAACTGATAACCCAAAAATATCAAGTACTATAGATGATCAATCTACAATACTATACGTTATGCATAACACCACAATATTATTTATTCACGTGTTGGGGTTTCCAACGACATACACTCCCCTTACCAAAAGGGTTCTTCAACTCAGTTTTCAAGATTTCCGCAACACTCAATTGGTTTGGACAGTTTTTATAAACATGCATATAGTCTAACCGAATCAAATGGCCCGACTCTTTCACAATATTCAATGGACAATACCAAGTTCAACATGAATAACAGCTTTCATAAGGATTTTAACATACTAGCTCATTTGAACGAGAAAGTAATATAACTTGTATTCAAAGGGATAAGCTTATGGTATTTGTCGAATAAAGAATGCAATTATACTTGCACAATAAGGGTAAGGTTCGGATACTTGCTCAATGTAAATTTGAGTAAGGTTAGAGAAACTTGCCTCAAGCGCAGTTTACCAAAATATCGTTTAACAATACTCTTTTAAATCCTAACATAATGTAATATGTATATAAGATATTCATTAGTTAAACATTTTCGGTAAACAATCTTGATATATATAGATCAAGTGTACACACATGACTAAATCAAGAAACCTTATACGTATGTTATTACGTAGATCGGATCTATTGTTAGACTTCATCATTTTAAAGCACTTTGTCAATACAAGCTAAGATAGATGTTAACATGCAAAACTACCTTTGTCAGTGTGTCATGAACAGACATAATCATAATGAAGTTATACTAGCATGCTACATACTTCAGAAATCACTGAAGTTACTTTCCAAGTTTGCAGAATGGCGCGGTCGCGCCTGATTTGTACTAAGGATACGCGCGGCCGTGCAGCTCCCAGTTTAAATCAGGACTAAGCAATTATTTGTTTGGCCTAGCTTGCACATTACACACATAACACATATTATCATGTTAAGGGTCCTTTTGCATTTTCCTAGTTTAATCTAGGTCCGGATTTGCATAATATAGTCCTAAGTTTGGACATATCTCAATTTAAGGCCATTTAAGGTTATGAAATCACAAAGTCCAACATGCTTGATTCTTTAAACATATAAAGTAGTCATATAACTCATATTAGGCATGCTTGTGAGTATTCATATCACATATGTGTATTTAACATTGTTTTGTTTTGAAATATGCTTTGTTTATGATTTCCTTGAATTACGATACCTAAGCATGGTATATATATACATTTATGATACATGAGTGCATCTAACATGCTCATAATCATCAGATTCTAACTTTCAAAGTAGCACATTAACATTAACATTCCCGTTCAAAGTTTGCATTTTCATTAGCAAAGCTTACCACTAAATCCAACATGATCATGCTTCTCTATGAATCCATAAACTTAAGTTAGTATGTCCGACACGTATTTCAAAACCATACTAACTTGCTTGCAAGATTAGAATGTGCATTACTTCAAGTTCATGGTTTCTAGTTTTCCAAATCTTGAAGTTTTCTTGAAAACTTAACTTAAATCTAGCTAAAACAACGTACTATATTCAAAACAATATCTAACCACATGCTAGGGTTATTTATATGCTTAACCTAACTATCATAGCATGTTCAGAAAAAATTTGGACCAGCAACTCAGCATCTAAGAATAGCACCACGCGCGTTATTAGCCTATGGAAGTGGAGCGGCCGCGCCACTTCGAGCAGGCTGAAAACAAATGGCTCTGCAGAAGCAGAGCCTTAACACATGAGATGCAAAACCTGCAACCAGACCAGCTACCATGTTCCAAAACATGTGTACCAGCTCATATAACACAATAGCATGCTATTCTACATCAATTAGCAGAGATTTCATACAATGGCAAGAATTTAGACAAAACTCAAACTAAGAACAATGGTAATGTGCTCCCACTTCCATTCTAGAATTTCAAGTGGTTGCAATGGACCTCTTGGTACTTGATGCTCCGCCTTGACTCATTGACACGTTAGACACCTTGAGACAAACATCGTTATCTCTCTCTTCATATTGCCTCACCAAAATGTATGTCGAAGATCATGATACATTTTGGTACTCCCAGGATGGATTACAAACGGTGTGTTGTGCGCCTCCATCATGATTTTATACTTTAAATCAGGGTCGTTAGGAACACAAAGTCTGGAGTTGACTCAAAGTATTTCTTCTTCATTGATTCTTGCTTTCGGCATAGCACCTTCTTGCACTTTCTTCCTCATACGCATCAGCTCCAGGTCTGTAGCTTGAGTAGCTTTAACTTTATCAATTAAAGTCGGTTCTACTCATATGTTCGCCATCATCACATGGGTCTCTGGAGTATTTAACTCTATTTCCATCCTTTACAAGTCACACAAAATGGGCCTTTGCATTGTTAATATTGAACTCATACCCGCATATGATCTTCTACTCAATGCGTCAGCTACCACGTTCGCTTTTTCAGGATGGTATTGGATGGTATGATCATAATCTTTCAACAGTTCAAGCCAACGTCGTTGTCGCATGTTGAGTTCCTTTTGAGTGAAGAAATACTTGAGGCTTTTATGATCCGTAAAGATCTCCACTTTTTCCCCATACAAGTAATGCCTCCAAATCTTTAGTGTGAAGACAACAGCTGCCAACTCTAGATCATGAGTAGGATAATTCCTCTCATATTCTTTGAGTTGTCGTGAGGCATAGGCTATGACTTTCCCATGTTGCATGAGAACACATCCTAACCCTTTGCCCGAAGCATCACTATAGATGACAAATCCCTCCGAACTAGATGGTATTGTCAGAACAGGTGCTGAAATGAGTCTCCTCTTGAGTTCTTGAAAACACTTCTCACATTTCTCGCTCCAACTGAACTTTGTATCTTTCTGAGTCAGCTGAGTTAGTGGAGTACCGATTCGAGAAAACCCTTCTACGAATCTCCGATAATAACCATTTGCCGAGAAAGCTATGTACTTTGATCCATCGATTTAGGTTGCTCGACTTTGAATAGCTTCAATCTTTCTTTGGGTCAACAGATATTCCATGACTTGATACCACGTGCCCAAGGAATGCTACTTCCTCAAGCCAGAACTCGCATTTCTTCAACTTGGTATAAAGCTTGTATTCACGAAGCTTTTGGAGTATCAGCCTCAAGTGTTGCTCATGATCTTCATGGCTTTTGGAATAAATAAGGATGTCATCAATAAAAACGACCACAAAGTGATCCAAATATTCCTTGAATACTCGGTTCATCATATCCATGAAGGCAGCAGGAGCATTAGTCAATCCAAAGGACATGACTAGGAATTCATAATGCCCGTACCGAGTTCTGAAAGCCGTCTTTGGAATGTCATTGGTTCTAATCTTCAATTGATGATATCCAGAACGAAGATCGATCTTTGAAAAGAATTTGGCTCCGTGCAACTAGTCAAACAGGTCATCAATACGTGACAATGGGTACCTATTTTTGATGATGACATGATTCAACTCCCGATAATCAATACAAAGTCGCATACTCCCATCTTTCTTCTTCACTTAATAAAAACAGAGCACCCCAAGGAGAAGTACTAGGATTAATAAAGCCAATGTCTAACAATTCCTGCAGTTGAGTCTTTAACTCCTGAAGTTCAATAGGAGCCATTCGATATGGGGCTTTGAAAATGGGTTTTGTACTAGGTAAAAGGTCGATACAAAATTCAATTTCACGCTCTGGGGTAGGCCAGGAAGTTCTTCAGGGAATACGTCAGGAAATTTATTAACAATAGAAATATCGTTCAAAACTGACGTATTTTTGTTTAAATTTGTGACATGAGCTAAGAAAGCTTGACATCCGCTTTTTCAATAAACGAATAGCTTTATGGCTTGAAATGACCGTGATTGATTTTAATGGTTTGGTCGCTTGAATTCGATATTAGGTTGATTAGGAATATGAAAACTAACAACCTTACTTAAAATAATCAATTTTGCATGATGAGTATTCAACCAATCAATCCCTAGAATTACGCCAAACGCAAGTATTTTTAAAGAAATAAGATCGACGGTGTAATGTGCGGTTCGATTTGAACCAAACAAGACTTATAAACAAGTGGATGTAATGAAGGTTTCTCCCAACGGAGTTTCCACAGAGATAAGTCAAAGTCTAATTTCTCTGGAGTCAAATTTAATCGTTGAGCGCAAGTAGGAGAAATAAAAGAATGGGTAGAACCGGTATCAAATAAAGTATAGACTTCGCTAGATTTTATGATAAGCATACCTGTGATGACCTCGTTCGAGTTCCTTACTTTCTGGGAGGTCACGACAAATGCTCTCCCTTGCACCACCGGCTTTGACTTTTCCGGGACGGCCTTTGGTGCCTCCATCCTAGCTGAACTTGTCTTCGGTGAACGACAAAATTGGGCTAGGTGACCTTTTCTACCACAATTATAACACGCTTTGGATGGCATCGCGCAGTTTAGATTGATATGTCCCTCCCCTCCACATTTGAAGCATATGATAGGTGGTCGTTCTCCTTCCTTAACCACAATTGCTGGTGCTGACGTCTTTTCATCATTGTTGAATCTCCTTTTCTTGAAAGGTCCATTTTTATTGTCTTGGCCATGATTACCACCGAAGTGGTTATCATTTCTGGCATGTTGATTCCCTCCACGTTTGTTGTCACCGCTTCGATGACTGATACCACTGGTATTTTCATGTCATGGTCGCTTTCTCTTCGTCAGATTGATTTCGTTCTGGCGCTCCAATAACTGAGCCCTATTTACAACATCTGAGTACAAACACAGTTTATGAGAAATAAGATATTGACGTATCTCTAGTTTTAAACCTCTTAAAAACATTTGCATCATTTGCTCCTCATTATCGACCAAATGGGCTGCAAACCGGGATAACTCCACAAATTTAGCCTCGTAATTGACACGGTCATATTGTTTTGTTCCAACTTGATAAACTCCACCTCTTTCATGTGACGAATACTCTCGGGAAAGTACTTATCGTTGAATTGCTCTTGGAACTTTTCCCAAGACATCTTGAGAGCGTCAGGCTAGGTACGTTTTACAGATTCCCACCAATAATCTGCCTCTTCACACAACATGAAGGTGGCGAAGGGGACCTTTTGCTCCTCGGAGCATCCCAAGACATCAAATATCTTGGTGATCTGCTTTATCCATGCTTCCACCTTAAGTGATTTTGGCTCTCCAATAAACTTTGGTGGTCCCAGCTCCTTGAACTGTTTAGCAATGACCGTCCGAGAGTTTCTAGTGTTTCCACCTATATTTTGGACAGGAGCCGCTCTAACCTGATGTTTCATGAATTGCATAAAGCCTCTGAACAATCCATCATTCATCATTTGGTCAGTGTTGTTGTTTCCATGAGGATTGTCGCCTTCCTGATGCACATTCTCCTGATTATTGATATGTGGAGACCCAACGATCTCTTGTGCTCCATTGCTATTTTCTCCATTCTCGGATATCATTTTCAGATACTGCCACAAAACAAAGGTTAATTAACATATAACATATTATCCCTATACTTTGACCGACCAATTAAATACCAAATAAACTTAGGTAGGTCATACTAGCGAAGGAATTTCCCATCTCTCCCCTCCTAGTTCTAGTCTCATATCTTAGCCAGGGATCATATCCCTAAGCTTTGATACCAACTATGACGCCCCCAAAATAGGTATACATCACCTATTCTGAGTCGCCAAATACATGGTACAGAACATAAATACAATCTTGATTATATAACAAGAGAGTGTGAGTTTAAATACAAATCATCTTCTAGACAATATCCACTCTTAATGAGTCCTCATTACATTTATTGTCACACTATTTAATGTAATAGTGAGGACTACTAGCTAATACTATCATCCGCACCATCACTCCATTCCCCGACTCGTCCCAACTACGTTTCTCATTTCACAAGAGAATAGTGAAAGAAAGAAGTAGCTCAACTAGCCCAATAAGAAATATTATGACTAAGATAATGCGTAATAAATTATCATTAGCCTTAACAGATTTTAAACCGATACAATATAACAAACATCAAGTTTAACTGTAGCGGAAACAAGTAATCCATTAGAAGAGTCAAGTAGAGAATAAAATCTACTATCTTCTATGATTTAAAAGGTTTTTCATGACTTTTATCGCTGAGACTCAGCTTAATAAATAATCCACATCATCGAATCACCCCTGCACTACAGCCAAGGATATTCTTTAGTATCACGACCACAATTATCCATGCACTACGAGCCAAGAATATTTGTGTATTCATTAATGGTTATGATCATGACAACAATTGTCCATCAATGCACTACGGGCCAATGAGGACTTTTACCACATCATTTGTAACATTACGATCATGATTACACCGAAAAATCCCTCGTCATAATCATACCAAGTCCATCTATGCACTACAGGCCACAGATGACTTTCAAAAAATATAAATATGAGGATGATGACAATGATATAAAAATTCAATAAAACAAGTTCAAGAATTAATTTGTCCAAGAACCAATAATGTCTAAATTGTCAACATGATACTTCTTTGTAGAGTAAAATTCAAGAATACTCCGAAGAATATTTCCATGAAAAGATACTGAATGAAGCGTAATTATCAAGAATATTCCACTAATTTCATGGAGTATGGAAGTTAAAACTTTAACCAACTGAGTATAATAAAGAATAGAATAACAAAAGAAATCACCATGCATGCAGATTGCGATAGACAAAAGTTATTCCAACAGATTAATAAGTAACAAAACCAGGTCAAGCAAAATTCGCACCTTAAGCGGGATGTTCCAATAAAATAATAAAGGCGGAATTGTGTCCGGCGAAACGCATACGTACATGTGATATTCCAATGTAATAATAATAAAGATGGAACCAGTCCGGCCAGAAATGCATGCATGAGGATATTCCAATGTAATAATAATAAAGACGGAACTAGGTTCTAGGTGAACGCACATATCTGTGATATTCCAAATGTAATAATAATAAATATGGAATATTAGAAGAATGTCACCAAGTATAGGGTAGCAGCACAGATACAAAGTTATTCCAATGTAATAACAAAGAATGGAATAACATAAGTTCTCTTCATTAATACAAAAGAATAACACCCCTTATTTAGTATAACAAATAATATTCCCTACCTTAAGAAGAAGAGTACTGGATATATAAGTAGTGAAGTAGCAGAATACTTTTCTTCTTTCTCTCTATAGTTTATCTCTAGAGTTTCATTGAATTCGTAAGAAAATAATGAAGTAATGAACTTCTATTTATAGAAAAATGGATCAAGATAGTAACTAACTCATGAACGGTCCAGATTGATTTACTTTAATCTCGACTATCCATATTTAAAGCAAAATCTTTTAAATAAAATATAATATATTCTATTTATAATCTAATAAAATGAATAACTTTATAAAAGATTTTACTATGCAAAAATACTATGCAGAACTATGCAAACACTATGCATAATAAAATATAATATATTCTAATTATTGTCTAATAAAATGAGATAACTTTATAAAAGTATTTTGTTTTATATAAAAAGATTTTACTATGCAAAAAACACTATATGTATAACTATGCAACACTATGCATAATAGAATATAATATATTCTATTTATAGAATAATTTATCAAAAGTATTCATTTTATATAAAAGATTTTTGTATTATTACATTAATAATACCAACAAAACCGAGTGACTTATCACGTAAGCATCAATAATTAATACCGCAGTGCTACTATGCAACCACGCGTATTATTGTAATTACTTTAACACCGTGTGTTTCAAGCAGATTAACGGTAAAACTTCCGCCGTTATTTTCATAAAGTATTTTTGTCGCTTTCTTAATCCGGCACAATAATTCCGCTTTATGGTCCACCAATGATTGTGTCGTTGTATTTAATATTCCCCTGTTAAAACGAATATTCCCGCACCAATCGAATATTATATAACAACAACTTGCGTACTTTGCAAAATTTATAAATATTACCCAGAACTATAACATTATATCAAATTTCACTCCATAATATTCAAAAATAATATTTATAAAAAATTCATCTTTATTCAAAAAGTTGGGGTTTTACAGACAATGTCTAGAAAGTCCTGTCGAGGAAAGGAGTTTGGTCACCTAATTGCGCGTCAATAGGGAGAAATCCTTATCGGAAAGCCCCCTCTTTCCTCGGAACGACCTGGTTGTCAATATTGTAATTTTGTAATATTATTTGTGAATAATTAATTGTTGATATATATGATAAGAAAATATTTATTCAATATGGATTTAAACTGAGGAATTTTTAGCATATGACATTTGTTGAAAGTTGGTATTTTAGCTTTTTTCGATAAAATAATTCATTCAAATATATTATTATAATATTACATTATAGTAGTATGATGTGATTATATAATAGTATGCTTTTTATAATTTGAATGGTAACATTATTATAGTATATTCATGGTATAAAAGTAAAAGGGTGTGGAAGAGAACAAATTGAATTTGAATTTCTATGATGTAAGCGATGATGTCATCGGACGATGAGGTAGGCGATGATGTCATCGGATGATAAGGTAAGCGATGATGTAATATGATCGATGATGTAAGCAATGATGTCATAAATTATGGCAAAAATACTATTTTACCCTTACTCTACCAAGCCTATAAATACAAACTCATTTCTTCATTTTTCACTAATTCATTCAAGCTATAGAGAGAATAAGAGAGAAAGAAGAAGAGTATTCTATTACTACATTATTGCAGTATCCAATCTCATACTAAGGTAAGGGGTATTATTTCTTTCGTATTCGCAAGTGATATTATTCTTGTTCAATATTCGTAAGAAATAATATTTTCTTCCATACTCTGTAGTATGTAAGTAATATTATTTCGTTTCCTATTTCTAATTCTACACTTATGTTGATAAGTATTGCTTCTATACTCCATGAAATTAGTAGAATATCCTTGATATTTGCGCTTCATCCAGTATCTTTTCATGGAAATATTATTCGGAGCATTCTTGATAAATTTTAATCTTTTCATGTCGGGGTACTATTCACGGGTTACTATTCCCAAAGTACTATTCCTAAAGTACTATTCACAGGGTACTATTTACTCGGTTACTATTCACGTTGTACTATTCACGACAAAAATTAATTTCCTTTCTGTCCAAATTATTTTTGATATAGTATTATTCTTGAATTTTACTCCACAAAGCAGTATTATGTTGGCAATTTGGACATTATTGAATTCTGGATAAATTGAATTATAAATTTTTAAAATTTATCCTTGCTCTCATTTAAATTGAATTCTTATATCATTGTCATCATCCTCATGCTTATATTGTGATGAAAGTCATCTTTGGCCATAGTGCATAGATGAGCTGTTGATTGGTATGATTATGACCAGGGATTATTTGGTATAATCATGACCCGTAATGTTACAAATGATGTGGTAAAAGTCATCATTGGCCCGTAGTGCATTAATGGACAGTTGTTGGTATGATCATGATCATTGGTGATACTAATGAATATCCTTGGCCCGTAGTGCAGGGATGATTCGATGATGTGGATTATTTATTAAGCTGAGTCTGAATGATAAAACTGTTGATAAACTTTTTAAATCATAGAAGATAGTAGATATCATGCTCTACTTGACTCTTCTAAGGGATTGCTTGTTCCGCTGCAGTTAAACTTGATGTTTATTATATTTTATCAGTTTAACACTATTGAAGGCTAACAATAATTTATTCTGCATTATCTTAGTCATAATATTTCTTACTGGGCAAGTTGAGCTCACCATTTGCTTTCATTGTTCTCTTTAGGAAATGAGAATATAGCTGGGACTAGTCGGGAAACGGAGTGACGGTCCAGATAGGTGGCTATAGCAGTCCTCACTATTATGTGAAATAGTGTGATAATAATTGTAATGGGGACATTATTTGAGTTTGTATACTCTCTACGAGACATTATCCGTGTTGAAACTCTCAGCTATGTTTTGTCGTACTATATCAAACAAGTTTGTATTTAAATTTTGTACCATGTATTTGGCGACTCAAGATGAGTTCTGTAGACCTATTTCGGGGGCGTTACAGTTGGTATCAAAGCTTAGGGATATGATCCCTGGCTGAGATGTGAGACTAGAACTAGGAGGGGAGAGATGGGTAATTCCTTCGCTAGTATGACCTACCTAAGTTTAATTGTTATTTAATTGGTCGGTCATAATATAGGGATAATATGTGGCATGTCAATTAACCCTTGTTTTGTGGCAGTGTTTGAAAATGGCATCTTAGAATGTTGAGATTAGCAATGGAGCACATGAGACCGTTGAGTCACCACAAATCAATACTGTGATGCCCCCAAATTCAAGTACTTGAAACCCAAACTCGGTGCTCCACAATACCATTTCTATGAGCGGAATAATACTAATAATAATAACAATTATATAAATATCAAACTTAATTTACATATATCAAAGTCTAAATCCCAGGTAAGCGACCTTTAAACAATCATTACATCATAGATAATAAATATCATTGTCTTAATAAACTTTAACTATTACATAGAATATTATAAAACTCATTTGAACAGCTTTCCTTTCCCTTTGTTCTTGCCTGAACCTTCTAGTTGATCATATTTAGCTGAAAACATTTAAATTTAAAGCAAGAATGAGCATTTGATTGCCCAACAAGTAATAACAACAATATATATTAGCTGAAAGAATTAAATATTTTCTTTGAAAGACACTTCTATAATTAATCAGCAGCCAGAAGTAAAAAGTGAACCAATAATAACAACATATTACTTCCATATAAAATTTTTGAAACTACGTATTGACTATAAGTAGAGATCAGTCAACATACTATGAACATTGTTTTCTATTTTTGAAAAGTTTAAACATAAATTCATCTGTAAACCATCATAACTTACGGGCACGGGGGGTGATCAGCATGTTATGCCTTGTATTGATCAATACTACATGCAAGAACGATATTATCGTTCACTCTATCCACCTTAGGTGCACAAAATTTTTCCCATGTTCGGGATGTTCATACTTAGTCGGGAATCCGAACCAAAACAATCTGGTTAGGTACAATAAAGTTCTATCTTGCTCAACAATATTTCTAAATCTGTGTCTAGCTGGATCAAGTAGCTTAGACAACTTTTAATTAATGTATACATACCGGTACTCAATAGGTATGTATCAACATGTGATTAAATACAATGGTTATCCAACTGGGGACACTTGTATAACCCTTTATAGGAATTAACGAACAGAATAAATATCTGAATTATACTGTAATATTGTGTTGATAAACAATGATCGAATAATTTAAGAACTTGTATGAATTCAAAGATTTGATACAAAATCGATAACAATAGAGTTAATAATCTAACATAATGATAATATAATTATGAAATTTTCTTACTCATGTCCATTGCATAAAGTAAATGCAAAAGTAGGATACTTGCCTGAGTTGCTACTTACAATAACACAACTTAGGTTAATCTTTTATACAACGACCTATTAGTGATAAGATCATTCGTTCGATTAGAATTTTATATCATATCACATAGTATTGCTATTTGCAGTCTGCACATAACCTAATCACATTATCACATATGTTAACAGTCATTGGTTCACAAACAAACACTTATTGAGTCCAATTATATAAGTTTAGATCAATTTCGGTGTAGCGACGGCTTTATCGGGTATTTATCTAGTCTAAAACTCTATCCTGTAGTTCAATAACTGAAAATATCAGGCATATTATTTTTAATTGACTTATAATAATTTTTAAATAATTATTATAATTTTTTTTTCATGATTTTTCAAACATCTGAATCATTATTAAATAATTTAAATATTAACTAATTCTATTATCCTTAATATTTAATTAATATTAAAGTTATTTATAATAACTTAAAATATTTTGAAAGTATTAATATTACCCTTAAATGATTTTTAAAACATTTAAAATCATTTTAAATAATTACCATTAATATTAGAATATTAATTTATTATTTATCAAAATATTAAAAGTCATTGACTATAACTTAAAATATTTTTAATTCATTTATTTCCTTTTTAAATGATTGTTAATTCAATAAAACCATTTTAAAATATTTATTTAATATAATTATTAAATAAACTTAATATCAATAATATTAAAATATTAATAAAATTTATCTTTAAATATCAAAAGTTATATTTTATAACTTCAAATAATTTTAAATTATTTATTTTAATTTAAAATGATTTTTATAATATTAAAATCATTTTAATTAATTTATTTAATATAATTACTAAATAAATCTAATATCATTAATATTTAATAATTAATGAAGCTTATCTTAAAATATTAAAAGTTATGTTTTGTAACTTAAATTATTATTAATTACCTTATTGTTATTTAAAATGATTTTTTTATATAATAAAATCATTTTTAATTAATTTATATAATGCATTTATTAAATAAATTAAATACCAAAAATATCCAAATAAATATTAATATTTATGAAAAATATGCCAAATTATTAAAAGTTAATTTTTATAACTTCAAATAATTTTTAAAACTATTTTAGTAATTTTTTTAATTTATTTACTATTTTTAAATGATTTTTAGAAATTAAATTAATTAATTATAATAAGTCTGTTTAAAGCCCTTTGGCGGCGATAAAGTAGTGTCGCCTTAGGTGTTCTTGAGAAACTTCGTGCATTCAAAGTCGAAGGTTTCGAGCTTCATTGTTTGACCATCAATCATTCCTTGTGTAATGTGTTTCGGTCTCAGTTAATGGTTAGATATTATAATCCGATGTAATACTACACAATCTAACAACAACCATGGTCAAAACATACATCATCTCTAAGATATAATCTCAAGAACAAGTTGTCGAGTTGTTCTTAACGCTTCGGGTCGCCCAAAAAAAATAAAGTCGGTTTCATTCAACGCCTTTTATGGCCCCTCTCATCATGAAATATGTTCAAGGTAAATGTGTTCTGAACGCCGGGCCTTGAAGTACAACTAACAGGGTACATGATGGAAACGGTTTCCAAGTCTAAACATCATTAACAAGAAAGATCGGAGGCTCTGAAAATCGTGTCAGAGTCTGTTCTTCATTTCTGGGTTTTTCTAGAATGAAGAACAGAATGAGTATGCTACTTTGGATCCTTATATCTCGCGTTTTGAGTTTTCTCTATGTGATCTATTGATTCCAGGTTGTAGCTAACATGTAATACTATAGATCTATTATATATAACACATATAACAACAACAGATCAAGCAGATTTAAGCCGGTCAAAGGCAGACAGAGATCAGTGTTCATCTATTTTCTGGGTTACCCAGAAACAGAAAATGTGATCGTTTTACCTACTTTGACCAGCCACTACGTTAAATCTATTTGATGTTTAGGAGGTTTTAAAGCATAAAAATGAAGTCCTCATAACATACTACAATTATATTACAACAGGAAGAACAATACAACAAACAACTGAAAGATTTGGGGCTATGAACATGTTGTCAGACTGTTCTGGGCACATTCTGTGTTTTCCAGATTTTAGAAAGTCATGGTCGGTCAACGACCTTTGCCATGATTATATGACATTCTAAGCATGATCTGATACTACTACAAGTTCTAGATTGAAGACCTCATAGCACACTACATGTTTAAACATTAAAAACACTAAAATCATTAACAGATAGAGATCTACCAGACCTGACATTCGATTGTCAGACACAAAAATAATGTTTTCCAAATTTTTAAAAACTTCAAATCCGAGCCTCTAGATATTATGAATCTAACATCTAGCAACCCAGATCATCATTATATACTACATACTACATGTTTAACACAAAAAAACTAACATCTAACATGCAGATCAAGATCAGATTTCTTTTTAGGGTTCATACCTTTAAGTGAGCAAATCTGATTTCTATGCTTCTGATTTGTTATGTGAGTTGGTGGGGCTGATTTTAGTGACTGAAATGTTAGAAGAATTAGTGGGTTTGAGCTTGAGAAAATATGGGTAAGTGTTTGCTGCACAAATGAGGCAATAATACATTTTCTCTCTCTTATCTATATGTAAAACATGTATGCAATGAACTTTGTTGATCACATGGCTGAGATTTGTAGCTTGTAGGCTCATAGCTAGGTAGACTAGGGTGGCTAGCAAGATATTACTAGATTTGGCTAACAATAACTCACCAAATGGGACAAAAAGGGTAAAATGGTAATTTGTATTTTAATTTTAAGGGCATTCTTGTCCAAGGTGCTTGAATCTAGGATTTATTCACTAGATTTTACATCTTAAAGTTTCCCAAATAATTACTAGGGTTTAAAAAATTAAAATTAAAGTGTAATAAAATTTTAATTTAAAACACCCTAATTAAATTAGAGTTTTTAATAGAATTTAGGGTTTAAAATAATTAGGGTTCCTTAACATCATTAGGGTTCTCAAATTAACAATTCAATTTGCTAAAATAATAATTAGGGTTTCTAAAATTTGCAATTAGGGTTCCTAATTAGCAAATTAGGGTTTCTAATTTTAATTTAGGATTTTCAAATATTAATTAGGGGTTTTCCTAATTAATAAAAATTCTATAATACGCTACTTAATTCATATAACACCATTCCTGACCGATCTTAAATTCCAGTTTTGAGTTTCCAATTAGGGTTTATGACGTGTGTTACTAGGGTTTGTCGTGATACACCAGAATTGCCTGACCAACATCAGTCTACTCATATATTGTACATATTTATAGCACTAAAAAATCAGAATAGAATGAATATTATATTATTATTCTCATTCCTCGATCAAAACCCAAATTTAGGGTTTGGATTCCATATCTGATTTATCTTTCATATGTAACATTATTAATTAAGTTAAAAATAATTAACTTAAATAATATGAACTAAAATTCATATAATAAAAGAGTAATTATAATAATTCAAATAATCATTTCATATATTATTTAAATAATATAAAAATCATATTTTCATAGAAAATAAATTATAAAGACATTTCTACTATAAATTTTATTATTACAAGTATATACTTTATAATGATCAATAATTCTAAAATAAAATTATTTGAAATTATTCATGTAATAAATAAATTTTATTTATCACATATTTACATACACATTACTTCGCATATATTCCCATCTTTAAAATATAAAAAAATTATATGCAAAATTTCTTATTTATTTACATAGAAAATATCGGGTTATTACATTCACCCTCCCTTATAAGGATTTCGTCCCCGGAATCACCGTTTTAAAACTCATACATACAGGGGTACATAACATACACAATCATTGCAAGTAGATCTCGATCATATTTGATCGAACTGATCTTTAACTATTCACTATAAAGCTTGTCTATCTGATTAAACGGAAATTTGATTTCTAAAAGAACTCAAATTCCACCTTCAAAATTTCTTTATAAAATAATTTGCTATATATAGGAAAATCAAATACATACACAAAAATAAAAGTTATTCGAATAATACCTGGAGTTCCATTCCCAGCTGCCACAGTATCCTGGATCGTCATATTGAAGACTCGTGCGGTTGGTTTGTTGGTTGAAGTCGGTCCTGTGATTGCCATAGTCCCGCTGCCTTTTCCTGTGATTACACTCCCTGCCTCCATTTTCTTCTTTGGACAATCCCTCACCTTATGTTCCATCGACCCACACAAAAAACACCCACTGTTCATCCTTGGGTTGGGGCATTTGGGAGAAATATGGCCCTCCTGCCCGCACTTGTAGCATACAAACTTACCCTTCAGACACTCACCAAAGTGATTCTTCCCCCATTTCCCACACTGAACTACCTGCTTCTTCACACCTTCCTGTTTCACCTGAACATTCCCAAAATAATTTCCCTTTCTTTTATCACCCCTATTCCCATTATTAGTTTCCACCTTCACCGCTCCTACTGCCTTGCCCTTATTCCTTTTCTCCTTGTTGTAGAGGCTCATGACCTCACTCCCTTCCTCAGCTATGATAGCCTTTTCCATGAGTGCTGCAAAAGTATTGATCTGCAACACTGCCACCTTATTGTAGAGCCAGGGTTTTAATCCCAGCTCAAACCTTCTTTCCTTCCTAGCCTCCGTATCAACTTGATGCGGAGCGAACCTAGCCAACTCATTAAACTTTGCTGCATACTCCGCAACAGTCATGTTCTCCTTCTTTAACTCCAGAAATTTTACCTCCATCCTAGCCTGCATGCTAACTGAGAGGTAGTTTTTGAGAAACAACGTCTGAAACCTAGCCCAAGTAACTACTCCTTCTCCTGCCCTCGCTTGATTTGCTTCCCACTAAAAGTTCGCCTCCTCTTTCATCATATAGGTGGAAAAAGAGGTCTTTTGCTCCTCATCTACCTTAGCAATTACGAACGCCTTTTCTATCTCATTAACCCATGTCTGGGCTTCTATAGGGTCGATTGTTCCCCAGAATTCTGGTGGTCCTGCTGCCTTGAAGTCTTTAAAATTTGCCAAGCGATTGTCTGGTCGGTTCCCTACGGTTGGTATTCCCTGCTGCATAGCCTCAGCTACCATGTTCGCAAAGTTTTGCATTGGGTCTTGTTGTTGTCCCCTCGTTGTTGTGATTCTGGCGACATTATCGCCATCTTTGATACATTCTAAACGTGTTCGACGTCTTGGCGACATTATCAAGTTACATAAAATCATACATTTAACTTACATTCTAAACCTTATTGTATAAGTTTAACATGTAACATACATACAAAGTTTTATACAAAACTTATTCCATTAATCAAACATAGATTCATTTATCCATCAATTCAAAGTACTTTACATAACATAACATATGATTTTGTTATCCCTTTGTGACCGAAAAGTTGGGAATTCTTGTAATAACTTATACTATTACTAACATTACGGGAGGGCAGATTAAGTCTTTTAGAGAGAACCACGAAAGACAATCCAAATCCACAGGATACTACTAGGAAGTTCGGCATTAACCGGATCATGATGCAGGAATAGCTTGATTTCAACCTCGGATTTAACCAGAGAGACTGCGGATACAATCTGGAACACACAGGAGAAAGCCAGATTAATCTCGGAGATAACCCCGAGGTATCGGTCTCGGTCCCAACCATGGGAATAGCCACCAACCTTGGTGATAACCCCGAGGAATGCGATTTGGAGATAACCCGAAATGCTTGTTTCAAATGCCATCGACTTCAATCTCGGCACTCTGATGAAATACCTTTGTGCTGACACGGCAATCACATCGGGAAGGCAGGCACACCTCAAAGATGACAATGAGGATCTTCAACAAATCTGGCGGTCAATCTCGGTGAAGTCGAGCAGCGTCTGCTTATCATTAATCGGCGATGCTAACCGGTGAGGGCAACATCGCCATCTCGTCGACCACGATGCCACGTCTCGTCTCTACGCAACAATGTCCCACAAGGCTAACCAATCCAGTGGTGACTATTATGCGGGAGTAGCGGATGAAAGTTGAAGCTTGAAGGCCAGGAGGGCATCGTCCCATCTTCAAAGACTTCGTACAAACTCTAATCCCATGCCATCGTACAACTCTCTAAACAGCGGCGGTCAAAATAGGTCTGAATACCTCAAAGCGGATGCGGATTGCACTTCTCAAAATCGAGTGGACATTACGATTGCTGAGTGCGTGCTGCCTTGAACGACCGGCCAAGCGAGCCGGGCCGAGGCCGGCCCGCCTCTGGTACACTGCTGGTGAGGTGCGGTACACTGCGGCACCTTTTGCCTATAAATAAGAGGCTTGGGTGCTTTGATTTTAAGAGAAAAAGGGCGGGAAAAACTGCACAATTTGCTCTGCTTTTCGCCATCTGATGTATTTTCCCACTTTCAAACACTGTGAGCTCATATATAGCCTCTTTTGTACCCCACAAAAGCCGGTGTTTACCACTCTAAAGATATAGAAGCCCTTTTTATCGATCAATTTGTAAGCCTTCTCACACACTTTAGAGTCTTTCTCTTCATCTTTGCACACACCCTTACGTTGAGAGTCGTGTTGCTTGCTTTTGCAGGACTTGATCAAGTGGTTTCCTTCGATCTGTATATATATATATATATATATATATATATATATATATATATATATATATATATATATATATATATATATATATATTGACTAACATTATCGAGTTATGCCTCGATTGAGCCTGAACTTGATATGGGCGTTTGCTTTAATATATATATATATATATATATATATATATATATATATATATATATATATATATATATATATATTATATATCGGACTTTGTTGATGAGCCTGACTTGATTGAACTTGATGCAGTGCGTTTATTAGCTTTATATATATATATATATATATATATATATATATATATATATATATATATATATATATATATATATATATATATATATATATATATATCAGCGTGTGTGTCGGACTTTGTTGATGAGCCTGAACTTGATGCAGTGCGTTTACTCGCTTTTATATATATATATATATATATATATGAGCGTAGTGTAGTCGAACTATGTTCGATGAGCACAGATTTTACATCAGTGCGTTTATTTATATTATTATTATATATATATATATATATATATATATATATATATATATATATATATATATATATATATATATATATTATTTTTATCTGCACAGAGTTCCCTTACGTGGCGGTTGATGATTTTCTGACTTTCTTTACATTTCGTCACTTTGGAGTTTACTTACGTGGCGATTGGCCGCATTCTGACTTTATTTACATTACATCACTTTGGAGTTTCCGCCGTGGCGGTTGGCCCGTATCTCTGACTTTATTTATATTTGATCCCCCATGGAGGTGCCGTGGTTGGTGATCACTGTATGTATATATATATATATTTTACGCTTTTATATATATATATACTACTATTTCTTTTTTATACAAATTGCAATATTACGTGCATGCCTAGGAATCATGTGATCACTGATTCATCTCATTGGATCTAGATTCGGTTCCGTGATGGACATTTTAATTTATGGCGACTTGTAAATTATTACTGCGATATACATGTATTTCCTCGGATGGTTTCCATACCCACGAGAAATCGGCATTATTTTTTTATATATATTATTTTAAATGCGGATGCTTCGCGTTTCGTCAAATAAAATCAATCAAGCCGATCACTTAATAAAAATGGGAGTGTAAAGGTCTTAATTCTATTGAGCATCGGGGTTTGAAAAACCTCTTTTATAAAACATCATTGCCATATCTTGCTAAAAAGCGAATTTTTACATAAATTCAAATCTGTGTGTATATAGGTTGAAAGAGGCCTCGCACAACTTTCATATAATGACACATTGACCCACACACACACACACACACACTCGGATAATAGTTTCTTGAAAAAAAGCGGTCCATAGTGGTAACACGGATGTCGAGAAGTGCCTAACACCTTCCCCGCATAACCAAGTCCCGGACCCTAAATGAATCTCGGTTTTGTAGGCCAGTATATCGGTGTCACATCTTTGGGTCGATGTGCAAACCTTTTCTCGGTTGTGTTGGTACAACCATTTAAAAAACCAATGGCGACTCTTAGCGGTCCATAAATCGACATTATACATATCGGACCTTTTTCACTTGTTTTTTCAAACAAATCTCACCTAAAATGAGAACACCGAAAAAGAAAAGTAGCGGAAAGGACATCCAAAAATCCAAGCGTCGGCGGTGGCGACTCTGCTTTGGGGACCTCGGTAAGAGGACTTAAGCCGCTACTACAATCTTTTCAAAAGCTATTTATCTGCTTGTGTGTGGATGTTGCATTTACATTGGATGAATGTATGCGAATGCATGTCTTGTTTGAGCTTAGTGCTTCGCGCATCATGATCTGCGTGTGATGTTAGTGCTTTTACTTTATAAAGCTGCTTATGATATTAGTAGCCGCACATGTCATCATTTCATACGGTGAGGCCGCGATGTATGTGAATGTATGTTGTGTGGTCCCTCCACGGGGGAGGCTATCCGTCGGTGTTTGATTCTTTGGACTCGTGAGAAGACTAATTCTCAGAGGCTCGGGAAAAGCACCACCAAATTCGCTCAGTTGAAAAGGCGGATTAACTTCCGTCTAGTAGATTGCGATGATTTGGGAACCTTCATGCAAAAAAAGCATGAGAGTAACCTAAGATAGGTCGACCTCGATAAACCAAAAGCGAAGGAAAAGTCTCTTCATGCCCTCATTTCAATTACTTGTAAACACAATTACTTGTAATTTCATTCCATATCTATCTCCATGTAATGAGAAATATGAAGCAATATGTCCACATACATACTACGAGCAGTGACACCCGTTTTGCGAGGATAAAATTCCTAAAATGGACACATCACATAGCATGTCATTATACACCTTCCCTAAGGACTAAACTATGCGGTCTTTTCGCGGGGAATCAATCGGACCCTACTACGGTCAAAGTCAAAAAAAAGCAGAGGCCTACGATCGATCATGTCATCATCAGAGGCGGTGAACTTAATCGGTTTCTCATGAAAGAGTTCGACGGATTAAGCAAGCAGATTCTGATTTGGTTGTTCTATTAAAAGAATTACACGATCTACGGGGTGAGGAAAATACCCGTACATCTTGAGCCCTCCACCTGAGGAGGAATTCGGTCATTACCGTACGAGCCACGATTGGATCGACCAACAAAAAAGCGAGGATCTTGCCCATTCCTTTGGAGATCCGAGACAATGGTGACATCAAAAAGAAAGTCCTCAAATGGAAGAGACCCTTGTATTTATCAAAGGAATTGGAACACAGGGAGTGTTTCATATCTTGATCTATGTATTTTTCACGGTGTTCACTATCAGAAAAATTTAAAACTCGACTTTGAAAAATATGGCGGGTTAGGGGATCCTTATACACATTTAAAAGTCTTTATTGGAAGGCGGGATCTATCGAGGAGGATGAAAAACTTCGAGAATGCAATTGTTCCAAAAAAAAGTCTAGCTGGAGAAGCTTGGTTAAGTGGTACAAGATTAAACAACTCAAAATTCACAGTTGGGAAGAGCTAGCACATGCCTTCCTCACTCAATCTGATTTTCAAACTCGAGATGGCTCGATCGGTATCAAATTACCAAGATCAAAAAATAGTCTAATGAGTCTTTTCGGAGAGTATGCCCCCAAAGGTGGAGCGCTTTGGTTTGCCCAAGTTAGTCTGCCATGGCGAGAATCGAGAAATGGTCATGACATTCATAGACATCAAGAAGCTCCCTTCTATGAGAGAGAGTTTTAGCGGCATCGGCAAACCAGTTTTTCTGAAATGGTTAAACACGGAGAGATGGTGAAATGGGGTTGAAGTCGGGGAAAGATTCAAGACCTAGCCGCACTCAAAGGCATTCTTGATCACATCAATCTGGAAATTATGGGAACAACCCGGAATCCATAAAAAGAAAAGGAAGATGTTTCCACGATACTACGAGGGGAAAAAGGCAATCAAAGTATGCCCATTCAAAGGAGAAACTACACTCCCTTTTCGGTACGGTCTGCAAACCCTCCGGTACCAAAAGGTGGAGAAGTCAAGCGCCATCAGTGTTTACACCCTTAGGGGATACCCTCGAGAACATTCTTAATCTTACGACAACCACGAGAAGAAAATTACGCATCTTCTTCCACCGGCCCGACCCTAATGGGCGGGGGTTTCAATCTTTGCTAGGAAATGTGCTTATCATCTTGGGGCACTGGACATGATACTCGGATTATTGGGCCTTGAAACACAAGATCCGAGGACCTAATAGATAATGGAGATCGTAGTCACCAAACCCGATCGGCCTCACGTACAAAACAACCCTCTTCCTCGACACAAAGAAGAAGAGGTCAACATGATTAATTGGGCGGTGGGCGAGTTCCAACTTCATTTGTGACTCCCCCGGACCATCAAAAGGCGGTGATGGCGAGATGGGATTATGCTAAGTTCGATTTCACAATGGAGCGAAAGATGAAAGCTCTCTGCAAACAAATTGAGCAATTGGCGGGCGGTGACTTATCGGCATCAAGTGACTCGGCAATTAATCGACCCGAGGAGCATGCCGGTCTCCTACCAATCGTCATGAATATTCCCTCGTCCCTTTCGGAAAATGAAATCTTTGGAAGACAAAAGTAGCGAAGAGAGCAAAATGCAAAGCTTGAAAGTCGAGATTTCGCGTAATGACAAGCGAGAATTCACCTATTTGGGCCGACCCATGGAAATCCTTCACATGTTAATCAATGAAGGAAGGATCGGTTCCTTCTACCTCAATCAACCCCGTTCGGGATGGTACAACTACGATGGGTATGTCGATACCACTCCCGATCTCATGGTCGCTGCCCACGGAAGAATCTTTGGGCACTCGCCACCTTATTCAAAATCTAATCGGCGGTGGTGTCTTTGCGCTTGGCGGAATAACGACAACGTATTACGAGCAAGTGAGAATCGAGGCCCTACTAAGTGGAAAAGTGTGGTAGCAGTTTATATCTCTTTGAAGGTGAAGGGATTAATCTTTGTTCTCACAACAGATAATTACTCAAAGGAGAAGCAATCCTTTGAAAGTGGCGCTCGAGGCGATCAACTTGCCATGCGAGCACAATATCCTATTGTTAGCTTGCTTGCGAGAGTTAGTGGAATTATGGAGAAGGTGAAGGATCCACCTCACATACCCTGCTGCTGCGATGTCGAAGGAAAATCCTTTATATCTTCCCCATCGGGTGATGAACCCCACCACCAAATCAAAGGGAAAATACCCATGGAGAAGATTGAAAAATTCCTCCGTATTTGTGGGTCATACATGAAGCCTCGGTGGTTTTAAGCTTGAAGGAAGCTCCACCACAAATATCAATTTTGGACTTGGTCTAACTTGAGAATCAGAAGGTCTTGTTAAAGGTTTTGGAAGAAGCCTATCTTAGAGCATCGGTGGATCTGAGAAAAATTTCAACACATGGTTGATCACATTTTCAACACTAATGTGATATCCTTCTTGATGATGACATCTGCTTTGAAGAATTTGGTCATTACAAGCCGTTGCACATTGCGGTCTTGTCCTCCGGATATATGGTGGTTTGGAGTCTTAATAGATGGAGGTTCCTCTACGAATATCGCCCATATGCCACCTTGGTGAAGATGAATATCAATCTCAGCCAAGAATTTGGATAGCCATACTATCATCAAAGCTTTTGATGGAGCCGTAAGTAACTTCGGTTGGAGTAATTAAATTTGCTTGATCGAAATTGGCCCTCATACATTCTGCGTATCCTTCCATGTGCTCAAGATAGATTGGGATACAACTTTGCTCTTGGGGCGACCATGGATCCACATGGCGAGGCGATCCCTCCACCCTTCACCAACAATATTGAAGTACATTATCAACAATAGCTTTGGTCACGGTCAATCTTTGAACGAGAGATTCCTCGGCATGGGGATATCTGGTTCATCGATGCCAATGCGGGGCGTAGAAACGGTCGGTTTTCATGCTTTGGAAATAAGCAACACCCGATACCACGCTATTGGAGCACCATTGCTCGAACCCACATTTACGATGAGGTGATGTCGACCCACTCGAAAGAAATGATGTCGTTGAGTTATAAGCGGGACAAGGGTTGGGTAAAGATGGCGGGGTATCCGATACCCCATTCGATTAACCAAGCAAGTTGGAGCAATTTGGACTAGGCTATTACGCCGACTCTAGTCATAGGAATCCTCATAAGCATCGGTGATTCCTTTGGCTTCAACCATGTGGCGTTTGGCCGCCTTCAAACTCGAGTCGCACAACCTCGATAAAGGTGCGACCCGATGTCATGGCCATGTTATTTCCTAAGCAAAAGCCGGTGGAGGAAAAGAAAATCGTTATTCAAATCCATGATCGAAGAAGAAGAGGCGGAGAATCGAGAAAGCGTTGTCGAAGAATAATGTCGGGCATCGCATCATCGTCCATGATGAACATACCAGCAGATACACCCGGATGATGATTGCCACGGCGTAATGGCCATCATTCGGGACAAGGAGGATGATGACAATCCCTCCATCACTGCGGTCCACCGGACTTTACCACTTACCAATTGGAACAACATTCCTTGCTTTGGTCGACAAGGGTAAAGCGGGCGAAGAAATTCTTTTACGCCTGTAGAGATACAATAACTGCTTACTTTTACATGCGGTATTAGCGGTTTATTTTGCGATATATGCTAACACTTGTGTATGATCAGCGCATTTCATATATACTAAGTGAAAGCATATTTTGTTTGAGGACTACGAATTTAGATGTGCTGTATTTGCGGATCGATGCCTCTCTACACAAAGTTGTACCTTTGATGTAGAGATGAATTGACCTTGATGGATCCCGAGGATGACATTGAGGTGCCTCGAAATTCAAGAATGGTCAAAGACAAACCCAAACCCAACCTTGATCAAACCACTTCTTTCGATCTCGGAACCTTAGAAAGCCCTAAGTTAATCCAGTTGGTTGGACCTTACCCCAAACCAGCGGAATGACATGGTTATGCTATTAACACAATTCAGGATGTGTTTGCATGGTCTCATGAAGACATGGTGGGTTTATCCTTGACATTGTCCTTCATCGCCTTCCCATTAAAGAGGATTTAAGCCGAGTCAAGCAAAGCTCTCGGCGATTGAAACTGAGTGGAGTTTAAAGGTGAAAGAAGAGATTGTGAAACAATTTCAAGCGGCATCATCATGGTGTCTACATATCTGAGTGGATATCAACATCGTGCCGTACCTAAACACGGAGGGAAGGTGCGAGTTTGCGTGGATTCTGAGGGACTTGAACAAAGCTTGCTTAAAAGATAGCTTTCCGTGCCATTTATCCACATTCTCATTGACAATCTTTGCTCAATCGACATGTACTCCTTTCTTGATTGCTTTGCGGGGTACCATCGGATCATGGTTTTGAGGAAGATCGTGAGAAGGCTGCTTTCATCACTCCTTGGGGAACTTTTTTGCTATAGGCGGTTGTCATTCGGCCTCATCAATTTAGGAGCTACCTATCAGCGAGCTATGATGGCTCTTTTCCATGACTTAATGCATAAAGAGATTGAGATCTCGTGGATGACATCATTGTCAAGTCCGGAAGGAGGATGACCATCTAGACCATCTCGAGAAAGTTGTTCAGCGAGGTTGCGTAAGTACAACTTGAAGTTGAATCGACTAAGTGCGCCTTTGGCGTCAAGTCGAGCAAGTTGCTAGGATTTCTAGTCGACCACAAAGGATTGGTGGATCTACCAAAATCAAGCCATCATCGAAATGCCCATTCCTCGAGACGAGAGAGAAGAAATCGTGGATTTTTGGGAAGGATCAACTTCATCGGCGAGGTTTATCTCGACTCACGGCAACTTTGTGAGCCGATCTTCAAGTTATTAAGGAAGAACTCCTCCATGAAATGGAATGATGAGTGCGAGAATGCCTTCCTTACAATCAAAAGCTTGACTAGTCAAAGCTCTATCTTGGTACCACCGGGGATGATGTTCCCCTGTTCATGTACACATCCATAAGTGACAATGCCATGGATTGTATCTTTGGAGAGAGAAAGGCGGCGATAGAGGCGAGCGAGCTATCTATTACCTCGACAAAAGGTTGACGGTGAACACAAGTACACTACGATCGAGAAGGCGTGTTGTGCTTTAGCATGGGCTTCCATGAGGTTACTGACATTACCTCCATGGTCACTGACCCATCTCATATCCGCGTGGATCCTCTCAAATCGTGTTCAACAAACCCATGTTGAGCTGCTGGTACATCGGATGGCGATTGATCCTACAACAATTTGACATTGTATATGTGACTCAAAAAGTCCATCAAAAGGTCGAGGAATCATGAGATCAATGGTGGTATGCGCACCTTGAGGATTTCAAACCCTTGAAACATATTTCCCGATGAAGGAGTAATGCGGTCTGACAACACCATCTCATACAATACCGCCAATCATGGAAGATGTATTTTGATGGGGTATTAACATGGAAGGTTACGGGCTGGAGCAATTCTAGTATCGTCTGGGGAAGCGGTATCCGTTCTTGCCGTCAAATTCTGGTTTATCGGCAACAACAATCTGGTGGTGAGTATGAAGGTACATCTCATGGGGCTAAAACTTGCCGTTCGATGGGCATCAAGCGGTTAAGCTTGTCCTTGGAGATTCGGAGTTGGTAATCGGACAATCCACGAGTCTATCAAACCAAGGAACTACATTTGCTGCCTTACCATCGGCAGGTTTTGAAGATGGCTTTGGAGTTCGAAGAAATCTCCTTTCTACACATTCCTCGTAATAGGAATGATTTTGCGGACGCATTAGCAACTTTGGCCTCCTTGATTCGCATATCAGACAAGGAACACTTGCCAAGCGTCACAATTTCCACTGAGTGACCTATGGGAATTACGTTGGAGAAGTATCGGATGAGCTACCTCCCATCCAACCTCCTTGGTATCGACATATCAAGGAATATCTGCGAGATGGATCTACACACATTTGTGGCGAGCTTTGGCCCGAGAAAAGCGGATCCATCGACTTCTTTATGAAGTTCTACTTGAGTGGAGATCGCTCTATAAAAGAGATGCGAGGACTAGGTCTCTCGGTGTCTAGACAAAGATCAAGCCCAAAGGCTTATGGATGAAATCCATGGGGAGTCTGTGGCCCCCCATGAGTGGCCCCCTCCTTGTCGAAAGTCCTCGGGGCGGGACATTATTGGCTATCTCTCGAAAGGTGATTGCCATGACCACGTCAAAAGATGCTATCGATTGCAGATTCATGGGAATGCTATACCGCCCCTCCACGGGAGCTCCACTGATATGAGTTTCGCCTTGGCCCTTCTCGATGTGGGGAATGGGCGTTATTGGGCCCATTGAGCCTAAAGCGATAATGGTCGCTGGAGATTTATCTTCACCATGATCGACTACTTCACCAAGTGGGTAGAAAGCGACCTCCTCCCCGGGGTCACTAAAGAAGTCATCATTGCTTTCGCCGAAACAATGTCGTTTGTCGATATGGACAACGAGAGGTGATTGTGTCGAGACAATGCCAAAAACCTCAACAACAAAATGATGGAGGAGTTATGCGATAAATTCCACATCAAACATCTTAACTCTGTCATCTATCGTCCAGAAGATGAGCGGTCTTTGTTGAAGCGGCTAACAAAAATATCAAGAAGATTATGCAAAAGATGTGATGACCACAAAGATTGGCTAACTGTTGCCTCTTACTCTGTTAGCCTCTGAGAACCACAATCGTACTTATTTGGGGCAACCCCTACGCTTTAACCTATGGGATGAAGCGAGTGCTCCCCATAGAAGTTGAGATGGAATCTCTCGAGTGTTGATCGGCCTTTCGGTGGATGAAAACCAATGGGTACAAGAGCGGGTATCACCAATTGTCTACGATAGGCGAAAAGCGAACGCGGCTATCTTCCATAGTCGACTATACCCGACAAAGGATCGCGGATCCTACAAAAAAAAAATCCGACTCTGGCAATTTAAACAACATGACTTGGTTACGAAGAAGATTCTTGACAATCAAGATCGGGCGAAGGAAAATTCGCTCCTAAGCTGGGAAGGCCGTTTATTGTCAAAAAGAAGTATTGGCGGGGAGGCGCTCTCAGATTACAAGAAATGGAATGGCGATGAATTTCCACAACTCATCAACTTCGAGACAAGTGAAGCGGTATATATATACGAAGTAACGGCCAAACACCACAGTGCATCATCATCAGGTCACGGTCATTCGGTTCTTTAACCCTTTACCACCTGACTTGCTACACTTTGCCCCTCGAGGAAACATACTCTTCAAACCCGGTGACTGGCTTTCTCTCTTCTAACGCTCATACAACTTAGGTCATCATCCCATGGATTGAACCTCTTGCGTTCATGATTTGGCTACCCATACATGGGATCAAACTTCTCACACTGCGATTTATCCTCAACCTAAGATTAAACTTTCTCCTCCCCTTT
Source organism: Panax ginseng (assembly GCA_020205605.1). Classification (NCBI taxonomy): domain Eukaryota; kingdom Viridiplantae; phylum Streptophyta; class Magnoliopsida; order Apiales; family Araliaceae; genus Panax; species Panax ginseng. Next base: position 28,330,958 of record CM035143.1, on the reverse strand, counting down.
TCGACGACTGCGCATGGGATTACGCTTTTCTTCTCATACGAGGCGAAACTCGTCGACGATCTCCTCTTAATAGAATGCGTAGGCAACCATGTTACATGGCGGTCATGATAAAACAAAAACAACAAAAACATTTCTACCCTCTTCTCCTTACAAAAGCAAAAACAACCAAAAACATTCCTACACCATATCGACCCATATCTGACGTTGAACCTCTTACACGAGGTTTGAACTCATGAGACTGATCTCCTCTTCAATAGAATGCGTGGCGACCATTCATAGTGCGGTCTCACCCCTACCAAAATACAAACCATTGTCGGTGGTGTTGGGATTCTCTTTCAATCCACTACATTTCATTGACGGACCAAAGGGATGGAATTACTGAACTCCTCCCAAATAGGAGATTGGCGACCCATAAAAAGCTGCGGTCATACCTCGAAAAGCAATACTAAACCATAAGAGGTGGAATTAACTAGGCTTCTCCTAAATAGAAATCTTGGCGACCATCGTAGTGCGGTCGATCTCGAGAGAGAGAAAGCCACATTCCTCTCCACATTTCCATTCGAGAAACAAGTCCCAAGACACCAAAGATGGTAGGGATATACATAGATCGATGATCCATTACGAACTATCAAAAGGCACTCGATGTCCATCCACGAGGAAAATTGAGAATTCATCAAGATCACAAAAGCCACAAGCGGCGGGCAAAATATCAAGCAAATAGCAAGGCATATCTAAAGGGAAGTGATCAAAAAATATATTTCCCTATCATATATAATGTTGTTTGATATATATACAATGAATGGTATACATGACAAAATGGCTAAGCTAGTGCATGCGGTAAATACAAGATCATCTCTGAATCGGGGTACATGCGAGCTAGCAAGACCAACATGGCATCCCTCTCGGATGAAGGAGGTAAAGTTGTAGTCTCTGGATAAGAATATCCACACGACCCAACGGATCTGTAGCCAGCCATCGCATGATGACCATATGCTCATCGATATAAGCACTCATCTCTGCGATCATACCGGTGGTAAGGGACCTCATTGCGATACTATCTGTGTGACCACATCCGGGCGGATATAGCACTATCCGCTCAACTATCAACTGCGTCTACATCGACTGGCCTCATCCGCTCAACAACAATGGCATCATCTCTGAGCTAATGCCTCGTCTCTCTCTAATAAGGTGGCGTCCCTCACATCAAGAAGCGATCGACATCATAGATCGAATCTGGTCTCTCTCAAAGGTCATCGGATGAAGACTACTGCTCTAAATCTTGTCTTGAGTCTTTGGATCACAAAAAATCTTGGTACTAGGAGAATCGGAAGAAATCTTTGGCAACCCAATGGCGGTATCCTCCTCGATGTAGGTATCGATGTCCTCTATAGGCTCTACATCGTCTAACTTTCGATCTCGATCTTGCAAATCTGCTGCGGTAGATAAAACCTCCGTCTCCATCCATGCGGAGTACTCTGCGGAATAGCAGGGGGATGGTGGCGGGAAAAAAGCTAGCTCAGCTGTTGATCCCGACAAGCGTATACGAGATCGGTCCTCGGTGAGAGGTATATCGAAAGGTGGTGACGACTGCCGCCCCCTCGAAAGGATGAAAATCTGGGCTGGTCAAGCTGCGACATCACGGCCGATGGATGATAAGTCGTCCGCCCCTCAAAGCCCGACCGAAGGGAGGAAATCCATGCGGAGCATGAGTAATGAAGGTTGTATGGTGAAGCAAAGCCCCGAAGCACAACAATATGCTAAATGGATCTCGGATATCTGCAAAAAATCACGGACCGGGGTGAGCATCTACACACTCCGATGCATTTGAAAGGAATACGACATAGCCACCTCATGGGAGAAACAATACCCGTGCCAGTCTAAAAGGTACCAGTTGGTCATAAAAGTGACATAAACCACACATCTGACATGGTAGAACTCCCTGTAAACACACACACGGGGGTAAAAATACGGCGATGGGGCTGATTTGATCGCAAGGTCTACGCCACGATCATAGGTCTGATGATGCGACCCTCACGAGAGCTCTCACCGCCATGATAGCGCCTATATCTATCTCATCCATGTATGCTGTGGCATGTACACCGTATGATGGTACACATAGTATCGATTACATCAACTCTGGTAGAGCATGATGATCCTCAAACCACGGTGAAATCCACAGAATATGGTGAGTAGCTATCCTCGCACCAAATCATCACAAAAAATCTTTGAGAGATCACATGGCGGATGTCGACTCATCTGCACCACTCTGCGCCTCAATCGGTGAGAGTCATGAATCGTCTACTCATGTCTCCCAAAGCCATGTGTATACTGTGAAAGGTCGGTCTAGGGGCGACATCGTCAAGCAGGCATACTCCTCTAGAGTAGGAGTCGACTCATGGGGTGCAAAAGCGAAATACGCCTGTCGGCTAGTGATGCTCTAGCATCCCATCTACAAATCCTGCGGGAACACAGAAATGCCAAAAGGGTCATGGTATCTTTGCAATAATGAGATCTCTGATCACCTATCTGGTGGTGACATCTTTATAAATACCACGGCGCATACCCAATACCACCATTGGCGGTGGGGTATGATCTATCTGACTAGCTATCGAAGAAGACATCATGTGGGCCGTGTCATAAGACCATCGAGAAATTAAATCTAGAAGTATCTCTGGACATACATACATATGCATAACATGATACATGCATAATGAGAGATAATGGATGGCAATATGATATAGGGAAAAAAAAAATGGTGCATACATTCCTAAATATATCATCATCTAATACATCGACTCTATCTGACTACGAATACATGAAAATGGGGCACAAATGCCCTACTACTATGAGAGGCCTATCTAAAGATATAGCGAGAATGGGAACGACCACCCGATATATCTACGAGAGGCCTATCAAAAGATATAGCGAGAATACACATCGAGAAGAAGACAATGGTCTCGATGTCCACATCCTCAATCTGTCCACGATGTAATTCCTCTGAGTCTTTGGATCTCTATCAGCAGGGATGTCGGGGCCTATAAAGGGAGGATCTGCTGGCAAAACCAAATGGGTAAATCGAGGGGCGGCACACGAAATTTGGAAGGAACAAATGTCTCGCCTCTGCTTTGGATCTGCCCAAATCTTAGAATAAATATATATGCCGATCAGCTGCCGGGTCAAGCTATCAATCTGGGTCGGATGAGTGGAGCTCGGACACAAGCCACCCAATCGTCATCATCAAGATCACGGAACCATGTCCCCCATAAAGCTGTGTGTGGCGGATTTGGGCCCCAATAGTCTTGAGGAGCCACCGGTATTTGGAATATCTCCGAGTACATGGACCCTCGGATAAATCAAAACCGTCGACTCCCAACAATGGAATATCAATGGCGGGTGTGGTGATGATGGGCCGATGATGGCGCCTAACGGGGAGGCAAGATCGGTATCTGAATCTCCCCTGTGGTGCTCCTAATATGCACGCTCTCTAAATAGAGCTCCGGCCTCCATCGGTGAAAAGAGAAATCTCGGGTGGAAATCAAATACTCTACTCGGTGGGGTGTCCATCCTCAAAAGCCGATGATCAAATGATCCCACGAATATGGAAGCCGTGATGATGGCGTCGGTTGTCGACAACTCATTTGCATCGGCGGCAATGGCGAAGCCCTCGGAATCTGAGGGACCTCTGGCAAAATAGAATGATGCCATCGTCGTCCTCGTGGATAGGTATCTAAGCCTAACACACTCACGGGGCCGCAAACATGGAAGCCTCTCATAGGCCCAAAGCGCCTTGACACTGATGGCAAAACATCGCTATCGATAAACACTCTTAACTTTGTGAAAGGAAAAGACAAGAAGAAAATACTCACCGGTGAAGAAGCGGGTAAAATCTAGCGAGCCTCGGTCGAACCACATGGCCTTGGGCGCATGCCCCGGAGGAAATAGGCAAAGGTGTAAGAGCCCCAATCATCGTACTCTCTATCGGTCCACATCGGCGTGTGGCCTTGACGAGCGAAAGATACAGTGGAAGAGTTATCTGCTATAAGCGACCTCGAATGATTATCGGGAACAATCATGTGCGCGAGCGCGATCCACGATCGACATCATCGGGCATGGGCTCACTCGATAGCCGCTCATAACATCTCGCTCAAAGGACTGAGCAGACGGTCCTACCTTTGGCGCACCCTTGCGGAACTCTAACAAGGGCCGGACGGCGGCGGTGGGGTGATATTCGCCATGCGAGGCTGGCTCCCCTCAAACTCCATACATGATAAATCGCCAATCCATAGGCGTCATCATCACCTCGCAATCCGGCGGTGGGTGGGTGGTGAGTCGATGAAACCATCGCTCGAGACAATGCCTGAGGTAACCCGGGGACAACGGCGGGGAAGGATAGAGAAAAATGCCCCAAATCCCCACTCATGCACTCTTGCTCTATAATCGGGATGAAGCGCTTTGGTACATGGGTGGATGCTAAACCAGATTCCCAGAAAGGTGTGTAAAACACGGAACTGCATGAAGCGCGAGATCAACATCGGGACCCTTTTAATCCTCATCAATAGGAAAGAAGGAAGATAAAGTCTAACGTCATACCTCGTTAGCATGCAAGTACATCGATGGGTGTCTACCCAAATCACCTAGCAACTCTGGGTTCACCACACGGATGCTCGGAAGCTCCTGCGAGGATATGTCTACAGCGAGGCGGGATCCTCAATATCCACCTCCCTCGTCCTCAGCGTCTGGAACCTCTACGGGCAGGGCCGAATCACGACCTCCACCACCAAAGCGAGGTACATGCAGCGAGGAAGCAGGGGCGAGGCACTTGAAGCCCTCCGCCCGTGCGCGCGAGGCGGTCTGTGTAAGCCCCTTTCGGTGATCCGGATCCATAATATCACGGACAACAAGTCTCAAATCACCTCGAGAAAGGGTGTGGTATTGCCTTACACGGAGCTTTCTAAAATGCATTATATGACTATATGCATGCATGCATTTACTTTAATATATAATAGAGTTAGAATGCATGACTACCCAATGCCTACATTTGGAAAATTTTTTGCCATAGTCCCCTTTGAAAATAGGGACTATCCACATGCGCATGAGGCATATGTCTAGGTGGCCATTCGGTGCACACCCCCAAAGTCATATACATAATATATGCATTAAAAATCAAACTCATCATGCATAAGGCCAACCTCGATGCTAGGAGTATCTTGCCTTTCTACCTTTTGCTCATTGGACCTCAAATAGGACAAAAAAATAGCGAGAAAAAGGTGCCAATTTGGTATCTCGAAGTCAAATTTTTTCACATCATTATATTGACATGGTTTAATACTAACATTTACTATGTTGAATATTTTTTATTAAGTCATTTGTGCATACATAATCACTACTATGTGTTTAGATGCATTTCGTGCAATATCTCACAATCTAGCAGATGACTGAAAAAAAAATACATGCATGCGTTACGAATAGTGTAGAAACACTTGCGGTGATAAAATTTGCGAAAGCGGCCGAACTTCGGCAAATCTGGAAGTGGCTCGCGGTTTTCTAAAGTGAAACAAGTTGAAAGTGACTTGTGAAGTGAAAACTTCTTTGGGATTTATCATCCGCGCTTTGGCGCTTGAGGCCACTGCTACTGCTGCTATGGCGAGGTGCACTGCGGCTCCTCTATGTGGGTCCCACCCCTCGGCTCGGTCGATTCGAGTTGAAGCGGAGTTCTTTACGGGCTAGAAAAGGTCAAATCGGGAATAAAAAATGCCATGCGATTGAGCAAAAGCGACATCTGATCTGGTCTTCTCGGATGAGACTTTGAATCGCACATCACTCATTGGTAGTCGCTTTGAACACAAGGTATACTCTGCGATGACCTCGGTTATCATAAATCACATTCGGCAATACCTTATATAGGTCGATCTTGCATGCAGGCTAGGGTCGTTACCCTACATGGATCCTGGCCGGAAGTTACAGCGTGAATCCCAAGCGGGGTTTAGACGTGAATCCCCGGGGGGGTTACAACGTGAATCCCGACGGAGATTCAACCCGATGGGGATTTACAACGTAGATCCCGTGGGGGGTTACAACACGTTCATCGTTGACAATTCTATCAGCGAAGGTCAAGCGACCTTGACATTATTTCGATAGATGGAGGTAAACCCATCGAAGCGTTGAGAAGCAGATTCGGTAGTTGCGTGCGTCTTATCGTCCCCAATAGGTCCCGACGGGGATTACAGCGATATATCTCCGTGGGGTAGTAACATGCATGCTTTCGGTAGATTGACACACACGTATCAGCGAAGGTCAAAGCAACCTTGACATCATTTTGGTAGATAAGCGTTTAAACTGTCGAGCTATAGAGTACATTTGAGGGTTCTCATACCGGATGCTCATATTCCCGGCGGATCCCCGTGAAGTCACAATGCAATCTCTCAGTTGATCTACACGTCGACCAAATGTCAAGCAACCTTGGCGATCTCCTCATAGAGTTTGGTAGTTGATTCACACATCGGCAAAGGCCAAGCAACCTTGATGACATATCCCACAGGATGTTTGGTAGTTGATTCACAAGTCAGCGAAGGTCGGGCATCCACGGCGGCATTTCTTTGTTGGCGATAAATCAGCGAGAATCATGACGTATTACGGCGATACTAACGGGAGAGGTCAACATTATCAAGAGGATAGATGATGGAATATGTTATACACATCCTCAAATAGATCAAGCTTTATCCCCACGGATCTCTTACATAAGAGATACCCCTTGACATCAAGTCGTTATCAAGAACACGGGAATTTGGTGATAACTCAACACCAATATCCTATGATTAAACTTGCACATCGGATCTGGTCGGTATTGCCAATCCCGGTTGAAGCAACGAGGGAACCGACAATCATCCCGGCATGTTGGGCCCTGACCCGTACACATGCATCATCATACATTTGCATCATGTTGCTACCCTTAGCACCATGTTTATCTTGTTGCGTTTCAAGTGTCTAGGATTCTTTATCCTACCCATGCATCGCCATGCATGAGTATGATAAAGAGGGGCATCTATGAACACTCAAAATTTTTATACTCTCTTATTACTAACATTACGGGAGGAATGATTAAGTCTTTAAGAGAGAACCACGAAAGACAATCCAAATCCACCGGATACTACTAGGAAGTTCGGCATTAACCGGATCATGATGCAGGGAATGCAGTTTCAACCTCGGATTTTAACCGAGAGACTGCGGATACAATCTCTGGACACACACAGGAGAAGGCCGATTAATCTCGGAGATAACCCAGAGGTATCGGTCTCGGTCCCAACCATGGGAATAGCCACCAACCTTGGTGATAACCCCGAGGAATGCGGTTTGGAGATAACCCGAAATGCTTGTTTCAAATGCCATCGACTTCAATCTCGGCACTCTGGCATGAAATATACTTTGTGCAACCACACGGCAATCACATCGGGAAAGGCAGGCACACCTCAAAGATGACAATGAGGATCTTCAACAAATCGGCGGTCAATCTCGGTGAAGTCGAGCAGCGTCTGCTTATCGGCCCAATCGTGATGTAACCGGTGAGGGCAACATCGCCATCTCGTCGACACGATGCCACGTCTCGTCTCTGCTGCAACAATCCCACAAAGGCTAACCAATCCGAGTGACTATTATGCGGGGTAGCGGATGAAAGTTGAAGCTTGAAGGCCAGGAGGGCATCGTCCCATCTTCAAAGACTTCGTACAAACTCTAATCCCATGCCATGCCATCGTACAACTCTCGACAGCGGCGGTCGAAATAGGTCTGAATACCTCAAAGCGGATGCGGATTGCACTTCTCAAAATCCGAGTGGACATTCTGATTGCTGAGTGCACGTGCTTGAGAGCGACGACCGAGGCGAGCGAGCAAGGCCAGACCCAGACCCGCCTCTGGTACACTACAGTGGCTGTGCACACCTGACACCTTTTGCCTATAAATAAGAGGCTTGGGGTGCTGATTTTTTAAGAGAAAAAAGGGGAAACCTGCACAATTTGCTCTGCACTTTTCGCCATCTGATGTATTTTCCCACTTTCAAAAACACTGTGAGCTCATATATAGCCTCTTTTGTACCCCACAAAAGCCGGTGTTTACCACTCTAAAGATATAGAAGCCCTTTTTATCGGTCATTTGTAAGCCTTCTCACACACTTTAGAGTCTTTCTCTTCATCTTTGCACACACCCTTACTACGTTGAGAGTCGTGTTGCTTGCTTTTTTGCGGACTTGATTCAAGTGGTTTTTCGATATATATATATATATATATATATATATATATATATATATATATATATATATATATATATATATATTGACTAACATTATCGAGTTATGCCTCGATTGAGCCTGAACTTGATGCAGGCGTTTCTTGCTTTATATATATATATATATATATATATATATATATATATATATATATATATATATATATATATATATATATATTAATTATGCATCGGACTTTGTTCGATGAGCTGAACTGAACTTGATGATATGCGTTTATTATATATATATATATATATATATATATATATATATATATATATATATATATATATATATATATATACTTATATGAGCCTACTTGATATATATATTTGTGTGTCGGACTTTGTTCGATGAGCCTGAACTTGATGCAGTGCGTTTACTCGCTATATATATATATATATATATATATATATATGAGCGTATATGAACTATGTTCGATGAGCACAGATTTTACATCCAGCATGCGTTTTTACATTTTATTTATATATATATATATATATATATATATATATATATATATATATATATATATATTATATTTTATCTGCTGGAGTTCCCTTACGTGGCGGTTGATAATTTTCTGACTTTCTTTACATTTCGTCACCTTTGGAGTTTACTTACGTGGCGATTGGCCGCATTCTGACTTTATTTACATTTACATCACTTTGGAGTTTCCTTCGTGGCGGTTGGCCAAGTATCTCTGACTTTATTTATATTTACGATCCCCCATGGAGGTGCTTCGTGGTTGGTGATCATATATATATATATATTTACGCTTTTTATATATATATACCTTATTGCTTTTATACAAATTGCAATATTACATGTGCTTAGGAATCATGTGATCACTGATTCATCTCATTGGATCTAGATTCGGTTCCGTGATGGACATTTTCATTTATAAGCGACATAAATTATTACTGCGATATACGTATTTCCTCGAGATGGTTTCCATACCCACGAGGAAATCGGCATTATTTTTTATATATATTATTTTAAATACGGATGCTTCGCGTTTCGTCAAAATAAAATCAATCAAGCCGATCACTTAATAAAAATGGGAGTGTAAAGGTCTTAATTCTATTGAGCGGCGGGGTTTGAAAAACCTCTTTTATAAAACATCATTGCCATATCTTGCTAAAAAAGCGAATTTTTACATAAATTCAAATCACTGTGTATATAGGTTGAAAGAGGCCTCGCACAACTTTCATATAATGACACATTGACCCACACACACACACACACACACACACTCGGATAATAGTTTCTTGAAAAAGCGGTCATAGTAGTAACACGGATGTCGGAAGTGCCTAACACCTTCCCCCGCATAACCAAGTCCCGGACCCTAAATGAATCTCGGTTTGTTGGCAGTATATCAGTGTCACATCTTTGGGTTGATGTGCAAACCTTTTCTCGGTTGTGTTGGTACAACCATTTAAAAAACCAATGGCGACTCTTAGCGGTCCATAAATCGACATTATACATATCGGACCTTTTTCACTTGTTTTTTCAAACAAATCTCACCTAAAATGAGAACACCAAAGAACAAGTAGCGGAAAGGGACATCCAAAAACTATATCAAAGTCTAAATCCCAGGTACACGACCTTTAAACATTCATTACATCATAGATACTAAATATCATTGTCTTAATAAACTTTAACTATTACATAGAATATTATAAAACTCATTCGAACAGCTTTCCTTTCCCTTTGTTCTTGCCTAAACCTTTTGGTTGATCATACTTAGCTGAAAACATTTAAATTTAAAGCATGAATGAGCATTTGATTGCCCAGCAAGTAATAACAACAATTTATATTAGCTGAAAGAATTAAATATTTTCTTTGAAAGACACTTCTACAACGAATCAACAGTTGTGAAGTAAGCTGAACCAATAATAACAACATATTACTTCCATATAAAATTTTTGAAACTACGTATTGACTATAACTGGAGATCAGTCAACATACTATGAACATTGTTTTCTATTTTCGAAAAGGTTAAACAAAAATTCATCTATAAACCGTCATAACTTACGGGCACGGGGGGTGATTAGCTCGTTATGCCCTGTATTGATCAATACTACATGTAAGAACGATAGTATCGTTCACTCTATCCACCTTAGGTGCACAAAAGTTTTCCAATGTTCGGGATGTTCATATTTAGTCGGGAATCCGAACCAAAACAATCTTGTTGGATACAATAAAGTTCTATCTTGCTCAACAATATTTCTAAATCTGTGTCTAGCTGGATAAAGTAGCTTAGGCAACTTTTAATTAATGTATACATATCGGAATGCAATAGGTATGTATCAACATGTGATTAAATATAATGGTTATCCAAATGGGGACATTTGTCTACCCCTTTATAGGAATTAACGAACAGAAAAAATATCTGAATTATACTGTAATACTTTGTTGATAAATAATGATCGAATAATTTAAGAACTTGTATGAATTCAAAGATTTGATACAAAATCGATAACAATAGAGTTAATAATCTGACATAATGATAATATAATTCTGAAACTTTCTTACTCATGTCCATTGCATAAAGTAAATACAAAAGTAGGATACTTATGAAATTCTTTGCCATAATAACATAACTTAGATTAATCTTTTTATCTGCGACCTATCATTAATAAGATCATTAGATTCGATTAGAATTTTATATCATATCACATAAATCGCTATTTGCGATGCAATTCCGCACATAACCTAATCACATTGTCACATATGTTATGAAATATTGGTTCACAAACAAACACTTATCGAGTCCAATTATATAAGTCTAGATCAATTTTGGTGTACCGACGGCTTTATCGGGTATTTATCTAGTCTACAACTATATCATGTAGTTCAATAGCTGAAAATATCAGTCATATTATTTTTAATTGACTTATAATAATATTTAAATAATTATTATAATTTATCATAATTTTTTAAACATCTGAATCATTATTAAATGATTTAAATATTAACTAATTCTATTATCATTAATATTTAATTAATATTTAATTATTAATGAAACCATTGCCAAAATATTAAAGTTATTTATAATAACTTAAAATATTTGTAAAGTATTAATATTACCTTAAATGATTTTTAAAATATTTAAAATTATTTTTAAATAATTACCATTAATATTAGAATATTAATTTATTATTTATCAAAATATTAAAAGTCATTAATTATAACTTAAAATATTTTTAATTCATTTATTTCCTTTTTAAATGATTGTTAATTCAATAAAACCATTTTTGAACTATTTATTTAATATAATTATTAAATAAACTTAATATCATTAATATTAAATTATTAATAAAATTTACCTTTAAATATAAAAAGTTATATTTTATAACTTAAAATATTTTTAAACTATTTATTTTCATTTAAAATGATTTCTATAATATTAAAATCATTTTTAATTAATTTATTTAATATAATTACTAAATAAATCTAATATCATTAATATTTAATAATTAATGAAACTTATCTTAAAATATTAAAAGTTATGTTTTGTAACTTAAATTATTATTAATTACCTTATTGTTATTTAAAATGATTTTTTATACAATAAAATCATTTTAATTTATTATTTAATGCATTTATTAAATAAATTAAATACCAAAAATATCCAAATAAATATTAATATTTATGAAAAATATGCCAAATTATTAAAAGTTAATTTTATAACTTAAATAATTTTTAAAACTATTTTTGTAATTTTCTAATTTATTTACTATTTTTAAATGATTTTTAGAAATTAAATTAATTAATTATAATAGTCGTCTTTAAACCCTTTGGCGACGATGAAGTGTCATAAACCTTTAGGTGTTCTTGAGAAACTCAGGCATTCAAAGTCAGTGCTCGAGCATGCTTGTTTGACCATCAATCATTCCTTGTGTAATGTGTTTCTGGTCTAGTTAATGGTTAGATATTATAATACTGATGTAATACTACACAATCTAACAACAACCATGGTCAAAACATACATCATCTGCAAGATATAATCTCAAGAACAAGCTGTCAGAGTTGTTCTTAACGTTTCTGGGCTGCCCAAAAAATAAAGTCGTGGTCGGTCAACGCCTTTTATGGCCCTCTATCATGAAATATGTTCAAGGTAAATGTGTTCTGAACGCCGGGCCTTGAAGTACAACTAACAGGGTACATGATGGAAACGGTTTCCAAGTCTAAACATCATTAACAAGAAAGATCGGAGGCTCTGAAAATCGTGTCAGAGTCTGTTCTTCATTTCTGGGTTTTTCTAGAATGAAGAACAGAATGAGTATGCTACTTTGGATCCTTATATCTCGCGTTTTGAGTTTTCTCTATGTGATCTATTGATTCCAGGTTGTAGCTAACATGTAATACTATAGATCTATTATATATAACACATATAACAACAACAAATCAAGATTTTGATTTAAAAGTCAAAGGCGGGCGAGATCGGTGTTCATCTATTTTACAGGTTAAGCGTAAAGTAAAACGTGATCGTTTTACCTACTTTGACCAGCCACTACGTTAAATCTATTTGATGTTTAGGAGGTTTTAAAGCATAAAAATGAAGTCCTCATAACATACTACAATTATATTACAACAGGAAGAACAATACAACAAACAACTGAAAGATTTGGGGCTATGAACATGTTTGTCGGGGTATTCGGGCACATTCTGTACGTTTTCAGTTTTAGAAAGTCATGGTCGGTCAACGACCTTTGCCATGATTATATGACATTCTAAGCATGATCTGATACTACGACAAGTTCTAGATTGAAGACCTCATAGCACACTACATGTTTAAACATTAAAAACACTAAAATCATTAACAGATAGAGATCTACCAGACCTGACATTCGATTGTCAGACACAAAAATAAAGTTTTCCAGATTTTTAAAAACTTCAAATCTGAGCCTCTAGATGTTATGAATCTAACATCTAGCAACCCAGATCATCATTATATACTACATACTACATGTTTAACACACAAAAAAACTAACATCTAACATGCAGATCAAGATCAGATTTCTTTTTAGGGTTCATACCTTTAAGTGAGCAAATCTGATTTCTATGCTTCTGATTTGTTATGTGAGTTGGTGGGGCTGATTTTAGTGACTGAAATGTTAGAAGAATTAGTGGGTTTGAGCTTGAGAAAATATGGGTAAGTGTTTGCTGCACAAATGAGGCAATAATATATTTTCTCTCTCTTAATCTATATGTAAAACATGTATGCAATGAACTTTGTTGATCACATGGCTGAGATTTGTAGCTTGTAGGCTCATAGCTAGGTAGACTAGGGTGGCTAGCAAGATATTGCTAGATTTGGCTAACAATAATTCACCAAATGGGACAAAAAGGGTAAAATGGTAATTTGTATTTTAATTTTAAGGGCATTCTTGTCCAAGGTGCTTGAATCTAGGATTTATTCACTAGATTTTACATCTTAAAGTTTCCCAAATAATTACTAGGGTTTAAAAAATTAAAATTAAAGTGTAATAAAATTTTAATTTAAAACACCCTAATTAAATTAGAGTTTTTAATAGAATTAAGGGTTTTAAATAATTAGGGTTCCTTAACATCATTAGGGTTCTCAAATTAACAATTCAATTTACTAAAATAATAATTAGGGTTTCTAAAATTTGCAATTAGGGTTCCTAATTAGCAAATTAGGGTTTCTAATTTTAATTTAGGATTTTCAAATATTAATTAAGGGTTTTCCTAATTAATAAAAATTCTATAATACGCGACTTAATTCATATAACACCATTCGTATCGATCTTAAATTCCAGATTTTGAGTTTCTAATTAGGGTTTATGACGTGTATTATTTAGGGTTTGTCGTGATACACCGTAATTGCTGACCAACATCGGTCTACTCATATATTGTACATATTTATAGCACTAAAAATCGAGAATAGAATGAATATTATATTATTATTCTCATTCCTCGATCAAACCCAAATTTAGGGTTTGGATTCCATATCCGATTTATCTTTCATATGTAACATTATTAATTAAGTTAAAAATAATTAACTTAAATAATCGAACTAAAATTCATATAATAAAAGAGTAATTATAATAATTCCAATAATCATTTCATATATTATTTAAATAATTTAAAAATCATATTTTCATAGAAAATAAATTATAAAGACATTTCTACTATAAAATTTATTATTATAAGTATATACTTTATAATGATCAATAATTCTAAAATAAAATTATTTGAAATTATTCATGTAATAAATAAATTTTATTTATCACATATTTACATACAGATTACTTCGTATGTATTCCCATCTTTAAAATAAAAAAAAATTATATGCAAAATTTCTTATTTATTTACATAGAAAATATCGGGTTATTATATTCACCCTCCCTTATAAGGATTTCGTCCCCGGAATCACCATTTTAAAACTCATACATACAGGGGTACATAACATACACAATCATTGCAAGTAGATCTCGATCATATTTGATCGAATTGGTCTTTAACTATTCACTATAAAGCTTGTCTATCTGATTAAACGGAAATTTGATTTCTAAAAGAACTCAAATTCCACCTTAAAAATTTCTTTATAAAATAATTTGCTATATATAGGAAAATCAAATATATACACGAAAATAAAAGTTATTCGAATATATACACCCACTGTTCATCCTTGGGTTGGGGCAGTTGGGAGATATATGACCCTCCTGCCCTTAAATACAATGGTTATCCAAGTGGGGACACTTGTCTAACCCTTTATAGGAATTAACGAAAAGAATAAATATCTGAATTATACTGTAATACTTTGTTGATAAACAATGATCGAATAATTTAAGAACTTGTATGAATTCAAAGATTTGATACAAAATCGATAACAATAGAGTTAATAATCTGACATAATGATAATATAATTCTGAAACTTTCTTACTCATGTCCATTGCATAAAGTAAATGCAAAAGTAGGATACTTGTCTGAGCTGCTGCTTACAATAACGCAACTTAGATTAATCTTTTATACTGCGACCTATCAGTAATAAGATCATTCGTTCGATTAGAATTTTATATCATATCACATAGTACTGCTATTTGCAGTCTGCACATAACCTAATCACATTATCACATATGTTAATAGTCATTGGTTCACAAACAAACACTTATCGAGTCCAATTATATAAGTCTAGATCAATTTTGGTGTGCCGACGGCTTAATCGGGTATTTATCTAGTTTAAAACTCTATCCTATGGTTCAATAACTGAAAATATCAGTCATATTATTTTTAATTAACTTATAATAATTTTAAATAATTATTATAATTTATCATGATTTTTCAAACATCTGAATCATTATTAAATGATTAAATATTAACTAATTCTATTATCATTAATATTAAATTAATATTAAATTATTAATGAAACCATTGCCAAAATATTAAAGTTATTTATAATAACTTCAAATATTTTAAAGTATTAATATTACCCTTAAATGATTTTTAAACATTTAAAATTATTTTTAAATAATTACCATTAATATTAGAATATTAATTTATTATTTATCAAAATATTAAAAGTCATTGATTATAACTTAAAATATTTTTAATTCATTTATTTCCTTTTTAAATGATTGTTAATTCAATAAAACCATTTTAAACAATTTATTTAATATAATTTGTAAAGCCCCCAAACCCGGGTACTTGAAACCTGAACTCGATGCTTCACGATACCATTTCTATGAGCGGAATAATACTAATAATAATAACAATAATATAAATATCAAACTTATCTTACATTTATCAGAATCTAATCTCAATTACGCAATCTTTACTATAATTCTTTACATGATATATAATACATATCATTGTCTATATATTGTCTAAGTATTACAAAAGATACCATTAAACATGTTCTGTTTGCTTTCCTTTTCACTTGTTCTTGTCTAAACCTTCGGATTGATCATGCCTAGCTGAAAACATTTAAATTTAAGCAAGAATGAGCATTTGGGTGCCCAGCAAGTAATAACAATTAGGAATATAATTAGCTGAAAGAAATAAATGTTTTCTTTGTACATCACTTCTACAATGAATTTATAGTTGTGAAGTAAAGCGAAGGCAAATAATAACAACATAACAATTTATCTCAATTTTTGAAACTACATTATTGACTATATATATAGGTATTAGTCGACGGATTATGAACAACATTTTTAGTTTTCGCTAAGGTTTAGCGAGAACTTCATCGCAAACCGTCATAACTTCTGAGCGTTAGGTTGTACTTCCCATGGGCCTGTGTTGATCAATACTACATGCAAGAACGATAGGATCGTTTCATTCGTGTCGCCTTCAGGCGATAAAAGTTTTTTCCGTGATCGGGATGTTCATATTTAGTCCGGAATCCGAACCAAAACAATTTGATTGGATACAAAAAGGTTTTTATCATATTCAACAATATTTCAAAATTTGTGTCTAGCTGGTCAATTAGCTTGGACGTATATATATATATATATATATATCAACATGTGATTAAATACAATGATTATCCAAGTGGGGACACTTGTGTAACCATATTTAGAAATTAACGACCAGAATATATATCTGAATTACCATATACTAACATGTTCATAAACAATGATCGGATATAGAATATATCACAATAGGGTTAATTAATATAGCATAATAATAATATAATTCTGAAACTTCTTACTCATGTCCATTGCATAAAGGAAATGCAAAGGTAAGATACTTTCCTGATGCGCTGCTTACAGTTCGTAACATAGTTCTATCTTTATATCGAAACCTATCATTAATAAGATCATTTGATCGATTAGAATAACATACTATAACACATAGCATTGCTTATTGCAGTTAGCACATAATCCCATTGTCACATAGTTCCACAACCATTGAATCACAAATAAACACATATTTAATCAAATTATCTAAGTCCATATCAATTTTCGAAACATACGCGATTATGCAAGCGACTTTATCGAGTAATTATGGGTCTAAGACTATGTCCGTAACTTAGTATCAGTCATATTATTTTTAAATGACTTATAATAATTTTTAAATATTTATTATAATTTATCACTAATTTTCAAACACCGGAATCATTTTTAAATGATTTAAATATTAAATAATTCTATTATCATTAACATTTAATTAATATTAAACTATTAATGAAATCATTGCCAAAATGTTAAAGTTATTTATAATAACTCAAAATACTTTTAAAGTATTAATGTTACACTTAAATGATTTTTAAAAGAATTAAAATCATTTTAAATAAGTATCATTAATATTAAAGTATTAATGTTTTATTTATCAAAATATTAAGTCATTAATTATAACTTAAAATATTTTTAATTCATTAATATCCTTATTAAATGATTTTTAAATAAATAAAACCATTTTAAAACTATTTATTTAATATAATTATTGAATAAACTTTATATCATTTATTATTAAATTAATATCATTAATATTAAATTATTAATAAAATTATCCTTTAAATATCAAAGGTTATAATTTTATAACTTAAAATATCTTTAAACACTTTATTTTCATTTTAAATGATTTTTATAATATTAAAATCATTTTTAAACTAATTTATTTAATATTATTATTAAATAATTCTAATATCATTAATAGTAAATAATTAATGAAATTTATCTTTAAATATTAAAAGTTATATTTTATAACTTCAAATATTTTTAAACAATTTATTTTCATTTAAAATGATTTTTCTAATATTAAAATCATTTTTAAACTAATTTATTTAATATAATTATTAAATAAATCTAATATCATTAATATTAAAATATTAATATTTTTCATGACAAAATATCAAAAGTTATATTTATAACTTAAAATACTTTTATAACCTTTAAATCATTTTCTATAATTTTTAAATCATTAATTATATTTTCCATAATTTATTTAATACATTTATTAAATAACTTTAATTATGATTAATATTAATCATCTAATAAAATTCATCACAAAATATTAAAAGTTATCAAAAATAACTTAAATTATTTTCTTATACCATAATAAAATTTTAAATGATTTTTCATCTACAAACCGTCATAACTTACGGGCGTTAGGTTGTACATCTCATGGGCCTTGTATTGAAAAATACTACATTGCAAGAACGATAAGATCGTTCACTTTGTCCGCCTTGGGTGCATAAAAGTTTTCCCGTGATCGGGATGTTCATACTTAGTTTGGAATCCGAACCAAAACAATTTGATTGGATACAAAAAGGTTTTTATCATATTCAACGATATTTCAAAATTTGTGTCTAGCTGGTCAATTAGCTTGGACGTGTGTGTGTGTGTGTATATATATATATATATATATATATATATATATATATATATATATATATATATATCAACATGTGATTAAATACAATGATTATCCAAGTGGGGACACTTGTGTAACCATGTTTAGAAATTAACGAACATAATATATATCTGAATTACCATATACTAACATATTGATAAACAATGATCGGATATAGAATATATCACAATAGGGTTAATTAATATAGCATAATAATAATATAATTTTGAAACTTCTTACTCATGTCCATTGCATAAAGGAAATGCAAAGGAAAGATACTTGCCTGATGCGCTGCTTACAGTTCGTAACTTAGTTCAATCTTTATATCGAAACCTATCATTAATAAGATCATTTGATCGATTAAAATAACATACTATAACACATAGCACTGCTTATTGCAGTTAGCACATAACCTAATCACATTGTCACATATGTTCCACAACCATTGAATCACAAATAAACACATATCTAATCAAATTATCTAAGTCCAAATCAATTTTTGAAACATACCGATTAAATCAAGCGGCTTTATCGAGTAATTATCGAGTCTAAGACTCGTCCTCAGTAACTTAGTATCAGTCATATTATTTTTAAATGACTTATAATAATTTTTAAACATTTATTATAATTTATCACGAATTTTCAAACACCGGAATCATTATTAAATGATTTAAATATTAAACAATTTTATTATCATTAACATTTAATCAATATTAAACTATTAATGAAACCATTGCCAAAATGTTAAAGTTATTTATAATAACTCAAAAATACTTTTAAAGTATTAATATTACACTTAAATGATTTTTAAAGATTTAAAATCATTTTAAATAATTATCATTAATATTAAAGTATTAATGTTTTATTTATCAAAATATTAAAAGTCATTAATTATAACTTAAAATATTTTTTAATTCATTAATATCCTTATTAAATGATTTTAAATAAATAAAACCATTTTAAAACTATTTATTTAATATAATTATTAAATAAACTTTATATCATTTATTATTAAATTAATATCATTAATATTAAATTATTAATGAAATTATCCTTTAAATATCAAAGGTTATATTTTATAACTTAAAATATTTTTAAACCATTTATTTTCATTTAAAATGATTTTTCTAATATTAAAATTATTTTTAAACTAATTTATTTAATATAATTATTAAATAAATCTAATATCATTAATATTAAAATATTAATATTTTTCATGACAAAATATTAAAAGTTATATTTATAACTTAAAATACTTTTATAACCTTTAAATTATTTTTTATAATTTTTAAATCATTAATTCTATTTTCCATAATTTATATAATACATTTATTAAATAACTTTAATTATCATTAATATTAATCAATTAATGAAATTCATCACAAAATATTAAAAGTAATCAAAAAATAACTTACATTATTTTCTTATACCATAATAAAATTTTAAATGATTTTTCATGTATTAAAATCATTTTAAATAATTTATTTAATATTATAATTAAATAAATTAAATACTTTTATTATTCCAAAAATATAAAATATTTATGAAATGTATTCAAACTAATTAAAAACTAATTTTCGGATTTTAAAATAATTTTTAGGAATTTGTTTTGTATTTTTAATAATTAAAAATTATTTATTACTAATTATGTAATAAAAATAATTAATTTTAGAAATAAACTGTCACTAAAGACTACCTATAGCGACAGAACCGTCGCTATAGTTGTTCTTGAGTGTTCTTCATGAAACCTAGATCTTCATCGACAGTGTGTAGGGTGTCTAGTTTGACCAAGCTTTATTCATAACATATAATGTTTCTGGACACCCTATTTGTCAGATATTATATTTCTATTGTAATACTACATTATTCAATCAACAAACATGACCATACTTCATCACAATAAGGATATCTAAGCTGCAGAAAAAACATGTCAGAGATGTTCTTCAAGTTCTAGGCTGCCCAGAAAATCTGGTCAATGCCGGTAAACGACCTTGGTGGCCTTATTTCGGTCAATCGGTTTATGTAACAGGTGTTCTACACGTCGGGTCTTGTAGAAGAACTACCATAGTATCTTTATTGATCTTTTATAATGTCCAAATAGCATTAAAGTACAAGATCTAAGTCTCTAAAACAATTGTCAGGGCTGTTTTGGGTTTTCTGGGTAACCTAGAAACCTAGACAGCTCCGAGTAGGCATCTTGTAGCTTAAATATCTAAGAGTTCTGATTAAGGTTATGGTGGTCTAATAGGTAAAGGTTGTAGTCTATATAACAGAGTACATATACAATTCATCAAATCGATTAAAATATGTCAGAATCATAACCTACCATCCGGTCAACCCATGTCAGAAAGGTTGTTCATCATATTTCTGGAAATTCCAGAAACTTAAAAATCTGGTCGAGAGGGCTACTTTGACCATTTGATAATTTCGATCTGATGACTATTTTAATGTTCTAAAAGCATAACTCTTAAGTTCACATACCAGGCTACAAGCTGTTTACAACAGATCATCGCAATACTAAAACAACGGACAGATCAAGAAGCTTAAACATATTGTCAGACGTTGTTCATACTTTCTGGGTTACCCAGAATTATACTCGGTCATGGTCGGTCAACCGACTTTGACCTTATAACTCGAAATCTGGACATCAACTGACTATGATTCCAGTTCCAGAATAAAGTACTCATGTCAGCCTACACATACAAAGCTTCAAACAACAAAAACACATTACATAATAATATTTACAGGATCTGACATTCGTTGTCATACCACAAAAAATTAATTTCCCAGATTTTGAAAAACATAAATTTTGAGCACTTTGATGTTATGAATCTAACATGTGCCAACCCAGATCACTTATAGACACTACATAGAACATATTACAACACATAAACACTACTTTTAACTGAAGATCAAGGGTCGAATTTTTAATTAGGGTTCTATACCTTTATACATCAATTCTTGATTCTAGACTCATGATCTGTTAAGGGTGTTCGTGGGGCTTTGTTTTGGGACTGAAATACTTTGTATTTTCGGAGGTTTTAGAGAGAGAAGCTCAAGATTGAGAGTTTGGCAAAAATAAGTGAGCAAAATGATTTTTCTCTCTCTCCAATCTATATATATATATGTGTTATATGCATAAATGGCTGATACAAGTGGCTGATTGCTGCTGATTTTGTCACATGGGTTTGGTGAAATTAGGTCACCCACTAAAGTGTTGTCTAAAATACAAGTTAGCTTCAATTATGTACAAAAGGGCAAAAGGGTCATTGCTCTTATGATTTTAAGGGCAAGGTTGTAACATGGCAAACCCTTAGGGTTTGACCCTTAGGGTTTAACCCTAAGGTTTAGCACAAAATTGAAGGATTTTCTAATTTAGGGTTTAAAAATGTAATATTTAGTTTCCTAAAAATGTAATTTAGGGTTTCTAAATCATGCTTAATTTCTTAATCTCATAGAATATGAAATCTAGATTATAGATTCACTAATTATCATTAGGACCTATAATTAGCAATTTTAGGGTTTGCAATTTAGGGTTTGTAAAAATAAAATTATAGTTTTAAAAAAAAATTGTAATTAGGGTTTCTTAATCAATTAGGTTTTTAATTACTTAACACATTGCTAATTAGATTTAGGATACACTAATTAGCATTAAACTTCCAAATTTAACAATTAGGGTTTATAATTTATAAATTAGGGTTTGTAATATAAATATTAGGATTTTTCTAGAAATTTAATATTTCTAAATATTAATTAGGATTTACCTTATCAATATAAAATTCTATAATACTTCACCTTAATCGTAATCACACAGTTACATAGCAGTTTCACACTCAAATTGAGTTTTAAATTAGGGTTTCTAATTAAGGTCTCTAACTTTTAGAAATTAGGGTTTTTAAGTTACTAATTAGTGTTTTCCACATAATAATTAGGGTTTTCTTAATTAAAATTAAATTCTAATAATACATGTCATTATTCATATAACACAGTGATTTAACAGATTTTAAAGTCTTATTTGACTGCAAAACTAGGGTTTATTAATAACACTAGGGTTTGGTCATAATACACCATAATTGACAAACCATTGTCAGTCCACAAACATACAGTACATATTTATATCACTGAAAAATCAAAATATAATATTATTATATTATTATTCTTATACATTGATAAAAATCCGATATTAGGGTTTGGATTCCATATCTGATTTATTCTTCATATATAACATTATTAATTAAGTTAAAATAATTAACTTAATTAATCTTGCATAAATTCATATAATAAAATAAATAATTATTATAATAATTCTAAAAATCATTTCAATATTATTTAAATAATATATAATTATATTTTTTAGAAAATAATTAATAAAAACATTTCGATATAAAATTAATTATTATAAGAATAAACTTTATAATAGTCAATAATTCTAAAATAAAATTATTTATAAACATTCATGTAATAAATATATTTTATTTATTACATAATTACATACATACACTATCTTGTACAAATCCTCATCCTTAAAATAAAAAATATTTATATGCAAAATTTACGATTTATTTATCTGAGAAAATATCGGGTTGTTACATAATTATTAAATAAACTTAATATCATTACTATTAAATTATTAATGAAATTTACCTTTCAATATCAAAAGTTATATTTTATAACTTAAAATATTTTTAAACTATTTATTTTCATTTAAAATGATTTTATAATATTAAAATCATTTTAATTAATTTATTTAATATAATTACTAAATAAATCTAATATCATTAATATTTAATAATTAATGAAACTTATCTTAAAATATTAAAAGTTATGTTTTGTAACTTAAATTATTATTAATTACCTTATTGTTATTTAAAATGATTTTTTATACAATAAATCATTTTTAATTAATTTATTTAATGCATTAATTAAAGAAATTAAATACCAAAAATATCCAAATAAATATTAATATTTATGAAAAATATGCCAAATTATTAAAAGATAATTTTATAACTTCAAATAATTTTTAAATTTTTTTTTGTAATTTTCAGAATTTATTTACTATTTTTAAATAATTTTTAGAAATTAAATTAATTAATTATAATAATTTTGTCGCTAAAGCCCTTTGACGACAGTAAGTGTCGCCTTAAGTGTTCTTGAGAAAACCAGGCATTCAAAGTCAGTGCTCGAGCTTGCTTGTTTGACCATCAATCATTCCTTGTGTAATGTGTTTCTGGTCTAGTTAATGGTTAGATATTATAATATTGATGTAATACTACACAATCTAACAACAACCATGGTCAAAACATACATCATCTGCAAGATATAAGCTCAAGAACAAGCTGTCAGAGATGTTCTTGACGTTTCAATTCGCTTGAGAAAAATAAAGTCGTGGTCGGTCAACGCCTTTGATGGCCCTCTATCATGAAATATGTTTAAGGTAAATGTGTTCTGAACGTCGGGCCTTAAAGTACAACTAACAAGGTACATGATGGAAACAGTTTCCAAGTCTAAACATCATTAACAAGAAAGATCGGAGGCTCTGAAAATCGTGTTAGAGTCTTTTCTTCATTTCTGGGTTTTTCCAAAATGAAGAACAGAACGAGTAGGCTACTTTGGATCCTTATATCTCGCGTTTTGAGTTTGCTCTATGTAATCTATTGATTCCAGGTTGTAGCTATTATGTAATAATATAGATCTATTATATGTAACACATATAACAACAACAGATCAAGCAGATTTAAGCCGGTCAAAGGAAGTCAGAGATCAGTGTTCATCTATTTTCTGGGTTACCCAGAAATAGAAAACGTGATCGTTTTACCTACTTTGACCAGCCACTACGTTAAATCTATTTGATGTTTAGGAGATTTTAAAGCATAAAAATGAAGTATAACATACTACAATTATATTACAACAGGAAGAACAATACAACAAACAACTGAAAGATCTAGGGCTATGAACATGTTGTCAGACTGTTCTGGGCACATTCTGGGTTTTCCAGATTTTAGAAAGTCATGGTTGGTTAACGACCTTTGACCATGATTATATGACATTCTAAGCATGATCCGGTACTACTACAAGTTCTAGATTACAGACCTCATAGCACACTACATGTTCAAACATTAAAAACATTAAAATCATTGACAGATAGAGATCTACCAGACCTGACATTCGATTGTCAGACACAAAAATAAAGTTTTCCAGATTTTTAAAAACTTCAAATCCGAGCTTCTAGATGTTATGAATCTAACATCTAGCAACCCAGATCGTCATTATATACTACATACTACATGTTTAACACAAAAAAACTAACATCTAACATGCAGATCAAGATCGGATTTCTTTTTAGGGTTCATACCTTTAAGTGAGCAAATCTAATTTATATGCTTCTGATTTGTTATGTGAGTTGGTGGGGCTGATTTTAGTGACTGAAATGTTAGAAGAATTCGTGGGTTTGAGCTTGAGAGAATATGGGTAAGTGTTTGTTGCATAAATGAGGCAATAATACATTTTCTCTCTCTTAATCTATATGTAAAACATGTATGCAATGAACTTTGTTGATCACATGGCTGAGATTTGTAGCTTGTAGGCTCATAGCTAAGTAGACTAGGGTGGCTAGAAAAATATTGCTAGATTTGGCTAACAATAATTCACCAAATGGGACAAAAAGGGTAAAATGGTAATTTGTATTTTAATTTTAAGTGCATTTTTGTCCACGGTGCTTGAATCTAGGATTTATTCACTAGATTTTACATCTTAAAGTTTCCTAAATAATTACTAGGGTTTGAAAAATTAAAATTAAAGTGTAATAAAATTTTAATTTAAAACACACTAATTAAATTAGGGTTTTTAATAGAATTTAGGGTTTTCAATAATTAGGGTCCTTAACATCATTAGGGTTCCCAAATTAACAATTCAATTTGCTAAAATAATAATTACGGTTTCTAAAATTTGCAATTTGGGTTCCTAATTAGCAAATTAGGGTTTTAATTTTAAATTAGGATTTTCAAATATTAATTAGGGTTTTTCCTAATTAACAGAAATTCTATAATACACTACTTAATTCATATAACACCATTCCTTGCCGATCTTAAATTCCAATTTTGAGTTTCCAATTAGGGTTTATGACAGTATTACTAGGGTTTATCGTGATACACCAGAATTGCCTGACCAACATCAGTCTACTCATATAATGTCATATTTATAGCACTGAAAAATCAAAATATAATGAATATTATATTATTATTCTCATCCCTCGATCAAAACCCAAATTTAGGGTTTGGATTCCATATCTGATTTATTTTTCATATGTAACATTATTAATTAGGTTAAAAATAATTAACTTAAATAATCTGAACTAAAATTCATATAATAAAATAGTAATTATAATAATTTCAATAATCATTTCATATATTATTTATATAATATAAAATCATATTTTCATAGAAAATAAATAATAAAGACATTTCTACTATAAAATTTATTATTATAAGTATATACTTTATAATGATCTATAATTCTAAAATAAAATTATTTGAAATTATTCATGTAATAAATAAATTTTATTTATCACATATTTACGTACACATTACTTCGCATATATTCCCATCTTTAAAATAATAATAAAAAATTTATATGCAAAATTTCTTATTTATTTACTTAGAAAATATCGGGTTATTATAAATACCCAGGATAATGTGCATCAGGAAGGCAATAATCCTCACGTAAACAACAACACCGACCAAATGATGAACGACGGAATGTTCAGAGGCTTTCTACAATTCATGTAACATCAGGCGAGAGAGACTCATGTCCAAAATGCAGTTGGAAACACTGGCAACTCACGGATGGTCAACGCTAAGCGATTCGAGGAACTAGGACCAATGAAGTTTTGGGAGAGCCAAAACCACTTAAGGCGGGCGTGGATAAAGCAGATCACCAAGATATTTGATGTCTTGGGATGCTCAGGAGCAAAGGTTCCCTTTGCCACCTTCATATTGCGACGAGAGACATATTACTGGTGGGAATCCGTAAAACGTACCCAACCTGCCGCACCGAAGATGTCTTGGGAGAAGTTCCAAGAACTATTCAACGACAAGTACTTTCCCAAAAGTATTCGTCACATAAAGGAGGTGGAGTTTATCAAGTCGAGCAAAACAATATGGACCGTGTCGCGATGACGAAGCTAAGTTTTTGAGTTATCCCGATTTGCGTCCCACTTGGTTGATAATGAGGATAGAATGACGCGGATGTTTCTAAGAGGTTTGAAACATGAGATACATCAATACCTAATTTCTCACAAACTGTGTTTGTATTCAGATGTTGTAAATAGGGCTTAGTTATTTGAGCGCGATAATGAGTTAACCCAACCAAGAGAGAGCAGCCGGCAAATCGATAATACTAGTGGTAGCAGTCATCGAAGCGGTGACAAAAAACATGGAGGGAATCAACATGCTAGAAATGGTAACCACTTCGGTGGTAATCATGGCCAAGATAATAGAAGTAGAAATTTCAAGAAGATGAAATTCAATAATGATGGAAAGACGTCAACACCAGCACATGTTGTTAAGGAAGGAGAACGACCGCCGGTCGTATTTTACAAATCACGGAGGGAGGGACACATCGGACAAACTGCACGCTTGATAGTCCAAAGCATGTTACAATTATGGAAGAGAAGGTCACCTGGCCGATTTTGTCGCGCACCAAAGTCAAGTCCAAGCTGGGATGGAGACATCAAAATTTGTTCAGACAAGATAAAACCGGTAGTTCAAGGGAGGAGGCGTTTGTCGTAACCTCCCAAAAAGCGAAAATCTCGAGCGAGGTGATCACGGGTAAGCTAATCATAAACTCTAGCAAAGTCTATACCTTATTTGATACCGGTTCTACCCATTCTTTTATTTCTCCTACTTGCGCTCAACGTTTAAATTTAACTCCAGAGAAATTAGACTTTGATTTATCTGTTGAAACTCCGTTGGGAGAAACCTTCATTACATCCACTGTTTATAAGTCTTGTTTGATTCAAATCGGTAACCGCTCGTTACCTGTCGATCTTATCTCTTTGAAAATACTTGCATTTGATGTGATTTTAGGGATTGGTTGGTTAGCTATTCATCATGCTAAAATCAATTATTTTCGTAAGGTTGTTAGCTTTCATATTCCTAACCAACCTATTATGCGAATTAAAGCAGCCAAACCACTAAAGTCAATCACTCTCATATCAAGCCATAAAGCTATTCGTTTATTGAAAAACGGATGTCAAGTTTTCTTAGCCCATGTCACGGATTTAAACAAAAATACGTCAAATTTAAATGATATTGCTATTGTTAATAAATTTCCTGACGTATTCCCTGAAGAACTTCTTGGCCTACCCCCAGAGTGAGAAATTAAATTTTGTATCGACCTTGAACCCGGTACAAAACCCATTTCCAAAGCCCCATATCGAATGGCTCCTATTGAACTTCAGGAGTTAAAACCCCAACTACATGAATTGTTAGACATCGGTTTCATTCGTCCTAGTACGTCTCCTTGGGCTGCTCCTATTCTATTCGTAAAGAAGAAAGATGTAAGTATGCAACTTTGTATTGACTAACGGGAGTTGAATCATGTCACCGTCAAAAATAGGTACCCGTTACCTCGAATTAATGACCTGTTTGACCAGTTGCAAGGTGTTAAATTCTTTTCAAAGATTGATCTTCGTTCCAGATATCATCAGTTAAAAGTTAAAACTGATGACATTCCAAAGACTGCTTTCAGAACTCGTTACGGGCATTACGAATTCCTAGTCATGTCTTTTGGATTGACTAATGCTCCTGCGGCCTTCATGGATATGATGAACCGAGTATTCAAGGAATATTTGGATCATTTTGTTGTTGTCTTTATTGATGACATCCTCATATACTCCAAAAGCCGTGAAGATCTTGAGCAACACTTGAGGCTAATACTCCAAAAGCTTCATGAAAATAAGTTATATGCCAAGTTGAAGAAATGTGAGTTCTGGCTTGAGGAAGTAGCATTCCTTGGGCACATAATATCAAATCATGGAATATCTGTTGAACCGGTAAAGATTAAAGTCAGTTACCGAAGTACATAGCTTTCTGGGCTTAGCTGGCTATTATCGGAGATTCATGGAAGGATTTTCTCGAATCGCTACTCCATTAACTCAGCTGACTCGTAAATATACAAAATTTGGTTTGAGCGAGGAATGTCATAAGAGTTTTCCAGAACTCAAGAGGAGACTCATTTCAGCACCTGTTCTGACAATACCATCTGGTTCGGAGGGATATGTCATCTATAGTGATGCTTCAGGAAAGGGTTTAGGATGTGTTATCATGCAACATGGGAAAGTCATAGCATATGCCTCGTGACAACTCAAAGAATATGAGAGGAATTATCCTACTCAAGATCTAGAGTTGGCAGTTGTCGTTTTTGCACTTAAAATCTGGAGGCATTACCTGTATGGGGAGAAAGTGGAGATCTTTACGGATCATAAAAGCCTCAAATATTTCTTCACTCAAAAGAAACTCAACATGTGGCAACGACATTGGCTTGAACTGCTGAAAGATTATGATCATACTATTCAATACCATCTTGGAAAAATGAACGTGGTAGCTGACGCATTGAGTAGAAGATGTTATAGAAGAACCACGATGTGGAAGAAGCAACGTGGGAACTTGAAAAAAAGATGAGAAAGAATTATCCTTTTTTGTTTGAGTGATATAGGGCGAGATTCTGGGGACAGAATCTTTATAAGGGGGGTAGAATGTAACGACCAAGAAATTCGGATCCTTTGTAAGAATATTTGAAAGAATTAAATAATGAATAAAATAATATTATTTGTTATTATATGTGTTAATAAGATGTATGTCGTTCTATAACCTAGAAATGTCGGAACATCGTAGTATTTGAACCACATGAATGAATTAAAGTGTTTGAATTTTCAAGACAAAATAAATGTTTTCCGAGAAAGTTTACGAAAAACACTATTCACCAATTTTCGCTTGGGAATTATTTTTGAACTTCCGAGAAATACGTAACGTTAGAATATCGAGACGAGATGGATTATGTAATAATAATCTAAGTATGGAAAACACAATAATTCGCATGCGGCTTAATTTGGGAATATAGGTATTAAAACCTAATGAAATGAATTAAGGTAACTATGTATGAAATATAAGTCCAATAAGATTAAGGTGTAAACCTATGTGAGATTATTCTTAAGTCCATGTAGTAATGACATGAAGCCCATAATAGATTAATACAAGCCCAAAGACTAAGTTAATTAAGTTAACTACTAAGCCCAAAGGATGATCCAATGGGTAAAGCAAGATCCATGGGACAACCCATGGGTGAAGTGGTAACCAAGCACTTGGAGTGATGAGCAAGAACTTTAAGTAATGACCAAGGAATGGATAAGAGTTGTGGGTAACAAGTAATGAATAGTAAGGAGGTTAATTAAGGAGGTGGGATGCTTAATGACCATTATACCCTAGCTTAGA
Source organism: Panax ginseng (assembly GCA_020205605.1). Taxonomy (NCBI): domain Eukaryota; kingdom Viridiplantae; phylum Streptophyta; class Magnoliopsida; order Apiales; family Araliaceae; genus Panax; species Panax ginseng. The sequence goes on along the minus strand of CM035143.1, from coordinate 28,300,865 downwards.
GACTTCTATAAATAGCTAGCTCATTTTTCATTTGTTGCTTGTTATTCATCCAACAAACTCTCTCATAAACAACTTAATTGTTAGAACAAATAAACACTTTGAGCTTAACTTATCATTTATAGATTTCCAAAGAAAGAAAAGTAATCTTCAAAGGTAATTGATCTTGTCTCTTCTATCTCTATCATGGAAGGTTGATAAGAGAAGTGTAATCTAATGAACTTAGATGCTAAGAACATAAGGGAAGTGAATAAGAAATGGACTTAAGACGAATAAGATGAATAAGCAACTTGAACCTAAATAAGTTGATAACCTTGTACACAACTTGTCATGTGTTTGTATTATGATGTTAATATGATCAATATAGTATGAGAACATTGATTGATGGACATAAGTTCATCATAAGTCATAAGCATGAGAATTTGAGTTCATAAGTTAAGTAAGTCATTAACGTATGAGAATAAGTCAAAACCTACTTTTCTAATAAGTTGTTATAATAAGTAACTTGAAATGTTTATATGTTGATTAAAACCCATTTAGAATGATTAGTAATGAGGTTTCGCCGGAATTTACACGATTGGACTATTATCGTCGAATTCGTGAAATTCTCGGAATGGAAGTCGTATTTTGTGTTTGACATTGGAAATGTGGGTTTTCGATGGAGGCAAGTCATATTTGGCATTATAGAGTTGCGGACTCGATAATGGCCGGATTCCGACTTAGAACGAAGAAACGAGCGTTGAACGTTCACGAACGTTTATAGTTTTCGTTAAAAATTGAACTAATAGGTGAAAATTTAACAAAGGAAGTCGAATAGATAAAATTCTTTAAAGAATACATAGAGTACGTGATTTGTGAACCGTAGGCTCTTTAACAAGCCAATTCGGACTTATAACAAAGAAGTTACGAGTCCGGGAATCTCACAAAATAAAAAGTCTGTGGAAATTTTCTCTAGTGCAGAGTTGGTGCCATGGCGCCTTGATCCAAAACCATTTAGCCCGCGCGCATGTGGCTGAACTTAGTCGAGCAAAGCCCTAACCTTCTGGAGAGTAGTATGGCAGTGACGATAATTAACTCTTGAGACTACATATAGTGGCCACGAAGTCAAGGGTTCTAAGCGGCAATAGGTGCCTTGTGAAATGCAGCACCAATTGTTGTGGTTTTTCAAAAGTAGATTGTGTATGCTCAAATTGTTTTGTCGTCAAACGACAGGCACGTAAGGTTTCCACAACTTAAACGTATACACGTTTAATGAATGTAGTGTTGATCAACATAGAGTACTATAGGCTAATCACCTAGACGTGCTCGTAAGCTATACCGGACTTACGGACTTTGTGTCGGGATGTCCTTTTTAAAGTACTTATGAAATGCTTACGGTCTTGAACCGGAATTGATGTTTTACTGAATATTGTTGTTTTAAAACGTTTTGAATGAAAAGAAGTGCTATTTTGAATTCTCAATAGTACTTCGTAACTCTTGTCTAGTTATCGAAGATATATGATTCCTATGTTTCAAGCATGATATTTTACTAGAATTGTTGTACTTGCTGAGCTAGTTAGGCTCATTCTTGCTTGAACCATATGAATGCAGCTAAGACAGAACGGATCGATGGATCCGACAAGGATAAAGGGAAGGTAAAAGCGAACCCGTAGATTGCATATGTAATATAGATTTTGTATGGAATAATATTGATATTATGACAAAGACAATGTATTGGTTGTAAAGAACCTGGGGAATGTAAATATTCTTTTGATATATATATATATATATATATATATATATATATATATATATATATAAGACATATCCGTTCTTTTGAGACATTTCAATTGAATGTTTATGTGAACTGTAGCACCGTGTAGCACCATCTGTCGGGTTGGAAGATACCCGGATTTGGGGGCGTCACACTAACCCTTACCACTTGAATCTCAATACCCTATATATGTCATCATGACATAATTAGTCATTACCAACCTTTTATATCTATATAAACAAATATATACATCGTGTAGGTTAAATTACCAATTCACATAATCAAACTATGTTAATACTAGTTAACCCTTGATAACATGCTCATTCATAGTTTAATACTACTGAAATCATCATTTAACATTCCTATTATTAACACATAACATTTATTTTCAAACTTTGTGTAATAAACTAAAAGCCATCGAGAACATTACGCTTTAACTTTCGCGTTCTTGGCATATACGATTTACTGCTTGTGGTTGGCTATGATCTTGATTCTTGACCATATACATGAGTCACTGAGCCAAAGATTGGTGGCCATGGCTAAAACTTATCTTCTTTGGGCGCATTGCTAGCGCAGCTGAAATCGAACTTCGGCGACCAAGCTCGGCAACAGCATGAACAAAAAGCCAAATTGGCATACAAGCTCTAATCTAACAAACTAACTACATGTAATATATACAGAGACTTTCTATAAACATATTGTAAAGACTCTAGCATGATTATACACATATAACAACACAATTATCAACTTTACAACACTCAATTTCACTACTTTTGGCAAAAACTCCATTTTTGACATTTTTAATGAAAATCAACACTGTGATTTTGTTTTTCAATCAAAACAGTAAATTCAAAATACCATGGTTATGATTATACATACTCTATCAAATTAAATAGTCAATTTATATATATTAACAATTAATCAAACCTTAATTTCATTTTAAAGTAAGCCATACTCATATATTTTCATATAAACACTGTAATATGGTTTTCTTCACAAATTGCATACATACATGACTTAATTTCTCTATAATCACATATAAACTCATGAAACAACCTTTTACAAACAATTATCATACAAAACTATATAAATATCAACAATTCATCTTTTACAATTATTTTACAAAGACTTTTTGGGAAGAGGAAAACTAAACTTTTAAAGAAAAAGATTGAGCTCCTGCCTTTGATTAAGTAGATGATATCCTAGAGTTAGAAGAAGATGGTTATCCTTTTGATTATCAAGCTTCTTTTCCCCCCAATTCCTTTCTCAATTTCTCTAGCCTTCCTTCCTCTCTTCTTTTCTCTCTATAAACTCTTCAACTGAGTCTTCTTCTCTCTTCTAACATACGTACTAACAATATAACGTATATAGTAATAATATATATTAATGATATAATATAAATATAGATATAACTTATATCAGTTATGTTTTATTTGAAAATCAAAAGCCATAAGGCTTGTTTGGCTAACCACTAAAATATAATCAATTAATCCTTATGCCTTGTTTGGAAAAACACAATTAAAATAAAGACTTAATAGACATTAGGTTTTGTTTGGAAAAACTGAATTAAACTCCTTTAATTTATTTTAATAACTCCTTTATAGCAAGGTTATTCATCACACTTCCAATAATTTAAATAATCAATCAATTCAAATATTAATCTATTTAATTACTTTAACACATAAATCATTATCACATAATTATAATGTCCTTTATAATTGTAATTTTATTCAACCAACTAACACTTTATTTTAATCACAAATTCCAATTAAAATATTATAATTCATTTAATCATTATTAGCTCTCTAACTTAATTATTAAATTAAATGGTATATAATCTCATAACAATTAATTTTCTTAACTCCTTAATTATTTATACAACAAATAATTAACTAAACCACATTAACTTAAATTGAACAATTATTTATTCAACAATAAACATATCCATTAAATACTTATATAAATCAATAAATATTTAATATTATAATTTAAAATTACGGAATGTTACATCATTCTCTCTTTACAAGGATTACATCCTCGAATTATAACTCAAACAATACATTCGTTACACTAATACCAGCATCACCTTGGACAAATGTTGTACTAGATTATAGAGCTCAATCAACTGCTCTTAAGTTAATCCCCTTTAACAGGGTACACCACAATCCATGCAAGTAGCTTCAATATATATCATTTTATTTTCTTGTCAATTAATTTGGGGGTGGGTGGATGAGTTGCACAATGAATGAGCCGACCGTCAAACAAGTAAAAACATTTTGATCGTTTTGACTGGCCGGTATAAAAATAAAATTAGGGACAACTTGGTAAATGGTCCCTCCCTCATTTAATCTCAACGTTTTCACTCAATGGGCGGCCACAAATCTGTTAATATATATATAGGGTCAGGATCAGGATCAGGTCCGGACTCCCATACGGGAGTAAAATCCGGACCCTTTTTTTTTTGCTTTTTTTTATAAAACAACTAAAAAAAAGTTTAATATTTTATGGAACTGAAATTTTTCCATAATACACTGTTTTGGTGTGATTTGGATACATATAACAAAACATGTATGTATAGACTGTACATACATGTTTTGTTATTTGTATCCAAATCACACCCAAAACACTGTATTATGAAAAAATTCTAGTTCCATAAAATATTAAACTTTTTTTAGTTATTAAAAAAAGCAAAAAAAAGAATCGAGATATTAACAAAATTGGACTCCCATTTGGATCATTTATATATATATATATATATATATATATATATATATATATATATATATATATATATATACGGTCGAGATCAAGAGCATTCTCCTTAAATAGCATTCCTCCTTAAATAACATTCTTTTATTAAAACTACGTTGTTTTGGAGGGATGCGGTGGCATTTTTGTAAATACAATGCCACCGCGTATTTATAAAAATGCTACCGCGTCCCTCTGAAATGATGTAATTTTAATAAAAGAATGCTATTTAAGGAGGAATGCTATTTAAGGAGAATGCTCTTGATCCTTACCGTGTATATATATATATATATATAGGGAGCCCTTCCATAGCAGCCGGTTGCTATGAGTACTCGTAACCTCAAACTCCATACACTCGTCATATGACCACCCAAGCACCACGGGCCTAGCTGTTAATTTCAACCAAGGATATATCTTTATATTTAAACTTCACCATCCCCCAAAATCTATATTCTTGCATTATTATTATATTACGATTTATTATTATTAATAAGTCTATATAATACATATGGGGGTTTTCTATTTAGAAATAAGTTAATATCTATATTTATTATTATCCCCTTTAATATTTTTTTCTTATTTTTGTAATAATATCAATAAAAGGATTATTAATATATTAAAAAAATATAATTCTTTAATAAAATATAAATAATGATTTTATATTCATGTATTACTATTATTATTATATTCATGTATTACTATTATTAAAAATAATATTAATAATGATTTTTAATATTAATATAAATAATGTGATCGAGGAGAGCTCCATTCCCACCACCCAAGCCTACGAGGAATGTTACATTCCAACCTTCCAAACCTATGAGGAGTGTTACATTCCAACCAACTCTTCATTTGCGGGACTTTTCGGCGCTTGAGGGATCTAGTTCACAAAAGGTATATATAGTTATGTTAATAGTGATGGTTTTAATTATTATTGCTATATAATAATAATGTACATTTGGGTCTCAATCAGGTACAAGATGCGGGAGACCACATCTCTTATGGACCAAAAGGGTCCTTATCCAAAAGACTTAGAGATTGGAAGGAGACATTTATAAATAAACATATGTTTGGAAATGTGGTGGCACCAGAAGAGGATTTATATCCTTTATCACATCCGCGCCAATTATATGAATTAGAACACAATGCAGTGCAATCCTTAGGGCCTGGGAGTTGGATATTCGAGCATGTCATCGACGCTTATATGTTGTTGCTACGAGACAGAGAGGAATACTACAGGTCGCGGGGAATACAAAGGTGGTCCCAATTTGGTTTCATGAATTCATTCTTCATGCATCTCAGGCGGGGGCTATGTGCCCTGCACTAACGTGAATCTTCGCATGGAGTTTTTTGCAAACCGATATGTTAACCAAGATGTTGGTCCACCTTTACACGAATGCAAATACATATTCATGCCGGTGTGTAGTACCAATCAACACCATTTTGTCTTATTCCTATTCGCAGTTGAAGATTTGATGGTTACCATAATTGACCGCACTTCTGATGACACTATGTATATTAAGTTACATGAAATGTACTCGAATTCAATTAAAGTTGCGGTATGTTTAGTTTTAAAATATTTTAATTTTATAATGTCCTTTAATATTAAAAATTATTTAACCAACTACTTTGTACATGCAGGTACATTTGATACCATTTTGTTTCATGAAATGGTAATCCGATCGTGTCAAGTGGCCCAATGGTAATCCTCTTGTCTGAGACCTTAAAGATTTGATAGAAACAACACAACAACTCGATTGTGGCATTTTGTATGCAAGTATGTTATTTGTTTCGTTAGGGCCAATAGTAATATTTCTGAAGAGAAGTGGTCCTTGGAAGATGTCACAGTCTTTTAGATTCTGCGCGTCACATGGGAGCTCTACAAGAAATCCGCAAGATTACTTCCGGCCTCTGAGATATAGAACTTATCCAACGTTATCTAATGTACATATTAATTAATAAGAATGTCTATTTGGTTAAACTTTATGGGATTTTCAAATTCATAACTTAGTAATATGAATATTATTGAATCACATAAAACCACTTCATATTATTAATCTGAAAAAAATTATCTATTTTGTTGAATTGTATAGATATTTTTATTAGGACTAATATTAATAATCACATTATTTATATTAATATTAAAATCATTATTAATATTATTTTAATAATAGTAATACATGAATATAATAATAATAGTAATACATGAATATAAAATCATTATTTATATTTTATTAAAGAACGATATTTTTTTAATATATTAATAATCCTTTTATTGATATTATTACAAAAATAAGAAAAATATTAAAGGGATAATAATAAATATAGATATTAACTTATTTCTAAATAGAAAACCCCATATGTATTATATAGACTTATTAATAATAATAAATCGTAATATAATAATAATGCAAGAATATAAAGATATATCCTTGGTTGAAATTAGCAATTTAGGCCGTGGTGCTCGGGTGGTCATATGACGAGTGTATGGAGTTTGAGGTTGCGAGTTCGAATCATTTAGCAATAATTACTTGAATAAAATCATTTTTTTCAATTTTTATTGTCGGTAGTGACAAGTTGTCTTAAACCAAGCTATTTTTTCAATTTTTTATTGCAAGTCAGTATCGACTTTGTCGTAAGCATTTTAATATTATTTTAATGCGGTAGTATCACTATTTTCTGCTTTTGAATTTATTTTATTTTTTAATTCCATTTTAATGTGCTGAGTCATGACATATAATGGAGAAATAAAAAAAAAAAGTATGAAGCCGGTACAAGCTCTACCGGCCGTAATGGAGAAATAAAAAAAAGTATGAAGCCGGTACAAGCTCTACCGGCCGGATTATTTTAATAATAAATATTCATTTTTTATAACTATACTGATAATATAATTTTATGTGGGCCTCTCTTATTAAAATAGAAATAGAATGCGGGTAAATAATTAGGCACAACAACCGTGTCTTAAACTTATCAAATAAAAAAGTTAATCATGACCATCAATTCAATTTATCAACGGTCCAAAAAGGGGGTGTTGCACAAAGACTACATAAAGCAAAATTTTTGCTATAGAAGGGCTCTATATATATATATATATATATATATATATATATATATCTGATCGAATCTTAAGTTAACCACTTATCTAACATACCTTGTTCACCCCCTTTAGCTGACGGATGAGGCGACGATTTGGTTAAAATCACTATATATAGAACCGTCGTCTTAGCTTTTAGCGATGGATAACATATAGCGACGGATCAAATCGTCGCCCGGTCCGTCGCTAAAAGGGGGTCAATACCAAAAATCTGGGCATCTAAGACGGACAAATTCCGTCTCAAATATAGCAAAATCCATCTCAAAATCGATTTTGAGACGGAGTTTGAGACGGATGTTGGCCGTCTCAAATTCGGCTCAGAGCTATCCCATGGGGAGCTGAATTTTGAAACTGATTTTGTCGGTTTCAGATTTGGCGGGCAGATTTGGCGCTTTATTTTAGTTCACATAAGTTGAGACGGAAAATGCCGTTTCAAATCTGTCTCAAAATAGGCAGCAACTATTTATTTTACACATATTTTGAGGCGGATACCATCCGTCTCAATCCCGCTTCAACTTTGGCGCCAATATCTTTTTAGTGCGCATATTTTGAGGCAATTTGCGGTAGTCTCAAAATTCGTGTCAACTCTGGCCTTGACATCAAGAAATTCTTTTGAGACGGAAAGTAGTCGATCTCAATTCCGATCTCAATATATTTATTAACAACAAATTATAAATATTTTCATAATTTAATTTCAAAATCTAAAAATAAATATGTTTAAAATAATAATGATAATTACTAAACTGTTATTTATAGACAATACTAGATAAGACATCTATCAATGAGTACTATTACAAATATCAACGTACTACAAGTCTCACCAAATACAACAAAAGTAACTTCTAAAAACTACTGCTTTAAAGCTAAAAAATATGCATAATCACACCATCATATCCCATCCTCGATGGTAAATCAAAGTAACTTCTAAAAACTACTACCTAAAAGATCAACATGCATATATAATCACGAGTCTCCATCCTCGTTACTATCGCCTGAATCTTCATCATGCTCATCCTCGACATCAACATCCTACAAGTAGTACATGGAATTCATGTCAAATATATGAAATGAATGCATGCATTCTAAACATAAGACTAAGAAAACTGATTACATACTATGTTCTATGAACAAACATGAGTAACTTGCAGATTACACCTATTTTAAGTAATAATCTCAGCACACGTTTATGCATAAGGTGCAACAAATAGTACTACACCAACGAAATGAGAAACCATATATATGTAGGAAATAAAACCTAAAGCATGTAACACATCGTCGTGCTAGTGAGAGAAAAAAATCTTTATAAAAAAGGGTATTGTGTGGTTCCCTATATGCAAATAATTGAGCTGAACATATAGTTTTTATAAATACAATCATACATTATGACAATATGATGTCAGTTACTTTTACACTACATTGAATGTTTTCAAATGCCCATTTATTTGGCAGCTGATGATCACTTAGCTACAAGTGTTGAATACGTTGAATACGTTAAATACTTGGCAGAAAATACGTTGAATATATTGAGATGGAATGCATAGATACAGAATGAAAGAAAAAGACAGAATGTTGCTCATCGCTATGAATACATGGTGTCAAGTGTGTCAAGAAATGCAACAAGTATCTTCTTTTAATTAATCTAAAGCACTAGACATTTTTCAGGAGAATTGATCTTTACCAAGGACTAGTACTGGTATGTGGTATTCAATTCCAAACTGAAGTTGTATATATTACTTTCATATGAGATTTTGTTGGATGTAAAATTGATTTCCATTCAAATTTTACAGTAAATCAATGGTTGAAATGTCTTATTATATGATTCACAAAGAAAAAGAAGAGTTCTGCCTGATGGGACTTCCATGTATAAGAGTTATCCTAAAAAATGATTTAAATCGACATGCTCTTCAAATTTGTAAATCGCTCACATGAGGATGATAATTTCTAGCAAACTCAATCCAAAATTCATGTGCGGACACAAATAAAGCCCCCCCCTCAAAAACAAAATAAAATGATAACAATAAAAAATAAACTCAAACCTCCCTACGCACTTTAAGGAAGAAGAATCCATTTTGTTACGTGGATTTAGGAGTCCCTGACATACAATGCTTTATAACTTCTTCCTTCCAAATTACCAACTAATTAAGATTTCATTAAGCTGCATGGCTTTGGTTGGACTCGTTAGTTAACGTCCAACTGAGTTTAGCAAGTGTTATCTTGCATTAGCAGTTGGCTAAATTAAAACTAATTGCAAGAACAACTAGTCGCCTACACATTATATCATTTTATCCTACTAATTGTAGTCAAAAGGAACCAAACCCATTTGCTAAAATGGTCCAACAACTATCTGGCGATGTTACATGTTAGTCTTGAAAGGCGGTGATTCTTTGTTTATTATTATCCACTGCAATGACCCTATTGCTTATCTATGCTTTGTCCAACCACTCATGCATATATCATTAAGTTGTTGTAGAGTGTTCGAGATACATTATTAGAATGATTTGATAAACATAATTAGGTTGATCATAAAGCCAAGGAAATTCCTTAATCTTGCCCCCAAAAATGGTTCCTACTTCTTTGCCATTAGTCAATTTTGCGACCTTCGCCTACTATTTCTAAGTTATCACTCTTAATATGCTACCTCTTAAAAAACTATTTTCTTAATAAGCTGAAGCTAATCGAGAAAACCAAAAGTCCCAAAAAAGAGACATTAAAGTGACCATTTCGCCTCCCTATCCTATTTTCTAAAATAGAGTAGTCCAAAAAGTTATAAGACTTTTGAACAAAAGCTTGGTTTTATCACGAATTAGGATAGATTATGTCTATACATACAAGTATGTTTAGAATTTATAACACCACCATGACTGTCTTAATAAACTGCCCAAAACAGTGCTTGACATTCTAATTTTATTAATTCTTCATTTTAACTTGAGACTGAATTTTATTTCATTTTAACAAGACTGTCATGGCTATTTGCTTGCTCTATAACTACATTAGATCACCTTATAACACCACAGCCAATCTATCTCCTTGTGCCTAAGCCAAGCATTCACAAAACTTAAGAAGAGTTGGCGGGACAATCATCATAATAATGATCATGCCATATACAGCCGATCGATTATAGCGATAGCATGGCTAAAAAATAAACAGATCCTTCAAATTCTTAACACAAGTGCTATTACATAATGTACTTGCAATATACTATCGTTCATGATAAAAAAAATTGGAATACCGGGATATTTTATTTTCATGTGTTTGAAATATCTTTCCTAAGGTTAGAAACCATATCACCGCTATTAATAGCATTCAACGAAATGAGAAACCATATATATGCCTAAACTTGCCTTCGCATTCTAAATTATTGTCGAATGAAGATAATAGTGGAATCTTTGGGCAAGAAAAACACTTGACACTCGTGTATATATATATATATATATATATATATATATATATATATATATATATATATATATACGATTAGGATCTTAAGTTAACCACTTATCTAACATACCTTGTTCACCCCCTTTAGCGACGCGATAGGGCTGACGATTGATCTATCGTATTATATATCAAACCGTCGTCTTAGCTTTTAGCGATGGATAACATATATGACGGATCAAATCATCGCCCGTCAAAATTAAGCTAAAAAGTGGGTTGATACCAAAATTTGGGCATCTAAGGCGGACAAATTACGTCATAAATATAGCAAAATCCATCTCAAAATCGATTTTGAGGACGAGTTTGAGACGGATGTTGGCAAATCTCAAATCCATTCGAGCTATCCCATGGGGAATTGAATTTTGAAAGCCGATTTTATCGGTTTGATTTAAGTGAGCGATTTGGCGCTTTATTTTAGTTCACATAAGTTGAGACGGAAAAGGCCGTTTCAAATCCGTCTCAAAATAAGCGACAACTATTTATTTTACATATTTTTGAGCGGATACCATCCGTCTCAATCCCATTTCAACTTTGACTTAATATCTTTTTTAGTGCGCATATTTTGAGAGCAATTGCGGTAGTCTCAAAATTAAATGTCAACTCAGCGTCAACATCGCAAATTCTTTGAGGCGGAAAAAGCGCGTCTCAATAAAATCTCAATATATTTATTAACAACAAATTATAAATATTTTCATAATTTAATTTCAAAATCTAAAAATAAATATGTTCAAAATAATAATGATAATTACTAAAGCCATTATTTATAGACAATACTAGATAAGACATCTATCGATGAGTACTATTACAAATATAAGCGTCTTACAAGTCTCACCAAATACAACAAAAGTAACTTCTAAAAACTACTGCTTTAAAGCTCAAAAATATGCATAATCACACAATCATATCCCATCCTCGATGGTAAACAAAAGTAACTTCTAAAAATTACTACCTAAAAGATCAACATGCATATATAATCACGAGTCTCCATCCTCGTTACTATCGCCTGAATCTTCATCATGCTCATCCTCGACACCAACATCCTACAAGTAGTACATGGAATCCATGTCAAATATATGAAATGAATGCATGCATTCTAAACATAAGACTAAGAAAACTAATTACATACTATGGTCTATGAACAAACATGAGCAACTTGCAGATTACACCTATTTTAAGCAATAATCTCAGCACACGTTTATACATAAGGTGCAACAAATAGTACTACACCAACGAAATGAGAAACCATATATATGTAGGAAATAAAACCTAAAGCATGTAACACATCGTGCTAGTGAGAGAAAAAAAATCTTTATAAAAAAAGGGTATTGTGTGGTTCCACTATATGCAAATAATTGAGCTTAACATATAGTTTTTATAAATACAATCATACATTATGACAATATGATGTCAGTTACTTTTACACTACATTGAATGTTTTCAAATGCCCATTTACTTGGCAGGTGATGATCACTTAGCTACAAGTGTTGAATACGTTGAATACTTGGCGAAAATACGTTGAATATATTGAGATGGAATGCATGAGATCTGAGAATGAAAGAAAAAGATGAAGAATGTTGCTCATCGCTATGAATACATGGTGTCAAGTGTGTCAAGAAATGCAACAAGTATCTTCTTTTCAATTCCAAACTGGAGCTGTATATATTACTTTCATATGAGATTTTGCTGGATGTAAAATTGATTTCCATTCAAATTTTCTGATAAATCAATGGTTGAAATGTCTTTTGTATGATTCACAAAGAAAAGAAGAGTTACGCTGATGGGACTTCCATGTATAAGAGTTATCCTAAAAATTATTTAAATCGACATGCTCTTCAAATTTGTAAATACGCCACAAGGATGATAATTTCTAGCAAACTCAATCCAAAATTCATATGCGGACACAAATAAGCGCCCCCCCCCTCAAAAACAAAATAAAATGATAACAAAAAAATAAACTCAAACCTCCCTCGCACCCTAGAAGAAGAATCCATTTTGTTACGTGGATTTAGGAGTCCCTGACATACAATGCTTTATAACTTCATCCTTCCACATTACCAACTAATTAAGATTTCATTAATCGCATGGCTTTGGTTGGACTCGAGTTAACGTCCATTTGAGTTTAGCAAGTGTTATCTTTGCATTAGCGATTGGCTAAATTAAAACTAATTGCAAGAACAACTAGTTGCCTACACATTATATCATTTATCCTACTAATTGTAGTCAAAAGGAACCAAACCCAATTTGCTAAAATGGTCCGACAACTATCTGCGATGTTACATGTTAGTCTTAGAAAAGGCAATGATTCTTTGTTTGTTATTAATCACCTGCAATGACCCTATTGCTTATCCTATGCTTTGTCCAACCTCTCATGCATATATCATTAAGTTGTTGTAGAGTGTTCGGATACATTATTAGAATGATTTGATAAACATAATTAGGTTGATCATAAAGCCGAGAAATTCCTTAATCTTGCCCCAAAAATGGTTCTATTTCACGCCATTAAGAATTGTGACTTACCTCGCCTACCCTATTTCTAAGTTATCACTCTTAATATGCTACCTCTTAAAAAAACTATTTTCTTAATAACTGAAGCTAATCAGAAAACCAAAAAGTCCCAAAAAAGAGACATTAGGCAGCAGCCCTGCCTCCCCTATCCTATTTTCTAAAAGAGAGTAGTCCAAAAAGTTATAAAACTTTTGAACAAAAGCTTGGTTTTATACGAATTCAGATAGATTATGTCTAGCACATACAAGTATGTTTAGAATTTATAACACCATCATATTTGTCTTAATAAAGCGCCCAAAAGCATTGCTTGACATTCTAATTTTACTAATTCTTCATTTTAACTTGAGACTAAATTTTATTTCATTTTAACAAGACTGTCATGGCTATTTGCTTGCTCTATAACTACATTAGATCACCTTATAACACCACAACCAACCTATCTCCTTGTGCCTAAGCCAAGCATTCACAAAACTTAACAAGAGTTAAGCGGGACAATCATCATAATAATGATCATATACAATGATCACTTATAAGCGATAGCATGGCTAAAAAAATAGAAAGCAGTCCTTCAAATTCTTAACACAAGTGCTATTACATAATGTACTTGCAATATACTATACGTTCATGATAAAAAAATTGGAATACCAGGATATTTTATTTTCATGTATTTGAAATATCTTTTCCTAAGGTTCAGAAACCATATCACTCCTATTAATAGCATTCAACGAAATGAGAAACCATATATATGCCTAGACTTGCACTGAATTCTAAATTATTAACGAATGAAGATAATACTGGAATACTGGGCAAGAAAAAACACTGACATCGCTATTTGGAAGATTCAATGACTTTTCTCTCAGTTTCCTCATCCCTTCTTGAAATTGCTTTTGCATAGCCTCTTCCAATTATTTTTGTCTTGCATCCATCATAACTTGAAATTGGGGGGTCTCCATCGCATCAAGGATGAGAGATTGCATATCAAGTGATGTAGGTGAGGGAGTGAAGCAAGATGTAGAGGCATTTATAGAAATCGATTCGCTGAACCCACTTCCTTTTACATCCTTACTCGAACCAAAACCAAACACTCGTCCCTTTTTAATACCACCTGAAGCCTCTGTCCGTACATCCGCATCAAAAATAGGTTCATTACTTCTGTACTTTTGACTAATATCACTTTTATATTTTTCCTGATAAAAGGTATTGAATGAGCCAAGTTTAGAACATAATATTTCAAACATGTATAATTGACAATACACAAAGCTTATAGGTACACACTTACTCCTACTTTTCTTGCCTTGTCTTTACAATACACACCGTCCTTTGTGTGTGTTAGATCAAACACCTCGATGTGAGTAGGTTTAGTTTTCTTCTCATTTTCCTACCATCACAGAAGCACAAGCCCAATAATCAAACATTTTTAATTATATTAAAGCAACCATAACAAAAAATACTTACAAGCTTTTTCGCGTAACTTATAAAAGGTATTGACCCTCCAACATGATTAAGTGTTCCACCTTTCTTTCGGTTTGTAGAACCAGAATTTGAAATCTTTTGCCAACTTTCCTTATTCCATCATTCGCAAAGAGACCCAATATTCTTTCTTCATGAACTAGGGTGGGTACTCGGCCATTTTTTCAAAATTGTAAGTTGTAAGCCCTATTTTTTTCTTTGCCTCGTCTCTTGCCTTTTTCATTAAATCTTTATAGCATATAGCACAAGCCTGCTCCCAAACCTTTCTTGCCTTTTTATTCTCTATTTCATTACTAAATTGATACATCTCTTCAAATTCAGCCCATAACTCATTCTTGAGGTTTTTTGCCACTGATAACCAAGTCGGATATGGCCCCATTTGATTTTTTATAGAACTAACAATTTGTCGTACCACAGAATTGGGCTAAAATCTACAAACACAAATAGAAATTATTATTTATTATAAGCTGCATTATATAAAGATAAGCAGAAATATGGTAATAAGAGCTCTTCCAACTGAACTAGCCTGGATTATAATGATTATTGACTACATTTGTTGTGGGTAAGAGGTCAATTAAAATTGCCTTCATTTTGGGCTCAGGTTTGATTCTGTGATTGCCTTCATTTTGTTTTTGTTGTTGTACTGATAAAATGGAATCACTAGAAAGCAACAAAGACAAGGTTGTAACTTTTAACTAATCATATGACTTGATATTATATAGATCAGGGTTACTAGCTAGAAAAAAGTTGAAAATTTTCTCCGGTAGTAATGTGATTTTCGATCTTCGATTGATTTTGGAGCGGGGAAGAGTGATAGTTGTTACAAAAAACTCGGATCGTAAAAATAATTGTGTCTAGAATTGGCGCTCGAGTCTAATTGCTAACGATCAGTTGGAAAAAATCAAATAAATTATAAACAACAATGTAACTGTGATACTTCATTTTATTCACATGACAAGCATATGACAAGCATATTCTTTGGGAATGGATGAATTAAGGCAGTAGGAAGGAAGCAAAAAATAAATATCATATGGTTATTTCTATGATGAGTCCATTACCAACAGTGACACATGCATATTCCTTGATAAAGCAAGATAAAAAACAGAGGCAATGACACCAAACTGGTAATATTAGTACTGTTATGGGCATCCAGTTCAAAGAAACAACTAGAGGAAGAAGCATAATTGTGACTTCAATATATATAACTTTAATATATATGTATGTATATTAGTTGTTAGTATGCAAGAAAGGTCCCCTACTTTGTGCCTCACAAACTTCCGAGTTCGAGAGGCCATTTACATTACGCACGCCATGTGAAGTCGCTTAGTTTAGGAGTGTCAGAGTTCACTATTGTGTACTTATGACATAAACTTGGTTTGATCAAGACCGAGAACATGCTGATGGAAGGAAAAATAGAAGTACCTAGTACCAAGTATGTGAATCACCTCCTATCCTCTCGGATTCTCGGTAGCATCTTTACTATAATTAGCTCCCTCCCAGCACTAATACCTGAGACACGCACAGTTTATAAATAAGTAAGCTAAGAAGCAGTATATATCTCTAATAATGTCATCACAATAAAATATAATTACTTGCGTGAGGTAGATTTAATGTTGGCTTGTTCATACATTGGTTGAGTGTTTGGTGTGGTTGGTGGTATTGTTAGTTGAGTGTTTAGTGCAACTGGTGGTGTTGTTAGTTAAGTGTTTGGTGCAACTGGTGGTGTTGTTGGTTGAGTGTTTGTTTCAACTGGTGGTGGTGTTGGAAATTTGTCATTTGTAACAGCTGTTGCTGTTGTTGAGCCATTTGATCTTGGTGTCTGTGATTGTTGTAGAGTAGAGCCAACTTCATGATTACTTAAAACTTTGTCTCTTTTCTTGCTAGGACCATTTTGTGTTCCAAAGTACTTCCTTTGGAACCATATTAGAAAAGGCAATAATTGTCGAAGGTGGGAATGAGGCTCTCAGCCAGTACCACAAGGATAAGAAAAACAAGGGCAAGGTTGATGGAGGAATCAAGACCGAGGGAGCCAGTGGAAGTGGAAACTGTCAAAAGAGGAAGGGCCTTAACTCTAGGAATACCGGAGTAAAACAAAGGGATTCTAAGAGGAGGATGGAGGCCTGTAAAACCTGCGGGAAGACTCACTTAGGAGTCTGTCTCAAAGGAAAGGCAGTATGTTATAATTGTGAACAAGAAGGGTACATTTCTCCTAACTGTTCAAATCCGAAGAAAAATCACGGAAGTTTTGTATGTGGATCAACTGACCACATAGCAAAGAACTGCCCGAAGAAGGGACGAAGGAAATAAAGGGAACTAATAGCGGTAAGTTGGCTATTAGTGGTCAGCTCGATCGGGTAAATTAATGGCCCGCACTTTTATATATAATGATCCAAGATGCGGTGGCATCAGGGGATGTAGTTGCAGGTATTATTCTGATCAATAACATAAATGCATACGTGCTATTTGATTCGGGTGCTACTTGTTCGTTTATAGCATGTGATTTTGCTAAACGACTAAAATTATTTCCCAAAAAATTGCCTATACCATTGAACATTAAGGTAGCAAACGAAGAGATAATTCCTGTTAAAGATATTCATAGAGTTGTTGCGTAGATATGCGTGGTTGTAAGTTATCGGTAGATTTAATCTGGAGATAAAATTAGGAGAATTGACGTAATTCTCGGAATGGATTGGTTGATTAACTATGGAGCAATTATAGATTTCCAAAAGAAATGTGTGAGCATCAGGACGTTGAACCAACCTCCTATAGTATTTTACGGTAATAAATCGCCGGGACGTTCGTGTTGCCTTACGATGACACAAACTAGATAACTTTTAAGGAAGGGATGTGTAGGTTACCTATTCCATGTTGTTGATACCCAGAGAGTGGGAGCAACCATGGAACAAATACCTATAGTGAACGAATTCATGGATGTATTTCCAAGTGAGTTACCGGGTTTACCGCCAGATAGGGAGATCGAATTTGTGATAGACATTGTGCCAGGAGTGGTACCAATCTCAAGGGCATCGTACCGTATGGCGCCTGTGGAAATGAAAGAACTAATGGTTCAAATGGCCAGGAACTATTTGGATGAAAGTATATTCAACCAAGTGTTTACCCGCAGGAGAAACGCCGGTGTTGTTTGTCAAGAAGAAAGATGGATCGTTACGGCTTTGTATCGACTATCAGGAGTTGAACAAGTTAACAATAAAGAATAAATACCCATTGCCCAGGATCGATGATCTCTTTGATCGATTGAAAGGGGCAAAGTATTTTTCTAAAATAGATTTGCGGACGGGGTATCACTAGTTGAAGGTTAAGAAGGAAGATGTACCAAAGACGGCATTTAGGACTCGTTATGGTCATTACGAGTTTCTGGTGATGTCATTTGGGTTAACGAATGCACCAGCTGCATTTATGAATATGATGAACAGAGTGTTCAAACCATATTTGGATAAGTTCTTTGTTGTGTTTATCGATGATATTCTAGTCTATTCTAAGACGCCAGAAGATCATGTTGAACACTTTAGATTAGTGTTGGAGACACTAAGGAAGGAGAAGTTATATGCGAAATTCACCAAATGTGAATTTTGGTGGGAAAAAAAAGTCTTGATTTTAGGTCATGTCATTGACCAAGAGGGATTTCAGTGGATCCGCCGAAGGTGAAGCGATAATGAATTGGGAACAACCGAAAATGCCAATCGAGGTGCGGAGTTTCCTAAGGTTAGCGAGGTACTATCGAAGATTTATCCAAGATTTTTGAAGATAGCTACCCGTTGACTAATTTAACAAGGAAGGCGGTGAAATACGTATGGGCGGATAAATGTGAAGACAGTTTTCAAGAAGCGAAGAAAAGATTAAGTGAAGCGCTGTTTTGTCATTGCCGGATGACACGGGAAATTTTGTAGTGTATAGTGATGCTTCGCATAGAGGACTTGGTTGTATGCTCATGCAAAGATGGCAAAGTCATTAAATGTCGCACCAAGCGATTGAAGGATTATGAGAAAGTTTATCCAACTCATGATCAGGCGGCTGGCGATGATAGTGTTTGCCCTAAAGATATGGAGACATTATCTTTATGGGGAAAAATGTGAGATATATACAGACCATAAAAGTCTAAAGTATATCTTCACTCAGAAGGAGTTGAATATGAGATAGAGAAGATGGCTAGAGTTGATAAAGGATTATGATTATGAAATCCTGTATCACCCTAGAAAGGCCAATGTAGTTGCTGACGCCTTAAGTAGGACGGGTCAGGAAAAGTTGTCAATGTTAACGGCTCAAAATGAGTTAATAACAGAGATGGCTAGGATGGAAATAGAAGTAAAGATGACGAGTGATTCGAGGAAAATACTCTTTACGACGAAGATGCAATCTACCATCGTAGAGAGAGTCAAGGAGGTACAACTCAAGATTGACGAGTGTAACCAAATGAAGAAGCGGTTATCCGAGAAGGAAGATACTAAGTATAGTCTTGATAATGAGGGATTATTAAGATTTGAAGGAAGAATTTGGGTTCCGAATGAGACGAAATTAAAGGAGAAAGTGTTACAAGTAGCTCATAGTTTGAGGTACTCGATACATCCTGGTAGCACTAAGATGTATCAAGACCTTCGATAGAGTTTTTGGTGGCCAAACATGAAGAGAGAAATAGCAGAGTATGTGAGTAGGTGCTTGACTTGTCAAAAAGTTTAGGCCGAACATCAATGACCCAGTGGCTTATTACAATCATTGGAGATTCCAGAATGGAAGTGGGAGCATATCACGATGGACTTCGTGGTGGGACTTCCGACGACGAAAAAAGGGTACGATTTGATTTGGGTAATAGTGGACCGGTTGACGAAGTCGGTTCACTTTTTTGCAATTAAGGTCAAGTATAACTTAGACCAGTTAGCTAAACTTTATGTTAAGGAAATCATTTCCAGACATGGAGTACCAGTATCGATTGTGTTAGATCGTGATCCACGATTCACATCGAACTTTTGGAGGAGTTTGCAAGAACAGTTGGGAACACAGCAAAAGTTAAGCACAGCTTATCATCCACAAACCGATGGGCAGAGCGAGAGAACAATTCAGACGTTAGAAGACATGTTGAGGTCTTGCGTCATGAATTTCAAGGGTAGTTGGGATGATCACCTACCACTAGTAGAGTTTGCGTATAACAACAGTTATCATGCAAGCATAGGTATGCTTGCGTATATGAAGCTCTGTATGGAAGAAAGTGCGAACACCATTGTGTTGGGATGAGGTGGGAGAAGCGCCGGATGCTAGGACCGTAATTGGTGCAGCAGGGCAATGGGATGTGGTAAAGTTAATTCGGATGCGTCTCGTCACAGCTCAGGACAAACAGAAGAAGTATGTGGACTCGCATAAACTAAGTCGAGAGTTTGAAGTGGGCTCGTATGTGTTTCTAAAAGTATCTCCCTGGAAAGGAAAGATACGCTTTGGAAAGAAAGAAAAGTTAAGTCCAAGGTTTATAGGACCTTTTGAAGTATTAAAACGGGTGGGAGAGGTAGCTTATGTGATAGCATTACCTCCAGACCTAGAACGAATACATAACATGTTTCATGTATCTGTATTACGTCCATATAAGCCGGACTATAAGCATGTAATTGAGTATGAGCCGATTCATATCGAGAAAGACTTAACATATGAAGAATTGCCGATGCAGATCATTGATAGAAAGGAACAAGTTCTAAGGAACAAGGTAATACCATCAGTAAAGGTATTATGGAAGAACCACGATGCTGAAGAAGAAACGTGGGAATTAGAAGAAAAGATGAAGAAAAATTTTCCTCATCTATTTGATTAAAGTAAGACGAGATTCTGGGGACAGAATCTTTATAAAGGGGGGAGAATGTAACGACCGAGAAATTAGGATCTTATTGTAAAATTATTTTATTAAATTAAATAATAATAAAATTATATTCGATGTGATATCAAGATGGTTGTCATTGTATAACCTATTGATGTTAGAATGTCGTAGTATTTGAGCTACGTAAAGGAATTAAAGTGTTTGAATTTCCAAGATGAAAATAAAAGTTTTTTAGAAATTTTCGAAAAACACTATTCATCGATATTTGCTTTCAAAGGATTTATTTTTGAATTTTCGAGAAATATGTAATGATAGAATGACAAGGTAAGATGGATTATGTAATAAAAATCTAGTTATGGAAAATGTAATATTTCTCTTGCGGACTTAATTTATAAACATTAAGAAGGGCAAAGTAGTAACGAGTAAGTAATAATTGTATGATACTTTGGTATTGTGCAAAGTAATGAAAACGAGTATAATATGAAGTATTATACGAATTTGTATGAAGGATGAAATATCATATATAAATTCTATAGGAATTAGAATACGAAAATGATACATAAACTATATGTATATGTATTAAGTAATGTTAATGGACTTGGAAAGGTTGATTGGATTTACTACAAGTCCAAGTAAATTAAAGGGTGAGGCCCAATTATTGATTAATAAACAAGTTAGTGTTTATTAATGCAAAGCCCAAAGATTAAGTTGATCCAAGCCCAAGCTAGAATCCATGAGTTGTTTGACCCATGGGGCAAACCATACTAATATGATTAAAATGTGGTAACCAAGTTAATGTAATGACCAAGTAATAGAAGTAATGGCCAAGCAAAGGACAAGAGTTATGTTAATCAAGTAATGAATAGTAAGGAGGTGGCTTAAGGAGGTGGGTTGAATTAATGACTAAACTACCCTAGCTTTGCAATTTCTATAAATAGAGGAGGCTTACAAGCCATTTGTTAGTTGTTCAAATAATCCAACATATTACAAAGTGCTTAAGTGTTAGAGAGAATAAGCTAGAATAAGTTACTTTCATTTGTAAGAAGAAGAAGAAGACTACTTTACAAAGACTTCAAAGAGTAAGACTTCTTCTCCATTTATCTTCTATCTCTACCATGATAGTTTGATAAGAAAAGTTTGGATTAAGGAACATGAATGTTAAAAAGTAAGAAGAATGAGTAAGCAATGAACTTAAGTCACATAAGTTGGTAATAAGTCATTTAAGCTAGCATAAGTTATAAACTTATGTGAAAGTATTATGAACTTGTAATGAGTTTATTAAGAGAAGTGATATGGATGTAAAAGAACTTGTATGATCATATGTATCATGAATACATAAGTAAAGTTATATGTTAAGAACATATAAGGTATGATGATTAAGAAACTTTAATTGTCATAAGTCATAAACAATGAAATCTTAAGTAGTTTATAATTTGACAAGTTATAAGCTCATGAAGAAATAATTCTAAAATCCAACAAAGAATATAAGTTGTTGTAATAAGTATGTTGAGATGTTCACATGATGAATGGAATTCATTTGTAATGTTGAACAAATCATAAGAATGAAGATTTGCTGGAAATTGCACAATTGGACGATAATCGTCGAATTCGTAAAATTCTTGGAATAGAAGTCAAATTTTGTGTTTGAACTCAGAACCATTGTTTTCCAATGGAGACAAGTCATATTTGGCATTTAAGAGTTATGAACTCGAAAATGACCTGATTCCGACTTAGAACGAAGAAAGCGGCCAACGTTCATTTAACGTTTATCGTTTTCGTTAAAAATGAACCAATAGGTGAATTTTTAGCAAACGAAGTCAATTAGATAAAATTCTTGCATGAACGCGTAGATTATGTAATTTGTGAACCGTAGGCTTTTGAACGAGCCAATTCGGACTTATAACGAAGAAGTTATGCGTCCGGGAAGTTCACAAAAATTCAAGGACTGAATTTTTTTTGCCTGGAGAGTCAGCCATGGCATTTCAACCCTAGACCAATTGGTCGTGCCACGCCATGCATGCGAAGACAAGACCTACGGAGAGTAGTGCAGTCACGCCCACCAAATAAAGGACTTCGGCAGCAATACCATGTCCAGGACAATGCCACTATTAACTCGCGCCGCAGCGCGAGATGTAAGTATAAAGCCGGCGCCGCAGCGCCAGCCTCAGAACAAGGATAGTGATGAATGTTTTTAATTACAAAGAAAAGAAAGTTAATTGATTTAAAAGTAAACACAACCTAAGGAATGTAATGTAACATTGTTTAAACTTTGTTAAACCTTAAGGATGTTGTATAAAGGTTGAGATAACCTAGTCGAATATAAATGCAAGGATAATGATAAGCCGGAACAGATAGTAACTGAATCTAATACACAATTAGATTGAGATGAAGGGTAAGATATAGTCATATACATACTTGATTATATGTGACCTAATGTAAGGCATTATGTGGTCATGTATTGTAGAGACTTGAAAGACTTGAACATAAAGTAAATATACCGTAGCAGACGTTAAAGGCAAGTATTCTAACTCTTGTCTCAGTTCAATCTGAACAAGTTTTTTTTTAAAGTTCATGTATCCTTACGCATGAATTGAGGTATGTTGAAGTTAAAGCCAATTCCTTTGGCTAGACTTGATATATTGCGTGGATTATTGATAATCTATCCATCTATTATCAAATGTTGTGATCTTTTGTCAACTACTTGATATGGTTTTCAAAAGAAGACTGGAATGTTAAACAAATGTTTTGTCGGTAAAACGACAGGCACGTGAGATTTCCAATTGATTAAACGTATATACGTTTAATGGATGTAGTGTTGATCAATATATAGTACAATAGGCTGATCACCTAGAAGTGCTCGTAAGTAATATCGGGCTTACGGACTTAGTTCTGGGTTGTCCTTTTCCAAGAAAGAATGAATACTCGAGGTCTTTGACCGGAGTGAATGTTTTACTAAATATTGTTATTATTGTAAAACATTTTGAAAGAAAGAAGAAGTTCTATTTTGAATTATCAATAGTACTTCATAACTATTGTTCAGTTATTAAAGATATACGATTCGTATGTGTCAAGCATGTTGTTATTGAATTGTTATACTTGCTGAGCTAGTTATGCTCACTCTTGCTTGAACCATATGAATGCAGCTAAGACTGAACGTCCCGAAGGATCGAATAAGGATAAAGGAAAAGCTAAGGCAGATTATTAAGATGTCTTGTAATAGTATAGGTCTATTGTTGTAATGTAATTGATATTATGACAAAGAACCTTTGTAATGGGTATAAAACCTGGGAAATGTAAATATTACTTTAATTATATAGAAGTTATGTTCGTTCTTTAAGACTTTTCGATTGAATGAATGTATAAATGTTTGTACAGTATAGCACCATCTGTCGGGTTGGAAGATACCCGGATTTGGGGGCGCTATATATTTGCTATAAATGAAAAATGGGCAAATAGCATCATAACCATTAATTACATAAATTAATGACTAAGATTTAATACACAATTTTGCCTGCCGCTAGTTGAACTAGCGGATGTAGGGGAAAAATTTTTGGACAGAATTGTCCCTAATATCAAGTTATCAAGCCAATGAAGCAAATAATAGTAGAAGTCAACATATCTTTTTCTTATTGCAGAACTCATTAGACAAACAATACAGAAGATTCGCAAAGTCCCCACTTTACAATCAAGAATGATTTGTATCGTGGCAATAAGCTCGTCCAAATTATTGGCTGGAGTCATCTCGATCCGCAGACAATCCATAATGCTCATCCTGAGTTTCACCAAGGAACAAAGATAATAGCATGGACTCTCGATCGCTTTATATGAGTTTCAAACCAATGAAAGATCTTCTCAGACTGTAAGCTAGATCTATTCGAGAATATATATTAGATCTGTTCTGATATTTGCTATTGATGCGTAATATTCGAGAATATATATTAGATCTGATATTTTCCAACCAAATATTCTTCTTTCTTCCACTAGTTAAACTAGCGGATATATAAATTTAGGCCCAATTTTTCTGTCCAAAAATTGTTTTCCCCTACATCCACTAGTTCAACTAGCGGAAGGTAAAATTGTCTATTAAATCTCAGTCATTAATTTATGTAATGAATGGTTACGATGTTATTTGCCCATTTTTTATTCCATAGCAAATACATGCTATGGATCATTCTATATATATATATATATATATATATATAGAAACACATCGTCCGCTAGTACTACTAGTGGACGCTAGTACTTATTCAATCTCACTCTTTATTCATGTAGCTTTTTTGCGCCCCTTTGTTTGGGAACAAATAGGATCCAATAACGGCTCATCTTGAATGGCCTGTCATCATCTACTCAAATTCCTAGCACGCCATTTACATTAATTTCATCAAGGTCAAACTTCTCAACGATGGATTGATTGTCAATCCCCAATTCATTTAAGTTAATATCCGCCGCTAGAAGTACTAGCGGATGCTGTTATTTCTTTTCGATCGTGGTGATTTGTTTGGGCTAAATTGGGGCAAAAGCATCTAAACCATTCATTAACCACGTCCGCTAGTAGTACTAGCAGACGATGTGTTCCCAATTTTAATCGCAGTCATTCATTTGTTAAACGAAAGGTATAAATACTAGGGTTCTTTACACAAATATACAACAATTAGAAAGTAATTACACCATTAGTGCATTAAAAAATAATTACAAAATAATACACTTTCCAATATTTGTTTATAATATTAGTGCAATTAGGATTCCTTAATTTAGGGAATTAGTATATGATTCAATTCATAATAATAAGGAAACCTAAAATCAAGGAGAAATAACTGTCATAATTAATAATTCAAATTCAAATATCTTGGATATAACAACAAAAATAAATTCAAATTCAAAAATAATTGCATACTAATTCCCAGCAAGAACAGAGTTGCCAAACAAATCAAAAAATAAAACAAAGAGGAAATCACGAACAAGCAAAACAAATCGAAAAAGAAAAAATCAGAGTTACCAAACCAGCAAGAACATATCCAAAACGAATTCGGAGTAGCCGAACAAAGAGGAAATCATGACCAATCAAAACAAAATAAATTGAAGAAGAAGAAAAAAAAGAAAAAGAAGTCAGAGTTACCAAAACAAATCAAAGAAGAAGAAGTCGGAGTTACCAAACCAACAAGAACAGATCCAAAACGAATTCAGAGTAGCCGAACAAAGATAAAATCACAAATAAATTTTTCTTATAAATATTTGGTTACCCACAAAAACTAAAATGGTTACCTTTGTATGAAGGTTTGGCTACCGACTGCACCATATTCAAAATAATTTTATTTTTAATAGGTTATTTATAAGTAACTAACAGCTATATAAATGGAAACTTAGACATGGCATAGATACCATTTGTACGTAACACTTGGAAATTGTTCTTAAAATTTTTTTATAATTAATTGGTAACCCAATAAAACTGAATTTGTTACCTTTTTATGAAGGTTTTGCTACCAACTTATAAATAACATTTTAAAAATAAAATTATTATGAATATGGTGCAGTTGTTAGCCAAACCTTCGTACAAAGGTAACAATTTTAATTTTTGTGGGTAACCAAATATTCATAAAAAATAATTTCATGAATGATGGCACTGGTGCTTGTAGCTTTCAGAACCCTCAAGCTAGTAGAAATATTATGCTGATGAGAGGTATAATGCTGCTGGGGGATACCAAATGAACAGAAAGGGTGGAGAAGCAAATAGTAGTAATATTAATAAGCCTCAGAGCAATATTGTAACGCCCGAGAAATTCGGATCCTTTGTAAAAGACTTGAAAGAATTTAATAATGAATAAAATAATATAATTTGTTATTATATGTGTTAATAAGATGTATGTCGTTCTATAACCTAGAAATGTCAGAACATCATAGTATTTAAACCACGTGAATGAATTAAAGTGTTTGAATTTTCAAGACAAAAATAAATATTTTCCGAGAAAGTTTACGAAAAACACTATTCACCAATTATCGCTCGGGGATTATTTTTGAACTTTCGAGATATACGTAACGTTATAATATCGAGATGAGATGGATTATGTAATAATAATCTAAGTATGGAAAACGCAATAATTTGCATGCGAACTTAATTTGGGAATATAGGTATTAAAACCTAATGAAATGAATTAAGATAACTTTGTATGAAATATAAGTCCAATAAGATTAAGGTGTAAACCTATGAGAGATTATTCTTAAGCCCATGTAGTAATGACATGAAGCCCATAATAGATTACTACAAGCCCAAAGACTAAGTTAATTAAGTTAACTACTAAGCCAAATGATGATCCAATGGGTAAAACAAGATCCATGGGGCAACCCATGGGTGAAGTGGTAACCAAGCACTTGGAGTGATGAGCAAGAACTTTAAGTAATGACCAAGGAATGGATAAGAGTTGTGGGCAACAAGTAATGAATAGTAAGGAGGTTAGTTAAGGAGGTGGGATGACATAATGACCTAATTACCCTAACCTTGAAAGCTCTATAAATAGGAAGCCTTTTTATTCCTTTGAGGTTTGTTATTTCATCCAACTTCTCTCAAGATAAACAAGTTATATGTTAGAGCCCAAAAGCACTTTGAAGCTTAAACCTTCCATTGTTAGTTTTCAAAGAAGAAGTACTAGTTCATCAAAGGTAAATGATCTTGTCTTCTTCATCTCTATCATATTAGGAAGATAAGAGAAGTGTAATCTAATGAACTTAGATGCTAAGAACATAAGAGGAGTTGATAAGCAATGGACTTAAGCCGAATAAGTTGAATAAGCAACTTGAACTTAAATAAGCTAATAAACTTATGAAGAATTGCCTTTGTTATCATAAGCATGAGAATGGTAGTTAATAAATGAAATAAGTCATTGGCTTATGAGAATAAGTCAAAACGTACTTTGATAATAACTTGGTGTAATAAGTAACTTGAAATGTCTATATGTTGATTAAAATCCACCTAGAATGATTAGTAATGAGGTTTCGTCGGAATTCACACGATTGGACGATAATCGTCGAATTCGTGAAATTCTCGAAATGGAAGTCGTATTTTGTGTTTGACATTGGAAACGTAGGTTTTCGATGGAGGCAAGTCATATTGGCATTATAGAGTTGCGGAGTCGAAAATGGACGGATTCCGACTTAGAACGAAGAAACGAGCTTTGAACGTTCACGAACGTTTATCATTTTCGTTAAAAATGGACTAATAGGTGAAATTTTAGCAAACGAAGTCGAATAGATAAAATTCTTGAATGAACGCATAGAATACGTGATTTGTGATCCGTAGGCTCTTGAACGAACCAATTTGGACTTATAACGAAGAAGTTACGAGTCCGGGAATCTCACAAAATAAAAAGTCTGTGGAAATTTTCTGGTGCACAGAGCTGTTGCCGCGGACTTATAACGAAGAAGTTACCATTTAGCCGCGCCGCAGCGCCGAGCTTGGCCGAGCAAAGCCATAACCTTCTGGAGAGTGGAAATGCAATCACGACAATTAACACTCGAGACTCTGCGCTGCAGTGCCGAGTCCGGTTCTAAGCAGTAATAATAGGTGACGCACGCTGGCAAGACCAAGTGTAAAGTTTGTGTCATAAATACCAATGACCTCAAGACCAAGGCAATAATGAATGTTTACATATAGAGCATGGTTAGTAATTGATAAACAATTAAATGAAGATCTTAATGAAACATTGTTAAGACATATTAACTTAAGTATGCACACTTAAGGTTAAGACTAAGTCAATTACTTATGAATGTAAGGATGACGTAACAGAAAGCCGGAACCTATAATAACAAATCTAATATGTAATTAGATTGAGAAGTAGGGTAAGATTCTTTAGGAACCATGTATGATCATTCATGACCTAATGTTCTATGTTATGCTATCATCTAATGTAGAGACCTTAAAGACGTAAAGTGCACGTGTTATAAATTGTAGCAGACGCTAAAGGCAAATACTCTAACCCTTGTTCCAGTTCGATCTGGGCAAGTCTTTGTGATTCATGTATTCTTCTCATGAGTTAATATTTAAGGAATGTCAAAGCCAATCCTTTCGTCTAGACGTATGCTATGTTATTCTATCAAGTGTTGATAAGGATTTACCGAACTAATATTGTTGTGGTTTTCAAAAGTAGATGGTGTATGCTCAAATTGTTTTGTCATCAAACGACAGGCACGTGAGGTTGCCACAACTTAAACGTATACACGTTTAATGAATGTAGTGTTGATCAAATAGAGTACTATAGGTTGATCACCTAGACGTGCTCGTAAGCTAGCTATCAGGACTTACAGACTTTTGTGCTCTGGGATGTATAGCAGGTTGAATTTATTGAGTCGTGATTACGGGGATGTAATCCTTTTAAGGGGGGGAAATGAATGAACGAGATTTTTGTAATTTAATTTTAATATTTATTGAAGTAAATAAATATTTTCGATGATTTAATTATTAGATTAAATAATTAATTGATGCATTGTAGAAGATTAATTTAATTATACGTGTTACATTTATTAAATTAATGTGGAGAATTTTTATTCAATATATGTAATTATGTGAGCTTATTGTACTAAAAGAAATACTAAATAAGCCTAATGTATTTTAATTAATTTAATTATTAATTAGAGAGTTAATAATTTGACATTATTTATTAATGAGAAATTTAATTATGTGACTATGTGAATTTATGAGAATTTATTATATTGTATTTAAAGTAAATTAAATAAAATATTGAATTATTTTATGAAGGAGTGTAACACCCCTTTCCCAAAAGGAAAAAGGGATGTCACGCACAAACATAATAAATATAAACCTCTAATAAATCTCAAAATATCTCCAATAAAATTTAATACCAAATGTCACATACTCCAATTTAAATAGAAGGAACTTCACATTTACATAGTCTCTACTAATAAGAAATAAATGTCAAAATAGGCCCCAAAACATCCAATTACAAAATCTTAGGAAAACCAAGTCTAATAATAATCTCAAAAGCTAATCTACTCATTTGGATCAAAGGTAGCTCTCATCACACATATCTTGATCACCCCCGATTACCTACTGGGAAAAAGAATACAAATAGGAGCCAATTGCCCAAATACGGATATGAAAATGAATAAATATATCACAATAAGTAATGAATCTAAAAGAGTTTGAATGAATGAACATATGTGAATTACAAACTAATTCTTTAATAGATCAAAATTTGAGAGTCCATTTACAAATGACTAACATCACAATCGAATAATTATAGCCAACAGAATCCCAAACAAATAAGGCTGAATCAAATGGTTATATGATAACAATTTCATACTGAGCTCAAATACAAATAGCCAAAGGCTAACAAAATACATCGATACCATGATGTATATAAATCAAATCGGATAGTACGCATGACACATACGTCACTAATCCGCCAAACAAATCGAATCAAATCAAATACTGGGTCGACCCATACGTATCCTGAACAAATATATCAAATGGCCAAAGCTCATACCCAGAGCATACAAAAGGATACTCCGTGGACTGATCACACCGCCACGAAAGGTGTCATGCCCTTGTGTCAAGAGGACATGCCTGTGGAACCCCCATAGGTGGTTAGCTCAAGTATACCCTAAGGATCAAACTATAAAATGTAAGCCAAAAAGGGGGTTCAAATCACAAGGCTTACATGACCATATTCAAATGAAATCGAATTATCAAATACAAATATTATTAATTATCACAAAATATTAATGATCAAAATAACTCACGAATGTGAACGAAAATATACGAACAATGGTACAAACGAATAAAGTCTCCAAAATATACTGGCATGATTAACTAGTTTAAGGAGTACAAATACGAATTTTAATGTCAATGCCAAAACGAAATTGTCACAATAAATTGGACAACAATGAATAATCCTAAGAAGCAATACCAAATTTTTATACTTATAACAAAACGAACGAATTATATTCAAAAGAGTCTCGCTGAAAAAGTACAAAATCCGTACCTTAATATAGTACCAAAATAATTCGCTGACTCCAAATATCACCCGCTAAACTCCCCTAATCCGATCTAATTATCAAAATAAAATATAACACATAAAATTAAATTACGAACTCATACAAATTATATTTTTACAAATTCAATAATTTTAATATACTATATTCATTTTATGCTCAAAAGATATATTTTAATTATAATAACAATATTATAATATTATTTATTTCTGTCCCCTTTTTAAATTTCTGCATATTTTATATATATTATATATAACGAATCCACCGCTGCATATATATATATATAGCCGAATTAATCAACTGCTGCAGATCTATATATAGAAACTAATATTTATGTTGCTAATAGAATTTTCGCAGGCTTGCATTTAGTAAGATAGTAGCAGAAGTAGGTATACATATTATATAAATATATCATGAAGCTTGAAAACTAAAAAGAACATTTGATGCAAATATATATATATATATATATATATATATATATATATATATATATATATAATGATTACATGAGTTCTAGATTTCACTTTTGGTATGGGAACGAAAATTAGATACTGCTAATACATAAACAAAATAACAAGCAGGAAAAACTCTCCAAAAAAAAAGAGAAGAAAGTAGCTTACCAGTTTTCTTCTTTTTAGTTGCGGCTGAGTTCTCTTTTTCTTTTCCTTTAATTGATTCGCATAGATATAATAAAGCAGTTAGGGTTTAGATTTATTTATTAATTAATATGTTTTATTAATTCTTTTAATTTAAATAGGATTTAAAATTAGACAAATATAGTTTAGACCCAATTAATTTTAATGGCCCAAATAAATTAACCACAGTTTGTCCCAAATATTAGAAAAGTCCAATTAAATATTTTAAACCTTACTTAATTATTTTATTGGGTATTACATCACCTTCCCCTTAAAAAGGATTCCGTCCCCGGAATCAAAAGAATAGAACGTACCTAATTTTCAAAAAGATGCAGATATTCCGCTCGAATAGACTCTTCCATCTCCCAAGTAGCTTCCCGCTCCGAATGGTTTTTCCACAAGACTTTAACAAAAGGAATTGTCTTCCTCCTCATAATCCGTTCTTGACGATCTAGAATAGCCTCGGCTTCTTCCTCACAAGTAAGATCTTCTTGAATCTTATGTAACGGGTATTTCACAACATGAAGCGGATGATAGTTGTATTTTCTTAACACCGAAACATGAAAGATATTATGCACATGAGATAATTGTGGAGGCAAAGCAACCCGATATGCCACTTCTCCAACTCTCTCAAGGACTTCAAAAGGGCCAATGAAACGCGGACTAAGCTTCCCTTTCAAACCAAACCTTCGAACATCTTTCCATGGAGAAACTTTCAAAAACACGTGTTCACCAGGCGTGAATTCAAGAGCCCTCCTATGAATATCAACATAACTCTTCTGCCGCGATCGAGCTTCTTTCAATTTTTCTTTAGCCACTGCTACCTTCTCCGTAGTAATCCTAACCAAATCGGTTCCTTCTATTACCCTTTCTCCAACCTCATCCCAACAAGTCGGAGTTTGACACTTCTTACCATATAATGCTTCAAAAAGAGCCATACCAATACTAGCTTGCCAACTATTATTATATGCGAACTCCACCAAACTCAAATAATCATCCCAATTCCCTGTCCACTCTAAAGCACAAGATCGCAACATGTCTTCTAATGTCTGAATAGTTGTTTTTGATTGTCCATCTATCTGCGGGTGAAAAGCTGTACTATAGTTGAGTGGCGTTCCCCAAGCTCGTTGACATCCTTTCCAAAATCGAGAAGTAAACTGCGGATCCCGATCCGAAATAATAGAAACTGGAGTCCCATGAAGCCTAACAATCTCACGTTGAAAAATATCTGCCAACTTATTTACAGAAAAATCTTCACGAATAGACAGAAAATGAGCCGATTTAGTCAAACGATCCACTACCACCCAAATAGTATCATTCTTTTTAAGAGTCCTCGGCAACCCAATCACAAAGTCCATCGAAATATCATCCCATTTCCACACAGGAATCTCTAACTGTTGCAACAAACCACCAGGCCGCTGATGCTCTACTTTCACTTGCTGACAAGTAAGACATTTACTCACAAATTCAGCTACATCCCTTTTCATTCCACTCCACCAAAAATTCTCCTTCAGATCCTTATACATCTTTCTAGACCCTGGATGAATAGAAAATGGCGAACTATGAGCTTCAGTCAACACTGCCTCACGAATCATTAGATCTACTGGAACACATAACCGTTTACCAAACCATATCACACCTTGCTCATCAATGCGAAACTCTGGTTGCCTACCCTCATCCATATTCTGCGCTATAGTCCACAACTCACCATCCTCCTTTTGGGCTTCTTTGATACGCAAAATAAGAGAAGATTCAACCCTCATACCTGCTACCAATCCATTAGAACCACTAGCATATAGCTCCAAACCCACATGCTCCATATCCGAGATAAGTTGAGGTTGTGTAACCAAGGCAGCTACACTCCCCGAACTCTTCCGACTAAGAGCATCTGCAACCACATTAGCCTTCTGGGTGATAATCTTGAATCTCGCATCATAATCCTTGAGAAGCTCCAACCAACGCCTCTGACTCATGTTAAGCTCCTTCTGAGTAAAAATATATTTAAGGCTCTTGTGGTCGGTGAAAATGTCACAAGTCTCTCCGTATAGATAGTGCCTCCAAATCTTTAAAGCAGAAATAACTGCAGCTAACTCTAGGTCGTGGGTAGGGTAATTTACCTCATAAGGTTTAAGTTGTCTAGAAGCATAAGCAATTACCTTACCATGTTGCATCAAAACGCACCTAATCCCTTCTTGGAAGCATCATCAGAATCGATAACCTCCACGTCCCGATAAAGAATGTAAGCACCGGAGCCGATACACAAGCCTCTTCTTAAGTTCCTCAAAACTTTTCTCACGTTCCTCATTCCACATAAACTTTATGCCTTTTTTCATCAATCGAAAGTTAATGGCAAAGCTAACAAAGAAAAACCTTCCACAAATAAACATAGTACCGCCAAACCCAAGAAACTCCTTACTTCAGTTACCGTGGTAGGTCTCGGCCAATTAGTGATAGCCTCAACCTTCGCAGGATCCACCTTAATACCTTCAGCAGACACAACGTGTCCCAAAAATGTTACTTGTTCTAACCAAAACTCGCATTTGGAGAACTTAGCATATAACTTATTCTTTTGCAGAACCCCCAAAACAGTACGAAGATGTTCTTCATGATCCTCCTCAGACTTGGAATACACCAAAATGTCATCAATGAAGACAATGACAAATTGGTCCAAATACTCACTAAAAACCCGATTCATCATACCCATAAACACTATCGGAGCATTAGTCAACCCAAATGACATCACCAAAAACTCATAGTGCCTATACCGAGTATGAAAAGCTATTTTTGGAATGTCCTCTTCCCTCACCCTCAACTGATGGTACCCCGACCTCAAATCTATCTTTGAGAAGAACTTCGCCCCTTGGAGCTGATCGAAAAGGTCATCTATCTGTGGCAATGGATATCTGTTCCTGATAGTGATCCGATTTAGCTCCCTATAATCTATACATAATCTCATAGATCTGTCCTTCTTCTTCACAAACAATACTGGAGCACCCCATGGCGATACGCTCGGTCTAATGAATCCACGATCTAACAACTCCTGCAATTGTTCCTTCAACTCCTGTAACTCTAACGGAGCCATTCTATAGGGTGCCTTAGAGATAGGTTTCGCTCCAGGAATGAGCTCAATAGTAACTCAACTTCTCTTGGCGGTGGCAATCCTGGAAGATCTCAGAAATACCTCAGAAATTCTCGCATAACTGGATAGTCATCAAGTTGGGGCTCATCCTCGAGGTATCCTTCACATAAGCCAAATAATGATCACGCCCTTAGCAATCATCTTGCTCACCTTCAAAGCTGAGATCAACTTTACAACACCATTCGGCTTGGAACATTGAAACTCGAATTCTGGAGCCTCTAAGGTTCCAAAAATAACCTTCCTTGCCTGACAATCAATAGTGGCTCAATGCTTACTCAGCCAATCCATACCCAAGATGATATCGAAATCATGCATCACCATCGGAAGTAAGTTAGCTGTGTACACCTTCCTCCCTAACTTCAAAGGACACTCACAGAATTGCTCAGAAATAATCACAGAATTCCCCATCGGGGTAGCAATAGATAATTGAGGATCTAATGTATGAGAAGGTACTCCAAGCTGATGAATAAATGAAAGTGCAACAATAGAGTGTGTAGATCCAGTGTCAAACAAAACTGATGCCTCACGATTTCCTACAAGAAGGATGCCTGAAATAGTACCTAGTGCTTGAAACCGCCTGATTAGTCGCCAATGCAATACTCTCCCCACAAGGCTATGTTGACCGCCATTACCAAAGATTACCGCCTCCCCGATTACCACATTGTTGAATCGTGAAGTCCTTGCTCTATGTCCCATCTCGTCCACATAAGAAACAAGCCCTCAGATTTCTATAAGACGCCTACCAAAGATGATACCCACCACAAGTAGCACATGGAGCAGGTGGAAGTGGCAAAAGGTTTGGATTTCCTCCACCTGCCGGTCCTGGATACCGCCCTTGAATTTGACCTGTCATGGCGTCGATTTCGATTCGATTTTCTTTGAAACCCCTGCTCGTTGAAATCCCCTATTTTGATATCGCCTTCCACACTTGCACATCGACTTCTCATTTAACGACCTCCACGACCACCCTATTGATTGGGTAAGCAAAATCCTTCGAGGATTAAATCATCAATTCGATGGAGGATCATTCCAATTATTTTGCCTTCTATTCGGATTTCTGCTAAACTGCCCCATTCCTTGCCCTTGCTGGTCATCTCTTTCGACTCCTTTCTGATTTGGAAGCTCGAAAGTCCTTGTGCTCCATTTCCACACTCTTAGCTGCATTAGCCACCTGTGATATATCTATAAATATGGTGTGGATGATCGACCTCCTATACTCATATTTCAAAGCCCATTTAAACTTTTTTCTCGTCACAGTAAATTGTCCCAAACTATTGAACCCAAGAAACCTACCAATCTCGTAAACCTCGCTATGAAATCGGTAATAGTCTCATCATCCGTCTCCTGAATGGACACAAATTCCCTGATGTATGCATCCTTATCAGCGTTTGGGAAATACTGCTGATAGAAAAGGTCACAAAAACTGCTCCATATGAGTCCATCCATAAATCCATCTCCCTGTGTAGCCTTCAACAATTTCCACCATCGCTGAGCATCATCCTCTAGCTTATAAACTGCTAATCTCACCTTCTAATTTTCTGAACACCCAATCACATCAAAAATATTCTCCAAGTGGGTGATCCAGTTCTCCGCATCAATTGGAGTTGGAGCAAAACGAAAAGAATTGGGCTTCTGCTTAATGAACCTCTCTATTAACACATACAACGGCTGCACTTGTTGACCCACTTGATCCTCGGGAGGAACATTCTGCTCATGTTGTGATATCTCTGCATCAACCTCCATGCCATTTGCATGCTGATCTCCCTGCCTCTACGGAATACCTCAGATAGCTGTGCTAGCTACTATCACAGAATCGCTTTCATTCACCATTGCTACGACCATAGCTGGGGTTATTATTGCATTACCCTGATTTCCATCATTTCCACCACAGTTAATGATTTCAACTTGGACCCGCCTCGACCCCTCCTACCATTATTACCGACCTGCCTCCTAGCAATTCTCAAAGACTTACGAGCCATCTATGATACAAAATCAAACAGACGAGAACAAACATATCAAAACAAATAATCAAGGCCAAATTTGTGCAGAACGAAAATCAATCGCAATACAAATCTTATAACAACTCAGTGGTCTACCCATAACTCACAGGTCAAGCCTAAAAGGCAATCTACAAGATCATAACCTAAGCTTTGATACCAACTCTGTAACACCCCCTTTCCCAAAAGGAAAAAGGGATGTCACGCACAAACATAATAAATACAAACCTCTAATAAATCTCAAAATATCTCCAATAAAATTTAATACCAAATGTCACATACTCCAATTTAAATAGAAGGAACTTCACATTTACATAGTCTCTACTAATAAGAAATAAATGTCAAAATAGGCCCCAAAACATCCAATTACAAAATCTTAGGAAAACCAAGTCTAATAATAATCTC
This sequence comes from Panax ginseng, assembly GCA_020205605.1. NCBI lineage: Eukaryota > Viridiplantae > Streptophyta > Magnoliopsida > Apiales > Araliaceae > Panax > Panax ginseng. The sequence continues at coordinate 28,263,870 of CM035143.1, read as the reverse complement.
AAAAGCTAATCTACTCATTTGGATCAAAGGTAGCTCTCATCACACATATCTTGATCACCCCTGATTACCTACCGGAAAAAGAATACAGCGTGAGCCAATTGCCCAATACGGATATGAAAATGAATAAATATATCACAATAAGTAATGAATCTAAAAGAGCTGAATGAATGAACATATGTGAATTACAAACGAATTACGAATAGATCAAAATTTGAGAGTCCATTTACAAATGACTAACACTGTCAATCGAATAATTATAGCCAACAGAATCCCAAACAAATAAGGCTGAATCAAATGGTTATATGGTAACAATTTCATACTGAGCTCAAATACAAATAGCCAAAGGCTAACAAAATACATCGATACCATGATGTATATAAATCAAATCGGATAGTACGGACGACACATACGTCACTAATCCGCCAAACAAATCGAATCAAATCAAATACTGGGTCGACCCATACGTATCCTGAACAAATATATCAAATGGCCAAAGCTCATACCCAGAGCATACAAAAGGATACGTCGTGGACTGATCACACCGCCACGGAAGGTGTCATGCCCTTGTGTCAAGAGGACATGTCTGTGGTACCCCCACAGGTGGTTAGCTCAAGTATACCCTAAGGATCAAACTACAAAATGTAAGCCAAAAAGGGGGTTCAAATCACAAGGCTTACATGACCATATTCAAATGAAATCGAATTATCAAATACAAATATTATTAATTGTCACAATATATTAATGATCAAAATAACTCACGAATGTGAACGAAAATATATGAACAATGGTACAAACGAATAAAGTCTCCAAAATATACTGGCATGATTAACTAGTTCAAGGAGTACAAATACGAATTTTAATGTCAATGCCAAAACAAAATTGTCACAATAAATTGGACAACAAGGAATAATCCTAAGAAGCAATACCAAATTTTTATACGTATAACAAAACGAACAAATTATATTCAAAAGAGTCTCGCTGAAAAAGTACGGAATTCGTACCTTAATATAGTACCAAAATAATTCGCCGACTCCAAATATCACCCGCTAAACTCCCCCAATCTGATCTAATTATCAAAATAAAATATAACACATAAAATTAAATTACGAACTCATACAAATTATATTTTCACAAATTCAATAATTTTAATATACTATATTCATTTTATGCTCAAAAGATATATTTTAATTATAATAACAATATTATAATATTATTTATTTTCATTCCCTTTTAAATTTCTGCATATTTTATATATATTATATATAATCTAATCCATCAATATATATATATATATATATATATATATATATATATATATATATATATATATATATATATATATATATATATATATATATCAATTAATCAACTGCTATGAGATCTATAAATGTAAAACTAATATTCATGTTGCTAATATAATTTTCGCAGCTTCTATTTACTAAGATAGTAGCGTAAGTAGGTATACATATTATATAAATATATCATGAAGCTTGAAAACTAAAAATAACATTTGATGCAAAATATATATATATATATATATATATATATATATATATATATATATATATATATATATATATAATGATTACATGAGTTCTAGATTTCACTTTTGGTATGGGAACGAAAATCAGATACTGCTAATACATAAACAAAATAACAAACAGGAAAACCTCTCCAAAAAAAAAGAGAAGAAAGTAGCTTACCAGTTTTCTTCTTTTTAGTTGCGGCTGAGTTCTCTTTTTCTTTTCCTTCAATTGATAAGCATAGATGTAATAAAGCAGTTAGGGTTTAGGTTTATTTATTAATTAATATGTTTTATTAATTCTTTTAATTTAAATAGGATTTAAAATTAGACAAATATAGTTTAGACCCAATTAATTTTAATGGCCCAAATAAATTAACCACAGTTTGTCCCAAATATTAGAAAAGTCCAGTTAAATATTTTAAACCTTACTTAATTATTTTATTGGGTATTACAAGGAGTGTGACATTAATTAAACTATATGATAAAGCTTTATTAGATTAAATAGTTTTTGAAACCTAGACAAACATGGCACTAAGGGAGGTTGGGAGCAGTTACCCATGTTAGGTAACTAACCTCCATCATGCGCGTCAGTTGCTTGATTAATATACGTATTCTTCTTTCTTCTTTTCCATTATTTGGCTAAGTCTGGCATAAAACAGAGAGGGAAAAGAGAGAGAGTTTGAGAATTTTATTGAGAAAGTTTGGGAAATTGTATTTGAAATAGAGAGAATTGTTATCCTTGTTCATCTACGCTTGGGTAATTCTCTTCAATCCGATTTATATTTCACGTCATTTAGTTTTCATGAAAATGGCTTTCAAAACCTCTGTTATGTCTCTTTAATTGAGAAATTGTGATATTATATGGATATATGTAATAATACGAGTAGCATAACATGTTTTATATATATATTGCATGATTCCATATCATAAGTTTCATAATACGATGACTTGTTATTTCAAAATTTAAAGAGTTTGGGTTTTTGGCCTTATGGCCCTTATACGTAATTTTAGTGTGTCAAACATAAATGTTTCCCTAAATTTTACACTCGTATATTATTATACATGTTGATACGAAGAGACCAAACTTTAAACGAATCGGATTGATTGTTATAACTAATCCAGTAGTGTCAATTTTCATGTTTTATTTTCAAAACCTTCAAGAACATCAAGGTCAGTGAAATTATAGATTTTAACTCTGTGATTATGTGTTTTAATGGGTTAGAATCACTTTATAAGTGTTGGGTATTGATTATATATGAATTATAACATGTGGGTATGATTAATTTCGTGTAGTAGTAATTTAATTGGAGTTTTAAATGTGTTCTCGCAATTTTCGCGAATGCGAGCATCAGCTGGTTCATTGCCATGGCAGCGCTTGCGACTGCTCGTCTTTTATTTCCCGGGCCACAGCACTAAGTCTCGAGTCAGTATACCACCATGTCATGAAGCCCGTCTTTGTCAGCAGAATACAAGACTATGACGATGAATAAATAGAAATACCATTCTCCAGAAAGTTCAGAAATGGAATTTTTAAAAATGATTAAGTCTAGCAATGTGTTAGTAATTTAATGTAATGAACATGTAAACATGTTAGAAGTATAATGTGATGATAAAATAGATGTTTAACATGTAAATAACATAATTACATGTAGATTGAGTTATGGAATACATAATTAAATTATTATTCATGAAGTGATTTTATGTGACAGTAAATGTGATAATTTGACTAAGTTTAGTCATAACCAAAGTTTAGACAAAAGAATGATCATTGATGATTAGTTAAGTTATAATTAACTGGTATGCTGAATGTGAATGGTATGTAGGATTAAATTCAAAGAACGTGCTTAGTTAAAGTGTAATCTACGCACGAGGCAAGTTTCCTAACCCTACTTGTCATTATTGTTCAATTTTATTATTTACCTCGAGTAAATTATCATTACTATTATTCAAGTTCAAATGTTATATTAAAGATTGATTATCTTTTCAAAGCATGATTCAGTTATACAATAATTGTCCTATTGTATACTTCTTGAGATTATTATTCAAATCAAATATCGTTATTGTTGAACCTCATTAGACTAGTGAACTTTATTGATTCAACTAGTCCTTAGTTGATGAACGTTCTAAATTTCAGAACCCTTATTGAATTATCCAAACCAAACTTCCTTTGGTGCGGACTCGAATGTCGAATCGAGATGAACAACCCTCGTAAAGGGATTTACTTATCGTTAAGCGTTAAGATATTGTGTGCATGTGATGGTACTAAGGGTCGATCCCCTAAGTACGAGTAGAAAGGTCCATAGTCTTATGAATGTTAAAGGTTTCAAGTATAACCCTTGATAACCTAGGACATAGTTCAAGGTCTTATGACCCTCAGAAATATTTTGATTCTTGTTTTTCATTCTTGATTCAAAAGTTGAGCTTTTGTTTTAGAAGTCTTTGATTCCCTCGCATGTTATTATACATTGTTATTTCATTATTTTATTTGTGGGCATTCATGCTCACTCTTGCTTAATAATAACATTGCAGTTAAGAATGAAAGAACCGATGAGCCTTCTACTAGTAAAGGCAAGGGCAAGATTAGCAAATGTTGAAGACTTGTATTTATGAGATGTTGAATTTATGTGTTAAGACTTGATGTTGTTTAAGACTTATTGTTTATGTTTCCGCACAGATGTTTAAGGTTAGTTTAACCTGGGATTGTTTTATTATTATTCGGATGTTGTAACCCTTAAGGGGAAGATTTTTATTCTATCTATTACATGGCTTGCATTTATTATGGGTAGATAGATAGATGATATTTGTGCAGTGAACACCAAATCTCGTGGAATTAAGTACCCGGATTTGGGGGTGTCACAAGTTGGTATCAGAGCTGTAGGTTATGAACCTTAGGTGGGGGAAACAACCTTAGGTAGTAGCCTTATAGAAAGAACATAGTGATGGAAAACTCTTATCGAGTTCTAAGAAATGAATTTTTGTAATTCATTAAAGATAATAAAATACTTTATGTGCTTATGTGTTAAAGTATGTGCTCACTAGTATAACTTAGTAACTAAAACTCGAATTTTTGTTGTCAGGATGTCTGACGTTGGAGGAACTAGTCGAGCAGGGGAGGAGGAACCCCGAGTACCTATAGTACCTACAGAGGAGGAGCGCAGAGACATTCATGTTGTTAGGGAACAGTTGATACAGAGGGAGTCATCTCCATCGATCACCGTTGTTGGTCAGGAGCATGAACCTGAGACTGATCCTGAGGAGGATCCTGAGGAGGAATTTGAAGAGGAAGAGGAAGAAGAGGAGTTTCCACAGCACTCCATTGATGCTGAGATGTATGACACACTATACAACTGTAACGTGGAGTTACGAGATGAGGTGCAAGATCTGACTGAGCGTGTAACGCCCCGAGAAAATCGGATTTTTGAGAATTAAATTTTTATTTCTATTAAATGAATTTAATTAATTATTTATGGAGCAAGCTAATCGAACGTCGTTCTCTGACCTATAAATGTCAGAATGTCGTAGGATTTTGGCTACATGGTAGAATTAAAGTGTTCGAATTTTCAAGATGAAAATAAAAGCTTTCCGAGAAATTTTTCGAAAAACACTATTCACGCATTTTTCGCCGGAATTATTTTTGAACTTCCAAGAAATACGAACGATAGAATATCGAGGTGAGATGGAATATCCAATAATATTTCAGTTATGGAAAACGTAATATTTCGCCTGTGGACTTAAAACCTAATGCTTAGGGAAAGTGACGTTACGAGAAGAAAATGTACAACGAGTAATGAATTAAGCGATGTTCGTATAATACGTAGGTATTATATGAAGTAATGAATATGAGTACGATGTGATGTATTATACGAGTACGTATGAATGATGGTAGGTTGTACATGTTGAATAGTATACGAGAAGAATATGAGATGAATACGTAAATTATACGTTATAAGGTTTTAAGCCAAATGTGTTGGACATGTAGGATTTGATAAGGCCCAAATGCAAGAATGGTTAAGTCCAATGTGAATTAAGGTGAAGTCCAATATAAGTTAATGAACAAAGCCCAAGTGTTTGTTAATTGCAAGCCCAATTTATGAATTAAAATTTGTGAAGCAAATTATTTTAGAAGCCCAAGTAATTAAGTATGTTAGTTAACCTAAGCTCAAGCCTATGATCCAATGGGTAGTATGAACCATGGAGAAAATCATGGATGATCCAAAGTAGGAAGGAAGTATACTTAGAGGCTAAGTTAGTGTGGTGATCACACAAACTGTTTATAAGTGATGACAAAGTAAACTTAAGGACTAAGTGTTGTGGGGAGCAAGTATACTTGATGATTAAGTAAGTGTGGTGACCAAGTGTTGTGATTAGCAAGAGACTTAAGGGCTAAGCAATGGATAACTTATGTGGTGAGCAAGTAAATGTGGGGAGAAAGTTTACTTGGTTGCTAAGCTTTGAATAGTAAGGAGGTGGATTAAGGAGGTGGAGTGGCTTTATTACCAAACTACCCTCACTTTAGAAATCCTATAAATAGAGGAGGAGTGGGCTCATTATTTGGTTGTTAGTTTTCATCCATTTCAAAGCAACTTAAGTGTTAGAGAGGATAAGCACTTTGATGCTTAACTTCTATTATTAGATTTTCCACCAATAACTTATAGCTTAGTGACTTGAGAGAAAAATCTAGGAAGCTAGTCTTTGAAGTTCAAGAATCAAGAAGGAGATTAAAGATTAAGCAAGTGTTATTCAAGAGTAAGTGTTCTTGAACCATGTTTCTCTTTCTCTTCCATTGTAAGAGAAGGGGGTATTGGTAGAACTAGTATGTTAAGGAATGATAAACCAAAGGGCTTAAGTCTTAATAAGCCGTAATAAGTCATGAACAAGTAATTTCTACTTATATAAGTTATGAACTTATGAAGATCTTATAAGAACTTGTCATATGATAATGGTGATGAAGTTAGTAGGAACTTAATAAGAAATTGTAAGAACTTGTAACATGTTTACATTAATGGCACTAGTATGATAAGAAGATGTAAGAATAATGATTAAAGGACTTAACTCATTAATAATTCATATGAAAATAAGACATAAGTCATGAAATGGAAATATAAGTATTTTATACTTTAATAAGTTGCAAAATCATCAAGAATAGATAATGACTTATCATGAATATGAGTTAACGAAGCATGTATGTCAAGATGATAGTATAATGGATTGAATCCAAGTGAAATGGTTTAAAAATCTCAAGTAACGAAGTTTCGCCGGAATTCACACTATTAGACGACGATCGTCGAATTCGTGAAATTCTCGGAATGGAAGTCGAATTTTGATATTGAGCTTGGAAACATTGGTTTTCAATGGAGACAAGTCGTATTTGTCATTATAGATTTGAGGACTCAAAAATGGCCGGATTCCGACTTAGAACGAAGAAACGAGCGTTGAACGTTCACGAACGTTTATCGTTTTCATTAAAAAGGGACTAATAGGTGAAATTTTAGCAAACAAAGTCGAATAGAAAAAATTCTTGCATGAACGCATAGAGTACGTAAATTGTGAATCGTAGGCTCTTGAACGAGCCAATTAGGACTTATAACAAAGAAGTTACGAGTCCGGGAATCTCGCAAAGTTGAAAATTTGTCAAAACTATATGTGGCTCAGAGTCCGCTCCGCGGCGCGGCTCCAAGCTTAAATGACCGGCGCCACAGCGCCAAAGTGAGCTTTAGACTCAAGAAACTCGGCCAGCAGTCACGATGAGTTAACTCAAAGGGACTCAAGCCACAGTCACGAAGTTCTGGTCTCCAAGCCCCTATGGCAAGAAATGTGACACAACAAAGGATCACCAGTGCCAGCATACCAAATTTTAAAACTTAGACAATGAAGAATGGTTACAAGTGGAACATGAAGGGAAATTGTTTAGTAACGAACAAAAGGACTTAATAAAATATTATTAAGTCATAATTAAAACTCAAGTATGATTACTTAGGGTTAAAGAAAGTCAATTGAAGATGAACGTGAACGATATGCAATAAGTATACTTAACCAATGACGATCGAGTTTCGGATGATAACGTAAGGACGTTAGTAAGCCATGAGGAAGGATAATTAACTTGAACCGAGTTGTACTAATGAAATAACTTCACTTAAGTTATGGAAGAGACAGAAGTCGGTAAGAATGATGTAAAGAATAACGGAAAGCCGGAACCAATAATAACAAATCTAATACGGGATTAGATTGAGAAGTAGGGTAAGATTCTTTAGGAGCCAAGTATGTTCATTCATGACCTAATATGGTATGTTATGTGATTATGTGTTATAGAGACTGTAAAGACTCAAAGGAAACGTAATTATTCTCAGAAAGAGTGCATTTCAAGGCAAGTTTTTCTTAAACGCTCATCTAACCTTCGTGTTAGCTGTGTTTTCAAAATGATTCACGTTATGAGATGCATGTATGCTTTCAAAGAAAGGGTCGAAGCCAGTTTTAACTCGGCTAGACTAATCTTGATAGATTGACTAATTTCTTTATAAGTCTTTCAATATAGAATTGTTAACGCTATCCTATGCCAACTCTTTGGTACGGATTCAAGGAAAGCCTGAATATGTATAAACAAATGTATTTTCATCGAGTATTCGATGGGCATGTGAGGTTGCCACAACTTAAACGTACACACGTTTAATGGATGTAGTGTTGATCAACATAGGGTACTATAGGCTGATCACCTAGATGTACTCGTAAGCTATGCCGGACTTACGGACTTCATGCCGGGTTGTCCTTTTCAAAGAAACTATAAGACGTTCACGTCTTGAACTAGAATTGATGATTCATGGAATATTGTTATTGAAAAACATTTTGAAGGAAAAAGGAAAGCTATTTTGAATTATTGATAGTACTCAGAACTATCATCCGCTTATTGAAGATATACGATTCCTATGTTTCAAGCATGTTTTTAAAATGAAATTGTTATACTTATTTGAAGCTTGTTATGCTCATTCTTGCTTGAACCATATGAATGCAATTTTAGACCGAATGGACCAAGGATTCTACAAGGATAAAGAGAAGGCTAAAGTGAACGTGTAGATTGCCTATGTAATAGTATAGGTTTGTAATGATAATATTTGATATTTTGACAAGAACAAATGTAACGGTTATAAAGAACCTGGGGAATGGTAGTATTGTTTTGGAATATATATAAGACATATTCGTTCTTTTGAGGCATTTCAATTGAATGTTTGTGTGAACTGTAGCACCGTGGAGCACCATATGTCGGGTTGAAAGAGACCCAGATTTGGGGGCGTCACAGAGCGGGCTATTATTCAGCAGATTACTCTAGAGGAGAAGGAGAGGGAGATTTTGACTCTTCGCTCACGACTGGGAAATGTAGAATGAGATTTGGTCCACAAGAAGGTCAAACCGAAGATAAGACCGCATAGATAGAAAAGTTGAAGAAAGATCTGAAAGAGAGTTCAGAGAGGCTTGCCATAGCAGAGGAGGGCTGGGTAAGAGAGTCACGTCGTGCTGATCTTGCAGAAGAGGATGGTCGTGCAAAGAAGGCAAAGCTTGGAGAGACATACTCTACACTTAATCATGCAATGGATGAGGCCCAGGATCAAGTTTTGAGGTACCCCATCCAGTTCGAAGGACTTCCATCGTACATGCTGGATCGCAGGACGATGTCTCGTATCATGGAAAAGGAGCGTGGCAATGCTATTCGGCACCTTGACGGGCAGTGATATAATCTGTTTAATTATGTGAAAGACTTAGTTAGTTTTTATATGTAAATTCTGATGTGTTTATGAACGAAGGAATATTTTAATATTTAAATCCTGTGGATTCTTTATCTCAGGATGGTGGATGTAAATAGCAGTTATGCTATCGTTTGATGTAAAACTTTTGGTTTGAATTAAATATATTAAGTTGTTTGAGATGATGTGTTAAATGATTATATTAAATTGTTGAGTTAAGTCTTAACTATTTAGAGAATTTAATAGAGATTTAATAAGCATATATTATTCTTAACAGAAATATGCCGCCACGAAGAAGACAACAACGTCAACCAGCTCAGGAAGAGTCTACCAATAATAATAATAATGCCAATGCTAATCCCGTGCAACAGTTGGTTAACTTACTGACTAGAGCAATGAATAATCAACCTCAAGCTCCACCAAATACTACGTTTAAAGATTTCAAGGTGGTGGGACCGCCAGAATTTAAAGGTTCCATGAACCTGATCGAAGCTCAAACGTGGGTGATGGAAATGGAGAAGGTTTTCGACATTGCTAGGGTTAGAGAAGACCAGAAGACCACTTTTGTAACGTTTATGCTGAAGTCTGAGGCTATCTATTGGTGGCAAGCAAACAAAGTGCGAGGAGGTGAAGGTGTAATTACTTGGGAGAGATTTAAGGAAATGTTTTTCGAGATATACTTCCCAACTAGCTCGCAGAACCAGATGGAGGTTCAATTTCTGGAATTGAAGCAGGGAAATATGAGCGTACCTGATTATGCGGAAAAATTCAACGAGTTAGCGAGGTTCGCCCCGTATCAAGTTCACACGGATGAGAGGAAGGCGAGACGGTTTGAGCAAGGACTAAAGCCTTGGGTGTACATCAAGGTATCAATGTTTCAGATAAACACATTTGTCGGAGTATTGGAAAAGGTCATCCTCGCTGAAGGTGGAAGCGATGCGGTGACCAAGTACAATCAAGATCAGAAGAAGAAGAAGAGTGACGGTGAAGGAAATAACAAGGTTAGTGGAAGTAGCACAGGAGGTGGAAATTTTAATCAGAAGAAAAGATGGAATGACAACTCATCATCGGGGAATTAGCAAGGTAGTCAGAAGAAAAGAATCGAAGCATGCCCGACCTATGGAAAAGCCCATCTGGGAGTTTGTATGAAAGGAAAAAGAGTGTGCTATAATTGTGGTCAGGAAGGCCACATAGCACCAAACTGTCCAAACCCAAAGAAGGGTGCTTGTTTCACTTGTGGTTCGAAGGACCATCTGGCAAGAGACTGTCCCAAGAAGGGATCGAGAGGGTCAGGATCAGGAGGAAATCGGGGAAACAACAGTGGAAATGCCTTAACTATCACCGGACCAACCGCAACAAACTAACCGATCGCCCGGACTTTCAACATGACGGTGCAAGATGCAGTTCAATCTCGTGATGTGGTGTCAGGTATCATTCTGATCAATAAAATTAATGCTTATGTTTTATTTGATTCGGGTGCTACTTGTTCCTTTATATCTGATGACTTTGCCAAGAATTTAGATTTGCCTAAGGATGAATTGGATTACCCCATGAACATAGAAATTGCGAATAGAGAAATAATCCCTGTTAAGTACGTACATAAGAACTGTAGAGTGGATATTAAGGGCAATATCATGAACGTAGATCTTATCCCTATTCGACTTGGGGATTTTGACGATATATTGGGAATGGATTGGTTATTAAATTACGGGGCTGTAATTGATTGCCAAAAGAAGCGTATTAACCTTATGACTCCGTCAAAGGTTGTATTTTATGGTAGCAAGTCGCCTAGACAAGCGAGTTGTCTGACGATGATGCAGGCCAGGAAGTTATTAAGACAAGGCTATGTAGGATACTTAGCTTACATAGTCGACAATCGAAAAGAGAATCCGAAGGTAAGAGATCTGGATTGTGAGGGACTTCATCGACGTATTTCGCACGATTTACGGGACTTCCACCAGATAGAGAGGTAGATTTCGTGATCGATTTGGCGCCGAATCGCTCTCCAATATCGAAGGCACCATACCGAATGGCACCAGTAGAGATGAAAGAACTAATGGTACAACTACAAGAATTGTTGGACAAGAAGTACATTCAACCGAGCGTATCGTTGTGGGGAGCGCCGGTGTTATTTGTGAAAAAGAAGGATGGATCGATGCGGCTCTGTATTGATTACAGAGAACTGAACAAGGTCACGATTAAGAATAGATATCCATTACCGAGGATCAATGACCTGTTTGATCAATTAAAGGGAGTGAAATACTTTTCCAAGATAGACTTGAGAAGCGGTTATCATCAACTGAAGGTGAGGCCAGAGGATGTATCAAGAAGCGGCGTTCGTAACGCGATATGGTCACTACGAATTTTTAGTAATGTCGTTTGGTCTTACGAATGCTCATGCAGCATTTATGGGACTAATGAATGGTGTGTTCAAGCCGTTTTTGGATAAGTTCGTAGTGGTATTTATAGATGACATTTTGGTCTATTCGAAAACCAAGGAAGAACATGAAGAACATTTGAGATTAACATTGGAAGTATTGAGAAGGGAAAGTTGTATGCCAAGTTTTTGAAATGCGAATTTTGGATTGAAAGAGTACAATTTCTTGGGCACGTGATCGATAAAAACGAAATTTTGGTAGATCCATCCAAAGTTGAAGCCGTGATCAACTGGGATCAGCCGAGGACGCTATCGAAAGTACGAAGTTTTCTTGGATTGGCAGGGTATTATAGAAGATTCATTCAAGATTTTTCCAAGATCGCAACTCCGCTAACGAATTTAACTCGAAAAGCTGTGAAATTTGTTTGGACGGATAAGTGTGAGGAAAGTTTTCAAGAATTAAAGAAGAGGTTGAGTACGGCACCTATGTTATCTCTTCAGGATGATCTGAGCAATTTTGTTGTTTATAGTGATGCGTCGATAAAGGACTTGGTTGTGTCTTCGATGCAAAACGGCAAGGTCATTGCGTATGCATCATCACGACAACAATGAAGGATTATGAGAAGGGATATCCGACCCACGACTTGGAGTTTAGTCTGCAGCTTGTTTTTGCTTTGAAAATTTGGAGGCACTATCTCTACGGGGAGAAGTGTGAAATATATACCGGACCACAAGAGTCTGAAATATATTTTTACATAGAAGGATTTGAATATGCGTTAAAGAAGATGGTTGGAATTAATTAAGGATTATGACTGTGAGATTTTAAACCATCCGGGTAAAGCAAATATGGTTGTCGACGCCTTAAGTAGAAAGGGTCATGAGAAATTGATGAGGTTGACTGCTCAGGAGGAGCTAATTGCAGAAATGGAGAAACTGGAGTTGGAAGTGAAGTATCCTATGGAGATTGATGAGAAAATATTTCAAATGCAACTGCACAACTCTACTAGATAAAATAGAGGCTCAAACTTGTGATTAAGAATGTAAAAAGGTGACAAAGAAGATATTTGAAGGAACTGAACCGAGATTTAAGATAGATAAGGAAGGAATACTGAGATTTGAAAGTAGAATTTGGGTTCCGCCAGTACAAGAGATTAAGGAAGAAATTTTGAGTGAGGCTCATAGTTCACGATATTCGATTCACCCTGGTAGTACCAAGATGTACCAAGATCTTCGACAGCATTTCTGGTGGCCGAATTTGAAACGTGATGTTGTAGAATGTGTTGCCAAGCGTCTGACCTATCGAAAGTAAAAGCGAACATCGAGACCAAGTGGATTGCTACAACCGTTGGAGATCCGTAATGGAAATGGGAACATATTACAATGGACTTCGTGGTTGGCCTTCCGACGACTCGTAAAGGCTACGACGCTAAAGATATGGGTTATCGTTAATCAATCGACAAAATCCGCACACTTCCTTTCGATCAAAATCAGATTCAACTTAGATCAGTTGGCGAGGCTATATGTAAAAGAAATTGTTTCGAGGCACGGAGTTCTAGTGTCAATTGTTTCTGATAGAGATCTGCGCTTTACATCGAATTTCTGGAAACGTCTTCAGGAATGCATGGGTACGAAATTGCGAATGAGTACAAAGATACCACCCTCAAAATGCATTTTATTGACAGAAAGCGAAAGAACGATTCTTACATTAGAAGATATGCTAAGAGCACTGTGTGATGGACTTTAAAGGAAATTGGGATGATCACCTACCGTTAGTAGAGTTCGGCTACAACAATAGTTACCACGCTAGTATTGGCATGCGACAGCCTTATGAAGCGTTATACTGGCCAGAAAGTGCGTAACTCCGCTTTCTTTGGGATGAAGTTGGTGAAAGGCAAATTGCTAGGGCCGTAATTGGTACAAAGCAGATGCTGCCCAGAAATAGTCAAAGTGATCCGACCACGACTGGTAGCAACTCAATATCGATAGAAGAAATACGCTGATCTGCATCGTAAAAATATCGAATTTGAACCAGGTAGTTATGTTTTCTTAAAGGTCTCTCCTTGGAAGGGAAAGATCAGGTTTGGAAAGAAAGGGAAATTGAGCCCAAGATTCATTGGACCATTTGAAGTAATGAGAATAATCGGAGAAGTTACGTACGAAGTAGCCTTACCTCCATCACTCGAGAATGTCCACAATGTCTTCCATGTTTCTGTGTTACGACCTTACAAAGCCGATTACAAGCATGTAATTGAATACAAACCACTGCATTTTGAAAAAGACTTATCTTATGAAGAAATTCCTGTTCAAATTGTCGACAGAAAAGAACAAGTTCTCAGAAATAAAGTAATACCTTCTGTTAAGGTAATTTGGAGGAACCACAATGTCAAGAAGCTACGTGGGAACTCAAGAAGAGAATATGATGAAGAATTACCCTCGTTATTTACTTAATTATGTAAAGCGATTTCGGGGATGTAATCTTTGTAAGGGGGGGGAGAATGTAACAGGTTGAAATTATTCGAGTCGTGATTCGGGGACAAAATCCTTTTAAGGGGGAAAGATGTGACTTAACGAGATTTTTGTAATTTAATTTTAACATTTATTGAAGTAAATAAATATTTTCGATGATTTAATTATTAGATTAGATAATTAATTGATGCAATTATGGTAGATTAATTTAATTATATGTGTTACATTTATTAAATTAATGTGGAGAATTTTTATTCGATATATGTAATTATGTGAGCTTATTGTACTAAAAGAAATACTAAATAAGCCTAATGTATTTTAATTAATTTAATTATTAATTAGAGAGTTAATAATTTGACATTATTTATTAATGAGAAATTTAATTATGTGACTATGTGAATTTATGAGAATTTATTATATTGTATTTAAAGTAAATTAAATAAAATATTGAATTATTTTATGAAGGAGTGTGACATTAATTAAACTATATGATAAAGATTTATTAGATTAAATGGTTTTTGAAACCTATTCTAGCTAGACAAATATGGCACTAAGGGAGGTTGGGAGCAATTACCCATGTTAGGTAACTGACCTCCATCATGTGCGTCAGTTGCTTGATTAATATACGTATTCTCCTTTCTTCTTTTTCATTATTTGGCTAAGTCCGCATAAAATGAGAGGGAAAAGAGAGAGAGTTTGAGAATTTTATTGAGAAAGTTTGGGAAATTGTATTTGAAATAGAGAGAATTGTTATCCTTGTTCATCTACGCTTGGGTAATTCTCTTCAATCCGATTTATATTTCACGTCATTTAGTTTTCATGAAAATGGCTTTCAAAACCTCTGTTATGTCTTTGTAATTGAGAAATTGTGTTATTATATGGATATATGTAATAATACGAGTAGCATAACATGTTTTATATATATATATATTGCATGATTCCATATTATAAGTTTCATAATACGATGACGTGTTATTTCAAAATTTACAGAGTTTGGGTTTTTGGCCTTATGGCCCTTATACGTAATTTTAGTGTGTCAAACATAAATGTTTCCCTAAATTTTACACTCGTATATTATTATACATGTTGATACGAAGAGACCAAACTTTTAATGAACGGATTCGGTGTTATAACGAATCCGTAGTGTCAATTTTCATGTTTTATTTTCAAAACCTTCAAGAACATCAAGGTCAATGAAATTATAGATTTAACTCTGTGATTATGTGTTTTAATTGGTTAGAATCACTATATAAGTGTTGGGTATTGATTATATATGAATTATAACATGTGGGTATGATTAATTTCGTGTAGTAGTAATTTAATCGAGGTTTTTTCAATGTGGTTCGCAATTTTCATGAATTGCGAGCAGTTTCTGATTCATGCTGCTTGGACTCGTGCCTTATTTCCCGTAGCGCAACACTAAGTCTCGAGTCACACATACTCTCTCCGTAAAGTTCAGAAATGGAATTTTTAAAAATGATTAAGTCTAGCAATGTGTTAATAATTTAATGTAATGAACATGTAAACATGTTAGAAGTATAATGTGATGATAAAATAGATGTTTAACATGTAAATAACATAATTACATGTAGATTGAGTTATGGAATACATAATTAAATTATTATTCATGAAGTGATTTTATGTGACAAAGAATGTGATAATTTGACTAAGTATAGTCATAACCAAAGTTTAGACAAAAGAATGATCATTGATGATTAGTTAAGTTATAATTAATTGGTATCTATTGAATGTGAATGGTATGTAGGATTAAATTCAAAGAACGTGTTTAGTTAAAGTGTAATCTACGACGAGGCAAGTTTCCTAACCCTACTTGTCATTATTGTTCAAGTTTATTATTTACCTCGAGTAAATTATCATTACTATTATTCAAGTTCAAATGTTATATTAAAGATTGATTATCTTTTCAAAGATGATTCAGCTTATACAATAATTGTCCTATTGTATACTTCTTGAGATTATTATTCAAATCGAATATCGTTATTGTTGAACCTTATTAGACTAGTGAACTTTATTGATTCAACTAGTCCTTAGTTGATGAACGTTCTAAATTTCAGAACCCTTATTGAATTATCCAAACCAAACTTCCTTTGGTGCGGACTCGAATGTCAAACTGAGATGAACAACCCTGTAAAGGGATTTACTTATGCGTTAGCGTTCAGATATTGTGCACAGTATGGTACTAAGGGCTGATCCCCCAAAGTACGAGTAGAAAGGTCCATAGTCTTATGACTGTTAAAGGTTTCAAGTATAACCCTTGATAACCTAGGACATAGTTCAAGGTCTTATGACCCTCAGAAATCTTTTGATTCTTGTTATTCATTCTTGATTCAAAAGTTGAGCTTTTGTTTCAGAAGTCTTTGATTCCCTCGCATGTTATTATACATTGTTATTTCATTATTTTATTTGTGGGCATTCATGCTCACTCTTGCTTAATAATAACATTGCAGTTAAGAATGAAAGAACCGATGAGCCTTCTACTAGTAAAGGCAAGGGCAAGATTAGCAAATGTTGAAGACTTGTATTTATGAGATGTTGAATTTATGTGTTAAGACTTGATGTTGTTTAAGACTTATTGTTTATGTTTCCGCACAGATGTTTAAGGTTAGTTTAACCTGGGATTGTATTATTATTATTCGGATGTTGTAACCCTTAAGGGGAAGATTTTTATTCTATCTATTACATGGCTTGCATTTATTATGGGTAGATAGATAGATGATATTTGTATAGTGAACACCAAATCCCGTGGAACTGAAGTACCCGGATTTGGGGGTGTCACAGGATGTCCTTTTCAAAGTACTTATGAAATGCTTACGGTCTTGAACCGGAATTGATGTTTTACTGAATATTGTTGTTGTAAAACGTTTTAAATGAAAAGAAGTGCTATTTTGAATTATAAATAGTACTTCGTAACTATTGTTCAGTTATTGAAGATATACGATTCCTATGTTTCAAGCATGCTATTTTCCTTGAATTGTTGTACTTGCTGAGCTAGTTAGGCTCATTCTTGCTTGAACCATATGAATGCAAATTTAAGATGTAATCTTAATCGATGGATCCCAAAGCGAGGATAAAGGGAAGGCAAAAGTGAACCCGTAGATTGCATATGTAATAGTATAGATTTTGTAAGGAATAATATTGATATTATGACAAAGACAATGTATTGGTTTTAAAGAACTTGGGGAAATGTAAATATTCTTTTGATATATATAAGATATATCCGTTCTTTTGAGACATTTCAATTGAATGTTTATGTGAATTGTAGCACCATCTGTCGGGTTACAAAATACCCAGATTTGGGGGCGTCACAAGTTGGTATCAAAGCATTAGGTTATAAAACTTAAGGGGGGAAATAAAAACCTTAAGTCATAACCTTAAGAAAAGCCAAAGAATAAAAGATGGAAGTTAACCTTATAAAAATGCATCATATATGTTATGTGTTTTATTATACTGACGTTTACTAATCAACTTTTGTGTTATTATAGATGTCATGTGAAAATAGAGATGTACAGGTAGTCAACGAAGGGTCGGTAAACCAGATAGAAATCATATCGAACCCCATAGCAGGAGATCCTGAGATAGTTGTGGTGGAGTCTGGAGACTCCGAAAGCTTAGACCTCATGTATGTATTTGACGGCATGATAGAAGAAGAAGTTGAAAAAGTGTCCTTTAACCCAGTAGCAATAGCAGCAGAGATAACTCCAAGAGAGTCGATGATGTCGTTGTTCATGTCAGTGATAGATAGGAACGTACACTACTGTCAGGAGGTCAAGGAGCTGAAGGCTGAACTTCAAGCTGTTATAAAGGATAAGACGGACGTGGAGTCCAACCATGTATGATCATTCATGACCTAATGTTCTATGTTATGCTATCATCTAATGTAGAGACCTTAAAGACGTAAAGTGCACGTGTTATAAATTGTAGCAGACGTTAAAGGCAAGTACTCTAACCCTTGTTCCAGTTCGATCTGGGCAAGTCTTTGTGATTCATGTATTCTTCGCATGAGTTAGTATTTAAGAAATGTCAAAGTCAATCCTTTCGGCTAGACGTATGCTATGTTATTCTATCAAGTGTTGATAAGGATTAACCGAACTAATATTGTTGTGGTTTTCAAAAGCAGATGGTGTATGCTCAAATTATTTTGTCGTCAAACGACAGGCACGTGAGGTTGCCACAACTTAAACGTATACACGTTTAATGAATGTAGTGTTGATCAACATAGAGTACTATAGGCTGATCACCTAGACGTGCTCGTAAGCTATACCGGACTTACGGACTTTGTGCCAGGATGTCCTTTTCAAAGTACTTATGAAATGCTTACGGTCTTGAACCAGAATTAATGTTTTACTGAATATTGTTGTTGTAAAACATTTTGAATGAAAAGAAGTGCTATTTTAAATTATCAATAGTACTTTGTAACTATTGTTCAGTTATTGAAGATATACGATTCCTATGTTTCAAGCATGCTATTTTCCTTGAATTGTTGTACTTGCTGAGCTAGTTAGGCTCATTCTTGCTTGAACCATATGAATGCAACTAAGACAAAACGGACCGATGGATCCGGCAAGGATAAAGGGAAGGCGAAAGAGAACCCGTAGATTGCATATGTAATAGTATAGATTTTGTAAGAAATAATATTGATATTATGACAAAGACAATGTATTGGTTGTAAAGAACCTGGAGAAATATAAATATTCTTTTGATATATATAAGACATATCCGTTCTTTTGAGACATTTCAATTGAATGTTTATGTGAACTGTAGCACCGTATAGCACCATCTGTCGGGTTGAAAAATACCCGGATTTGGGGACGTCACAAATATAAATTGTGTTGGCCATGATAGACCTATGTTGGTGGATTCTGAATTGAGCACATACAATTAATGTCTCCTCGTGAGAGGAGCCAAAGACTTGGGCATTTAGACTTTGTAACGACTGATTCTCGATCCGATTGATATGCATATTGATGTTAATAGTCTTGGCGTACACAACGAGTTGGGAGGCAAAATTGTATCCCAACGGACCAATCGCAAATGGAGTGTTCGAAGTTTCAACCCATGGAGCCACCACTGCGTGAGTCATACCCGTAACAACCGTAACAATGGAGAAATAAAAACCGATAATAAGCATGCGATTGATTATTCTTCGACGATCATTAGAGGGAGATGAAGGGTGGAAGAGGAGCGTGGATGTTGTTCTGTTCTTGTAATTAGTATGCAGTTGTTCTAGATGAGAAGAGAGAAGAAGTTATGGGGATAACTAATCCCTAAATTAAGGAATCTTAATTGCATTCTAATTCCCTAAATTAAAGAATCCTAATTGCACTAATATTGTAAATAAATATGAAATTATATTAAGTGTAAATATTTTATGAGTATACTATTGTTGTAATTATTTTCAAAAATGTAATAGAATATGTAATTTTTCCTAAATACTATATGCCACTTTTTATTCCATAGCAAATATATGCTATGAATCATTCTCCTATATATATATATAGGGTATCCATCCACAACAACCGGTTGTTGGGAGAAACCCTTTTAATTCCGCCACAACCTCAGAAGCTTATATAAAAAAAATAAAAAATTAAAGTAAAGACAGGTTGTAGACTTTTTGGTAAAATAAAAAGCTTCCTCAACAACCTATCATTGTGGATTTAATCCCATACAAGTCAGTCAATTGGACTCAAACCGGACTTCACATCAACAGTTTCAGAAAGAAAATAGAACGAAAAAAATGAAAGAAGAAGTAGAATACATTATCGGGATGCCACCATAGTCGCCTTCTCAAAAATATGTAAGATCCACCACCATAAAATTCTCTAAAAAAATATGCTAAAATAAACTCATCAAAGTTTCTTCATAATATTACTCATAGTCCTAAAGTTTGGTATGTTTTAAATTCTACCCCAACAATTTTACTAATAAGAAAATAAAATAAAATTACACCGCCTAGAAAACTGCCTAGGTGCCGACTACACGGCCTAGGCGCTCAAAGTTCCCTCCACCACCAAGGTCCGCCTACTACTTTTCAGAACATTGCTAATGACGGCACACTGATCGATCCCATCATCTGCAAGTGTATTTCACTTCTTCTCAATCAATGGAAGATAGTAATCATTCTTCACAAGAGAAACTAAAACATACCATAGTTAGAAGATATTCCAATAGTGCAGCTATCTTCACAGACATTGGAATTAAGATTTTGGGTATCATCACTTCCAAACCAACTTAGTGAACTCAGTCAGGCTGCTCAAGTGCTCATCAAGAGAGCTAGTTGTAATCACATGCTTCCTTTTCCTCTGGTAAGGTTGTGGCAGTGCCTCAGAAGAGACCATTGAAGTCCTCATTATAAAATGAATCACCCCTGGATTAACCAATATAAAAAATAATCCAAATCAATAAAAAGTGTATAACTTCATTGGTGAGGTACAATGCAATCTTCTCAACGAAAACTCATACCAATGACTAGAACCATATGTATGCTACTTAGAATGGAATAAGATACATGAACATTTTTTTTTTTGGATAAGTAATAATATACATGAATATTTGTATTTTTTATATATAAAGATGCATGAACATTTGAATTACAAATTGCAAGTGGATACAAATATTTCTGCCAATAGTTGCCTTTCAACCTTACATTATGTGAAAATGTTCCACACACATTTAGTGAAAAGTGCTACGAGCCTACGACATGTAATTATAACGAACCCAAATTAGGAGCAACTAATATCGTAGGGGTAAGTAGGCTCGCAATGCACAGTCACTGTATAAGAATCTATTTGGTGTTATAAACAACTAAACAAGGGTGGAAATGAAAAATGGGCCCAAGGATCTTCTCATATTCCCTGGCATATGAAAAGATCCTTATCACACACATACATACATAAATAGTTAAATACGCACATGTGCATACGCACACACAGACGCATATACATATATATTATAAATATATTATGTTGATGGCTGAAAAAGAGGAAATTTTGCAATTATAATCAGAAAGGAGACACCATCATTTATGCATCTTTAATACTGTATAATATGTTGTTGACACCCTGCTTGCTTTCCTTTACATGTGTACAAACAAATGGGAAATCCATATATTAAAAACTTTCACCATCAACATCACTTCATTGAAAATTAGTTTAGATTTACATAGGGAACAGAAGCTCAGATGGCACAACCCCAAACATAAGATCTGAAAGTAGAAAAACTATAGAGCAATTGTTTGGAATAGAACTACCATAAAACAGTAACACGTTCGTAAATTTCATCTTGTATAAACTTTCCAAAATATGTTCACTTTCATTCTGGAACAATAAATTTCGCAACCTTAAACATCATTTTTCTATATCTTCTAGTTTTATCTTTACAAGGAATATAAATAAGATCAATGTATAAATTTCCTAAAGATGAGCTAAGAACAATGCTAAATATTAGAAATTTTAATGTTTGGTTTAAAAATTGATATCATCAATCTCATATTATTCTCGTCTCCAATATGAAATACTTCAAAATATGTCATCGCAAACTCGTGTCCTACGACGTCTCCAATTTTAAACTAATTGTAGTTTTTTCTTAAATTCGTTTATATGCGTGTGTTTGTATAAATATTTGTTTGTGCGTTTTTGAGTGTCTGTGTGTGTATATATATCCATATATATAATATATGTTTAAGACCAGGACTAATTATTTACAGAAAGAAGAAAGAAATTTACCTGAATATGTCACAAGAACCAATTAAACCAAACAGAGTAAGATGGTAAGAATTGTTCTGCATTCTTCGCAACTAGTCCCTAGTAAACAGATTCCAGCCAATAGTTATCTGGCTACACCATAAACACGCATAAATCAAATTTCAATATACATAGAATAGAGAAAAGAAACAAAAATTCCAGTTATAAATAGTGATTAAACAATAAAAATTGCACTGTATGCAATGGATAAAGAAAATAATTCACAATGTTGGAAAAGACAATCCCATGCATCAACATCATACTTCCAATTGTCTATGAATTTTAATGGGTTGTGAAACAGATTCTAACAATAGGTGGTGAGTTCTGAGTTATGACAGTAGTGGTGACATGTAAGAGCTCCAACCAATCTCAAAAAGGGTGCTTTTTATCTGGTATTTTTTCTGCAATCTGTGAACGGAGCAGTCAAGGCTCAAAAGAGATGCCGTACATGCCTCCTTTAATGTGATCAAGGCCGCAATTGAAATCAGAGGTTATAGTTCTCACTTCTCAGTTGTAAAAAGTAAGCAATATATATATATATATATATATATATATATATATATAGAGAAAGAGAGAGAGAGAGTTTGAGTGATCTTATCTTAAGTAAACTTCTCTCAATATGCTTTGGTGAAGTTTGTCTTGCAAGAATTTAAAATTTCATTGAACATATTACTCGAATAGCACTACAAACAGTGACCGAGCCACTTAGGCACACCCAACATGGAAGTCTTTGACAGATTTCCATTTTATTAGCAGGAATTCTTCATTCAACATCCCTTCTATAAAGTGTTAACAAACACAGACCATGTTATCACATTTTTTTATAGATAAAACCTTAAGTTAAATCATTATGATTCAGTAAACTATTTTCCTGTCTGCCAAGTTAAACTAATATAATGAAAGAATCAAAAGCTTTATATATCCATACCTAATAAGCAAAAGAAAAGTTAATCCAAGCTACTAGAAATGGCAGCCCATTGTAAGAGTAACACACCACAAACTATAAACAAATCACATATACTATCAAAATAAATTGATAAAGCAAATACCAAACAATCATTCATTTCATAAGAAAACTTGAAATTAAACAACAGAAAAACCCATGAACTATTTCCAATCTGGACCTAAATTGAGCAAGAGTTAAGCTACATTTCCATAAAAAATAGTACAAAACTAACAATAGTCCCAGAATAATGGTAATAATTCAGTTCAAAATATCACTAGCAGAGAAAACAGCATGTAAATCAAGAAACAAGCGTATGCAATCAATCCGCGATGCTCATCGCCACAAGAAGCCAGCTCAACCAAAAGTCTGGTACAAACCCTTGTCGACCATATCACAAAAACTCCAGTAATTGCCAAAATGGCAGCCCCACCTTGAGGCACAAACAGTGATATAGCCGACAAAATCACTATAGGCAGCATACAGTACCCAATCAAGCTCAAACACCGGTACAAATCCAAATTCCCATTTCGACCCGCCAACATGTTAAACACAACATACAGAAACAATGCGGACACAGTGACCCATCCCAAAATAATCCCGAAGTGTAATTTCCCGGCGAGTAATTGAAACAACCCAAATGCCATCAAGAAGAGGAAAGGACCCGATAGATCAGCATCTTCGTGGAGATCAGCTTTAACTCTAAAAGGGTTGAGGATTGAGACCGTTTTGTTCCATATTTGTTTGGTGTTTATGCCTAGTTCTTCGAGGAGAGGTGGTTCATCTTCGAAACCGGCACCGATTCCGATGCTTCCGCCGCCGAATTGGGGAGCGGAGAATGACGTGGATGAAGCGGCGGCAGCGGAGCCGACGTCGAAGGACATGAAAGGGATGCCAGGGTTTGAAGATCGTGGGGGCTGAAACGGCGCAGTTGGGAGTCGGCGTTGTTGCGCACCGGTTCCGGGATTTCCGCCGGACGGAAAAACCACCGGTGGGACGTTGAATTCTTTCGTCATGATTGAGGATCTGTAGGTTGAATAAAAAAATTAGGGTTTTGAAGACAGATCGGAAAAGCAAATGAACTTGTATAATCTATGTTGATACATTGGGAAACATATGCCTTCTCTACCGTTGTTGTGTTCGTTTACAACTTAAATGGTGACTTATTTCATGACTTATAAGTCCTAAATAATAAGTTAATTTATACATTTATTTTTATGCTTAAATATAAATTATTATCTTAAATTTTATGTCATATTCCAATTCGGTGATTCACCTTTCAATTTTATCAATTAGATAATTGAACTATTAAATATTTTTAATTCCATATTTTCATTCAATTGAGCATGTTGTTGATATAATTTGTTTGGGTGGGGTATAACTCAACCATGTATGTGTCAAAAAATAGTTTTAAATTTTAGATTACACATTTAAAGGGCAAATTCGTTAATCCACTTTATATTAAACATTAATACTGATAAAAAACAACAAAAGGCTAAAATTGATTAAAGCTGACATTAATACTAATCAAAATCAACAAAAACCATCAAAAACCGATCAAATCTGCCACTCACTAAAAAGCCCCAACTTCGATCCAAAAAACAGAGATCAGAAATCGATCAAATCAGATTATAGATATTCAAACCGAGTTTGCAAAAACATAAGAACATTGAAAGAGAAAGTTCATCATCTACTCTTTAATAAACTCTATTTAATCTAAACCCATGATCAGCAACTATTCAACTTTCTTTCTTACCATCAAAATTTAATGCCCACAAGCTCCTTTTTTTTAATCCAACTACTTTTCTCTTTCTTATTCAATGAGTGACTTCAGAAGGGGAAATAGTTCAGTTTGGTTATAGAATTGGATCTAGATAAAAGGAAATGGATCTTCCCATTGGCCATATGCTCTATTGTTTCTCTCTTCGTTTTCTTCATTATAACCCTAACTTCCCCATATGGAACTCCCCTCATACCCTTCTACCATTACACCACCTTCACTTTCGACTCCGTTTTTGTCAAATCTAAGCTCCAACCACTCCCAATCTCGTCTCTACCTCCTCCACCGCTCGCTTACCTTTTTTCTGGCTCCATCGGCGACGCCTCCATGCTCTGCTGCACTCTCTTGGCCATCTACCACCCCCACAACCGCTACGTCATGCATCTGGATGCCGAATATTTCCTGGACGAGCGTCTCGATCTCCTTAATTTTGTTCAAAACCACTCAATATTTATAAAGTGGATCGACGAATCTTCCTGGAATCGTTGAGCAATTTTTGATTCTCAAACCTAGGGTTTTTTAATGATTTTGGGGTTTGCTCTTTGACCGATTCGATTGTTTTGTAGCTTTTGATGCTTTTGATTAAATCAATGTATTAAAGAATGTGGTGTGATGATTTTATCCTTTAATATATCAAAAATGTTTAATCACAAAATAAAAAATTATTTTTTTGACACACATCATCTGAGTTATGCCCTATCCAGACACTCACGTGAGCACTTTTTCACGTGGCAAGCTCAATTGATTGAAATTGAAAAAGAATAAAAAATCAATCATCTAATTGACAAAATTAAAAGGTGGATCACCGAAGTGGAATATGACCTATAGTTAAGGGTAATAAATTATATCTAATCCTTTATTTTAAATTGTGATTTATAACTAAAATTGTTTGACACCAATTTAATTCACAAGTCAGAAATTAAATTAAAATAAGTTATGAATGTGTTCAGCTAATAATAACTTATAAGTTAAAATAAAATATAAATATTACTAAAAAGGATATTAATAAAAAATACATTGATTCAATAGAAAAATTGAAGAGAGGCAAAATACATTACATTTGGTCAAATGATCTTATTAGAAATGACTTATAAGTTATTTTTAAATAAGTATAAAATTGTTATTTATTTTTGACTTATAAATTAGCTTATAAGTTAAAAAATAAGTCATTACTAAACATCTCAACAGTAACAAATGACTTATAGGTTGGTTTGACCAACTTATAAGCCATTATCAAACACCCACATAAAGCTCGTTTGGGAACATAAATGGGTAAACCAACTTACACAAGCAAACCCTCATCAGCTAATCAAAACTAATATTTCTTTAGTCCTCAAAAAATGAGTAGATGTACAAATATTTTTATTATTAAAAGAATGAGATACAGTATATAAAATAAAGAATAACTGTGTCATTTAGACCATTAATATATATATATATATATATATATATATATATATATATATATATATATAAACTTTTTATTTTTCCGGCTCTAAAATTGGCTACTTTTTCTCCCAACTTGTTACCATCACATGACTATTTAGGCCAACAAGGCTCCTCTATATGCACTACAACATGTAAAAGTGGCCAACAAGGCCTCATTCTCCCCCTCATGCCCATGGGGTCCCACACCCCTCCAAATATATATATTTTTTCTTTTTATTTACTCACTTATTCGTTTAATTGTTCATTTCACTCTTTTTACTTCTAAAAGTTAACTTTTTCGATCCCTTTCATTATTATAGTCGGTTCCTACTAAAGTTAACGTTCTGAACATCATAGTATCATCAATTTTGTCAAATTCACCTCTGAACTCAAAATTTGATTTTCCCCATAAAAGTCAATTATTGACTTTTGACTAAAAAGTCAACCTTGACATGACATTGTATTTACAGTATTTTCCTACTAAATTCGACATCCCCAACGTCTTGGCAACGTCCGTTTCTTTAAATTCGACTCTAAACTCCAAGTTTGACTTTTACTTTAAAAGTCAAACGTTGACTTTAACCAAAGCTCAACCTTGGCACCATATTGTTTTTACAATCTTTACCTACCAAATTCGACTTTCCAGACTCAACGGTGCAGTCTGCGTCTCAAAAATTCTTTCCCAACTCAAATTTTAGTTTTGAAATACACAGTTCCTTTATTTATATTTATGCTTTATTTTCTTTTCCTTTCTTTCCTTCTTTAATTGCTTACATTTCTCATTGACATTTTAATTTACCTAAAAATCTCGATTCTCATTACTCACTCCTCATTTATAATTCTCATTTTATTATTTAGAATTCTGGGATATTACATTATGCCCTCCTTATAAAGATTTCGTCTCCGAAATCACCACCATACTATTACTTCAACAATTTTTCGTCCCCGCAATCTCTTCATTTATCTTTCAGCTACCAAGTAACCTTCCCCTGAAAATAACCTTTTTACATTACTTTACAAAAGTATTACTTCACTTCATAATATTTACTTTTTCATGTAAACAAATTTCTCGTAACTCAAATCTTTATTAATTCACGTAGATTCATAATCCATTATATACACATAATCACAATCTTCATACTGAAATATAAAATGTTAGGTTTGTATATAGCGTGATAATGCAATCTAATTATATAAAAGGTGCGGATGCGCGATAAAACAGATTTTAATTTTTTTTACACAAACCATCACCATGATCATATTTTGTGCATAATTATCAATCAATAGAAAGGAGAATAAGATTAGATTCATACCCTTGTAGAAACTAGCTTTCTCAGGTACGAGTTCACCTCAAATTCCATTTTCACATTCAACTTGAATTCACCGGATTTGATTCTTTCATTTGATCAGCGTTAGCCACCCAAGTGTTTGGTCTCTAGAGGTGATCCACTAAGGAAGAAAAAATATTCAAGAAGATGAGTGTTTGACAAAACCCTAATTTTATATCTATAGAATAATGTGTACTCTCCCAACTCTTGGAATAAAGTGCATAAACTTTACACATAATAAGACTCCTCCTATTTATAGATGTAAGAAACCCTCTAACACTATTTAGGAATAACGTTTTAATTTAATTAATTAAACTCCTTTAATTAATTAGGCTTCTTAATCTTATTAGGAATAATTAATTAAACTCTTTTAATTAATTGGCCTCATAATCTTATTAGGAATATATGAGAGTACTTTTATTAATTAATTTCAAAACTCCTTTAGAAATTAAATAATAATAATGTGATGCCCCCAAAATAGGTATACAATACCCATTCTGAGTCGCCAAATACATGGTACAGAAACAACTACACCTTTATTAATACAATTGTCGTGCAAAATACGACAACACTTAAACTGTGAGTTTAAATACAAATATTGTCATCTAGAAAATATCCATACTCAAATAAGTCCTCATTACAATTATTGATACACTATTTTACAAAATAGTGAGGACTACTAAAAAAACTTCTAGAACCATCATTCCACACCCCGACTAGTACTCGTTACATTCTCGCCTCCTAAGAAGAAAAAAGGGAACAAAAAGGAAAAGGGTGAGCTCAACTATCCCAGTAAAGAACATTATGACTAAGATAATATAGAACAAATTATCGTTAGTCCTCAACAGGGAAAAATCTAATAGAATACAATAGACAACCAATTTTAAATAAATATTCGCAGCGAAAATAATAATTCATTAGAAGAGTTAAGTAGAGAATGAAATATACTATCTTTTATATATGAATTTAAAAGTTCATCGTCAATATTTTAACCTTGTAACATCAATCAATATATATAGCTGGAATCAAATATTCATCTTTGCACTACAGGCCAAAGATATTCATCAGTTGGTCATGTTCATCTAAACACCTGTTTATCTTTGCACTACGGGCCAAAGATATGCATCAGAAAATCATTCATCTTTGCACTATATGCCAAAGATATTCAGTTATATCATCATTTAGGACTGAGGGTGATGAAAAATATTTTAAAGAAAACGAATCCAGTGAAACAAAAGAACAAATATTAAGGATTCGTACTTTAAACAATCAAAGTTCAAAAATACTTCATAAATAACCATAGTGGAGTAAAATTCAAGAATGAAGACCAAAACATAGATCCAATCAAAGATAGGAACCATAACAGACAATCTTGGACACATAAAAGAAAATTTATTTTTTCTATGAATAGTGTCGTATTCGTAAATAGTGTCGTATACGTGAATAGTGCCGTATACATGAATAGTAACTCCGACACTAAAAGATAGAAATTCCACAAGAAAAATCATCATGCTTCGTGAATAGTACTCGTGAATAGTAACTCATGAATATTAACTCATGAATAGTAAATAGAGAAATAATAAATAATAAATAGAGAAATTCAATTTCATTTATAATAAGTTGGGGTCTTACAACCTCCCCTCCTTATGAAATTTCGTCCTCAAAATTGACATACGTACCTGGTATTTCGAAAAGGTGAGGATACCTCGCTTTCATTTCCGTTTCCAACGTCATTTCCTCAATAGCATGGTTCCCCCACAAAACTTTGACTTGTGGTATGACCTTTGTGCGTAGGACATGCTCCTTCCTATCCAAGATCTTTACAGGTACCTCCTCGTACGTTAAGTCTTTGGCTATCTCGTCTGGTTCTAACTTAATAATGTGGTTCGGGTCTTTCACATATTTACGAAGCACATATACGTGAAAAATATTATGAACACGAGACATGCTTGGAGGTAACGCGAATCTATAGGCCACATTTCCTACTCGGTCAAGAATCTGAAATGGACTAATAAATCGTGGATTGAGCTTGCCTTTCTTCCCAAATCTTGTAACTCCCTTCATGGAGCAACTCGCAACAATACATGATCCCCAATACTAAATTCCACGTCCTTTCGATGAAGATCCGCATAACTCTTTTGTCGATCTTGTGTCATTTGTATACGTTGTTGAATTACTTGGATCTTTTCCGTAGTCATACGTACCAACTCTGTTCCCAACAATGTTGCTTCACCCACCTCATCCCAACATATTGAAGAGCGACACTTTCGTCCATATAATGCTTCGAATGAAGCCACACCTATACTTGCCTGATAACTGTTATTGTAGGAGAATTCCACCAATGGTAAATACTTATCCCAACTCCCTTTGAAGTCTAAGACACAAAGTCTTAATAGATCTTCAAGAGTTTTAATAGTCCTCTCTGATTGTCCATCCGTTTGAGGATGGTATGCCGAACTGAATCGTAAATCTGTGCCCATAGCCTTTTGCAAGCTAACCCAAAATCGTGAAGTAAATCTTGGGTCACGATCCAAAACTATGGATACTGGCATGCCGTGCAATCTCACAATCTCATTTACGTACATACGAGCAAGACGTTCAAGGGAATAAGTCTCCCGTATCGGCAAGAAATGAGCATACTTAGTTAATCTATCAACAATAACCCAAATCGCATCTATGCCTTGAGAAACCTTGGGAAGACCCATAACGAAATCCATAGTAATGTGTTCCCACTTCCATTTCGGAATCTCAAGTGGTTGCAATGGACCCTTCGACACTTGATGCTCCGCCTTTACATGTTGATAAGTTAAACACCTCGAGATAAACTTCGCGATCTTTCTCTTCATATTGTTCCACCAAAATGTATGTCGAGGATCACGATACATTTTGGTACTTCCAGGATGGATTGAAAATGGTGTATTGTGTGCCTCCATCATGATCTTGTATTTCAAATCAGAGTCATTAGGAACACAAAGTCTGGAGTGGACTCAAAGTATTCCTTCTTCATCGATTCTTTCTTCTGGAATAGCAGTTTCTTGTACTTTCTTCTTCATACGCATCAACTCCGAATCTATGGCTTGAGCAACTTTAAATTTATCGATTAAAGTTGGTTCTATGCGTATACTTGACATCATCGCATGGGTCCCCAGAATCTTAAATTCTATATTCAACTTTTGTAAATCACACAAAATGTGCCTTTGTGTTGACAACATCGCACTCGTTCCTACATAAGATCTTCTACTTAATGTGTCAGCTACCACGTTCGCTTTTCTAGGATGGTATTGAATGGTATGGTCATAGTCTTTCAACAACTCGAGCCAACGTCGTTGCCATATATTGAGTTCTTTTTGGGTGAAGAAATATTTGAGACTTTTATGGTCTGAATATATCTCCACTTTTTCCCCATATAAATAGTGCCTCCAGATCTTTAGTGCGAAAACGACTGCTGCCAACTCTAGATCATGAGTAGGATAATTCCTCTCATATTCTTTAAGTTGTCGCGAGGCATAGGCTATGACTTTCCCATGTTGCATGAGAACACATCCTAACCCTTTGCTTTCGCTCAATCATCGTGAGATAACAAATCCATCCGAACCAGATGGTATTGTCAGAACAGGTGCCGAAATGAGTCTCCTCTTGAGCTCTTGGAAACTCTTCTCGCATTCCTCGCTCCATATAAATTTTATATCTTTCTGAGTCAGCTGAGTTAACGGAGTAGTAAATCGAGAAAATCCTTCCACGAATCTCCGATAATAACCAGCTAAGCCCAGAAAGCAACGTACTTCGGTCACCGACTTCGGTTGCTCCCAACTTTATATTGCTTCAATCTTCACCGGGTCAACAGATACTCCATATTTTGACACCACGTGCCCAAGGAATGCTACTTCCTCAAGCCAGAACTCACATTTCTTCAAGTTGGCATATAGCTTGTTTTCACAAAGCCTTTGAAGTACCAGCTTCAAATGGTGCTCATGATCTTCACGACTTTTGGAATATATGAGGATGTCATCAATAAAGACAACAATGAACTGATCCAAATATTCCTTGAATACTCGGTTCATCATATCCATGAAAGCCGCAGGAGCATTAGTGAATTCGAAAGACATGACTAAGAATTCATAATGCCCGTACCGAGTTCTGAAGGCAGTCTTTAGAATATCCTCAGTTCTAATCTTCAACTGATGATATCCAGAACGAAGATCGATCTTTGAAAAGAATTGTGTTCCTTGCAACTGGTTAAACAGGTCATCAATACGAGGTAGCGGATACCTATTCTTGATGGTGACATGGTTCAATTCCCGGTAGTTAATACAAAGTCGCATACTCCCGTCTTTCTTCTTTACAAATAAAACAGGAGCACCCCAAGGAGATATACTAGGACGAATGAAACTGATGTCCAACAACTCCTGTAGTTGGACCTTTAACTCCTGAAGTTCAATAGGAGTCATTCGATATGGGGTTTTAGAAATGGGCTTTGTACCAGGTTCAATGTTAATAAAGAATTCAACTTCACGTTCCGGGGGTAGGCCGAGAAGTGCTTCAAGAAATACGTCAGGAAATTCACTACCAATAGAAATATTATTCAAATCTGACGTGTTTTTATTCAAGTGCGTAACATGGGCTAAGAAAGCTTGACATCCATTTTTCAATAAACGAATAACTTTATGGCTTGATATGACAGTGATTGACTTTAGAGGTTTGGTTGCTTGAATTCGCATAACAGGTTGGTTAGGAATATGAAAACTAACAACCTTACGAAAACAATCAATTTTAGCACGATGAGTGGTTAACCAATCAATCCCTAAAATCACATCAAATGCAGGTATTTTCAACGAAATAAGATCGACAAGTAATGTGATGGTACCAACTTGAATCAAGCAAGATTTATAAATAGTGGATGCAATGAAAGTTTCTCCTAACGGAGTCTCCATAGATAAGTCAAAGTCTAATTTCTCTGGAGTCAAGTTTAAACGTTGAGCACAAGCTGGAGAGATAAATGAATGGGTAGCACCGGTATCTAGTAAGGTATAAACTTCGCAAGAATTTATGATTAGCCTACCCGTGATCACCTCGTTTGGGTTCCTCGCATTTTGACCAGTCACAACAAACACTCTTCCAGGAACCGTTGACTTTGACTTTTCTGGGACAGCCTTTTGAGTCACCATCCCCGCTGGACTTGGTTTCGCTATAGTACAATCTCGAGCGATATGTCCTTCCTTTCCACAATTATAGCATACCTTGAACCTGTAGGACGGTTTAATGATATGTCCTCTTCCCACATTTATAGCATACGACCGGTGGTAGTTCTCCTCCCCTAGAACCAGTTGCTGCAGGTGTTGATGTCTTCACATTGTCATTGTTGAATCTCCTCTTTTTAAAATCTCCCCCCGACTCGCTTCTTCTATTTTCATGGCCACGATTACCACCAGAGTGGTTACCGCTTTTGTCCGTATTTTTCTTTCCCACCGGTTATCGTTGCTCGATGACGATCTTTGTCCACCGTATGACCTCGGGTTGTGGTCCCTCGGTTGAACGTACTCGTTATCTCGCTTCTAATAATTGAGCCTGCTGACAACATCTGAATATAGAGAAAATTTATGAGAAATGAGATACTGACTTATGTCGGGTTTCAAACCTCTCAGAAACATCCGCGTCATACGTTCCTCATTCTCCACCAAATGAGGTACAAACCTGGATAACTCCGCGAACTTCGCCTCGTACTGGGACACCGTCATGTTGTTTTGTTCCAGCCTAATAAACTCTACCTCCTTCATATGGCGAATACTTTCAGGAGAGTACTTGTCATTGAAAAGTATCTTAAACGTTTCCCAAGACATGCTGAATGCGGCAGGCTGGGTACGCTTCACAGACTCCCACCAGTGGTCTGCCTCGCCACGAAACATAAAGGTGGCGAATGGAACCTTATGTTCCTCCGTGCATCCCAAGACATCAAATATCTTGATAATTTTTTTAACCCACGTTTCCGCCTTGATCGGATCTAGCTTTCCCGCAAATTCTGGTGGTCCCAACTCTTTGAACTGCTTGGCTGTGACAAGTCGCGCATTGCTATCATTTCCACACTTATTTTGTACACGAGTCTCCCTCGTCTGATTTTGCATGAACTGCAAAAAACTTGTAAACATCTCGTCGTTCATCGTCTGCTCAGTGGTGTTGTTTACAGGAGGAACATTGCCGGCCTGTTGCACATTCTCCTCATTGGTGAGTAAAGGTGTCTCCACGGTTTCATTTACTCCACTGTTAACATTCTCAGTTGCCATATTCAAATACTGCCATAAAACAAGGGTTAATTAAAGAAATTAACATATCACATAATATCCCTATATTTTGATCAACCAACAAATAAGCTTTAGATATGACACACTAGTGAAGGATTACTCGTTTCTCCCCTCCTAGTTCTATTCCCTGATCTCCGCCATAGACCATATCCCTAAGCTCTGATACCAACTGTGACGCCCCCAAAATAGGTATACAATACCCATTCTGAGTCACCAAATACATGGTACAGAAATAACTACAACTTTATTAATACAATTGTCGTGCAAAATACGACAACACTTAAACTGTGAGTTTAAATACAAATATTGTCATCTAGACAATATCCATACTCAAATAAGTCCTCATTACAATTATTGATACACTATTTTACAAAATAGTGAGGACTACTAAAACAACTTCTAGAACCATCATTCCACACCCTGACTAGTACTCGTTACATTCTCGCCTCCTGAGAAGAAAAAATGGAACAAAAAGGAAAAGGATGAGCTCAACTATCCCAGTAAAGAACATTATGACTAAGATAATATAGAACAAATTATCGTTAGTCCTCAACAGGGAAAAATCTAATAGAATACAATAGACAACCAATTTTAAATAAATATTCGCAGCGAAAATAATAATTCATTAGAAGAGTTAAGTAGAGAATGAAATATACTATCTTTTATATATGAATTTAAAAGTTTATTGTCAATATTTTAACCCTGTAACATCAATAAATATATATAGCTGGAATCAAATATTCATCTTTCCACTACAGGCCAAAGATATTCATCAGTTGGTCATGTTCATCTAAACACATGTTCATCTTTGCACTACGGGCCAAAGATATTCATCAGAAAATCATTCATCTTTGCACTACATGCCAAAGATATTCAGTTATATCATCATTTAGGACTGAGGATGATGAAAAATATTTTAAAGAAAACGAATCCAGTGAAATAAAAGAACAAATATTAAGGATTCGTACTTTAAACAATCCAAGTTCAAAAATACTTCATAAATAACCATAGTAGAGTAAAATTCAAGAATGAGACCAAAACATAGATCCAATCAAAGATAGGAACCATAACAGACAATCTTGGACACAAAAAAGAAAATTTAATTTTTCTGTGAATAATGTAAATGATTCGTAAATAGTGTCAGATATCGTGAATAGTGTCGATATCGTGAATAGTAACTCAAACACTAAAAGATAGAAATTCCACAAGAAAAATCATCATGCTTCGTGAATAGTACTCGTGAATAGTAACTCATGAATAGTAACTCATGAATAGTAGCTCGTGAATAGTAAATCATGAATAGTAACCCCGACATGAAAAGATAAGAATTTCATAAGAAAAATCTTACCAATATTTTGGCATAATGATATTGAAAGAAATAATATCATTTATAAAAAAAAGTAACATCCCTTACCTCTAAAAGACAATACTTCTAACTGGAATACTGGATATAGTGCTGAAGGAACTTGCACCGTATAGCAACTCTCAAAGTATCAAAATACTCACAAGAATACGCTCGATAATAGAGAGAGAAAACTTTAGTTTTTGGTGTGATTTTCAATTCTAACCTAAGCACCCTATTTATAGGAAAATGCTTAGAACACCAAAGCACAAAATTTAATAAAATATTAATATATTTATAAAATTTTCACGCCCCCCTTAGAAATCTGATTTCAGCTCATTTACCATACATGTGGGGCCCACCAATAATGAAAAAAACGTTTTTCTTTTAAAAAATATTTAAAACTTCAAAAATCAATTATTCTGGAACTTCAATAATTCATAATAAATAGCCCTTTTATCAGAAAAATTCGAATCTTATGTCCTTCCATAGGAAATTCAATTCTCTACAACTTTGTAAGTTTAAGTTTTTTCCAAATTCGAAATAGAAATTGACCGAAATCCACATACAGACGATTTTACAGGCTATAATCAAATTTCAGTCAAGAAATGGGGTCCACAAACATGAAAAACATGTTTTAAATATTTTTAGTAACAAAAATACCCTTCCTCCTCATTTACTCATATATCCCACATTCATTGTAAAAATATCACTATTATTATATTATTATAATATAATAATATATTTAATTGAATTATTTTATCAGAAAAGATAAAATATCAATTTTCAACAATTGTCACATTAAATTTTTTTTCCATCTTTATTCACATAAAATAAATATTTTCCTTATCATATAAATCAATAATTAATTATTCACAAATAATATTACGTAATCACAACATCGACAACCGTGCCGCTCCGGTGAAAGAGGGGTTTCCAATAAGGATTTCTCCTTCTTGGCGGCAAGTAATTAGGTGACCAAACCTCTCCTGAAGCGTAACTTTCTAGACATTGCCAATAATGCTATCTAATAATATTATTCAAATAATATGAATTATTGATTTGATAATGGAAAATACTATATAGTGACAATTATTGAAACAACAATAATATAAAATATTAACGTAGCAATTATTGAATCAATAAAATAAATTATTGAACAATAATTACTGTAACGATTATTGAGTAGTGCCTTCTTTCGTAAGAATCAATAATTGGTGCAATCCGTGTCTTACGATTGGAACAACGCGTAGACATCAGTATTTTAACCACTTGGGTATTCCAACAAGATAATCTGTGAATAACTATGCCGTTATTTATAAACAACTTATACTTGTCGTTTTCTTCATCCAATCACTTTCCGTTATGGGGCCCACACAAGGTTGCACCGTCGTACGAATATTCCCCGACAGTAAGAATATTCCACGACCAAACGAATATTCCCCAACAATAATAAATATTTTATAACCACTTGCTTATTTGAAATATTTGCGCATTTTACCCATAACTAACCACATTAATTAATTCAACCCTTACTATTTCAAAATAATAAATAGAGAAATTCAATTTCATTTATAATAAGTTGGAGTCTTACAAATAAGACTCCTCTTATTAATTTATATTTAATATTTTCAAAATATTAAATAATAACTATTAATCTATTTAATTTATTCTATCACCGTAGGTTAAATTAAATACATTTAACTTATTATTATGATTATGTCATTTACTTCTTAAATAATTTTTTTTTCTTTTATGGTGTGACCCTTTAGGTTCTCTATATTAAACCGGTTGTGAATAAATCAATTAGAACAATTATAATCTTATTTAAATAAATAAATTAATCTATTTATTTATTTAAATAAATAACATTTATTCTACAATAAGGATAAGCCTCCTTAACGATCAATG
This sequence comes from Panax ginseng, assembly GCA_020205605.1. Lineage (NCBI taxonomy): Eukaryota > Viridiplantae > Streptophyta > Magnoliopsida > Apiales > Araliaceae > Panax > Panax ginseng. Next base: position 28,226,981 of record CM035143.1, on the reverse strand, counting down.
ACTTTTCAGATAATATAGATTTTAACATTAATCATAAAAGAACCTTTGAGTAAATAGTTACCGTATAATTCAATCCTTCCACCATACAATGTCCCAATTAAATATAAGACATGAAATTAATGTCAAGTCTTATTTTATTTAATTATATGTATTTTGATTCTTAAATGCATAACTCAAAATAATACAAACTAGAAACTCCTTTCTAATTTCATTCTGCGTTGGCCAATGACTAATGGGTTGTCAGTTATCAAATCACATAGGATATTCTCTTCTTTTACTAGAGCTGGTAGATTCTTTGTTGATCATTCATTATCTCCATGCATAACTTATTATACCCAAGCATACCCTTTGATATACCCTAAGGGTCTTAAGGGACATGTCAAAGTATAACTCATCATACACAAGATACTATAATGATCTCAAGTCTAAGGATCACTTGTATTACTATCACTACATGAATTCCTATTAATGGGCAAATAAAACTCCATTAGGTAGTCCTTAACGAGCCACGTTCAGTGAACTTATTCTCCAATAAGCACCTACATACTTTCTTTAGTGTCTCCACACAAATGATCTCAATCATCCTCATCCAATGAGCCATCAACTTTTGTACCAATCTATCCGGATTCACTAATCCCCTTTTTAGTAATCCAATGATTGAGAACAATTTTAGTTTGTGAGCTATCTAAGAATTTAGATCTCATTAACATGATCATCATCATGACTCTAAAAGCATTACTTAAAACTATGAGTTTATCACATATTATAAAACAACACCATGTAGATAAGTTAAAAATTACAAAATATATGCTTTATCATCAAACATGATTGGCTTATGTGCATACTACTTTCAATCTCCCACTTGCACTAAAGTCAATTGCCATGGTATCTCATACCCTTTTTCTTTAAGTGGCGATCATCCTACAATAAGTCTTTCTCTAAATGATAACCTTTACTTGATTTTCCTTCCTGTTATTTCTTATTCTCCTTTCCTTCTTCCTATTTTTTCTCTTACTTCTTGGCAGCCCTCTCTCTATTGTGGCTGAAGAAAATGAGGGAGGGAGTATATAAGATTGCTGATTTTCTTTTCTTTTTGACGTCATATGCACTACAACATGTAAAGTGGCTAACAAGGCCTCCTTCTTCCCCTTATGTTGTCGCCCATGGGGTCCCACACCCCTCCAAAAATATCTTTTATCCTTTTTATTTACTCACTTATTAGTTTAATTGTCCATTTCACCATTTTTACTACTAAAAGTCAACTTTTTTGATCCTTTTCATAATTAAAGTTGATTTTTACTAATGTTGACGTCCTAAACATCATGGTATCATCAATTTTGTTAAATTCACCTCTGAACTCAAAGTTTGACTTTTTTTTTTCATAAAAGTTGATTGTAGAAAAAGTAAACCCTGACACATCATTGCATTAACAGTCTTTTCCTATTAAATTCAACATCCCCAACGTCATGGCAACGTTCGTTTATTCAAATTTGCCTTCAAACTCCAACTTTTACTTTTACCTTAAAATTTAACTGTTGTCTTTAACTGAAGGTCAACCCCGACACCATATTGTGTGTATAGTCTTCACCGACCAAATTCGATGTTCCAGACTCAGCGGTGCAGTTTGCGTCTTAAAATTCCTTTATGAACTCAAATTTGAGTTTTGAATTGTATAGTTTATTTATTTACATTTACATGCGTTATTTTCTTTTCCTTTCTTTCCTTCTTGAATTGCTTACATTTCTCATTGACATTTCAGTTTACCTTAAAACCTCGATTCTCATTACTCACTTCTCATTTATAATTTTTATTTCATTATTTGGAAATTATGGGATATTACAATATCTGCTAAGGGCAAAAACACGCGGCTACATCTGCACGTGGCAAAGTATAATGAAAATAACATGAAGTGGTCCTTGCCAACATCATTTCAACGTCAAACAATTAGATTTAATAGGTGCCCAAGTTAGAATGAAATAATGATCAAATCACAATAGGAAAATCCCAAGGTGAAACTATAAAAGGCAAGTAACCTCAAACAATTGAAGGAATGAAAAAGAGATAAATTCATCAAGTTGAAGTGCTGCATGTCTGAACTCATAGTCTACTAGCTCTAGGATTTATAAATCTTATTTGTTGTTAAGTTATGTGATCAAAAAGTTTAACGTTACTTAGCAGCACCTCAAATCATTCAATTCCTTTGTAATTGTGATTTTAGTGATTAGTGTAATCCAAGTATGTTTAAATTGAGATATTTTTAGTGAATCAGTTGTAAAATAGTTCTTTGTAATCTGTAATATAAGTGATTACCTTTTCTTTAACGAAATATCCCTACTCACGGAGTAGAAGAGAGGATTAGGAGACTTTTGTGCTCTGAACCTCTTCAAAATATTTCTGTCATTTGCTTTACTGCACTTTGTTAGTTCCCAGAGGCACAATAGTTATCTAGAAGAGGGGTTGAATAGATATTTTAAAAATTCTTTTACAAAATACTTGTTAGTTTAGATAATGATTTAAACACATCAGAATTAGAGATTTGATTGTTTTCCCTTTAAGATATAACGAGTTGATAGGAGTGAAGCAGTTATGGCAGTTATAGCAGTTATAGGAGACACCGTGTTTTTAAGTGGTTCAGAGCACTTAAAGCTCCTAGTCCACTCTTCTACTCCTCGAGTAGGAAATCCTCTAAGGATATCTTTACACTTTCTGAATCTCACAAATTCTTTCAAGACCAGCAGTCTTAGAACTTCTTAGTTCACTTTTGAACTCTTCAAGTCCAGCAGACTTGGTACTTCTCAGTTCATTTAGAACTCTTCAAGTCCTTTTGACTTGGTCTTTCTTACTTCACTTGATAATAGTTAAGTTCTTGAATGGTGCTACTCAGTTGTCGTTAAGCTTGTGTTCGAAAGAACTGAGTAGCAGAGCAAGCTTTCTTTTATAAATCGTAGAGTTGAGCGTTGAGTGTTCTTTAGCGTTTTGTTCAGTGCTTGCTTACTTTCTTCTTCTGCTGATGTTTTGTATATATGATGCCTTTGAAATGTATCCCTTGAAGACATCCGTTGAAGCATTAAATGCATTTGACATTTCTGAGCTTTGATGGAGACTTTTTACACAACTTCTGATTTGTAGTCTGGCCCATTGACACAGCAGACTGCTATCTCACCTAACACCTGAAAAGGTGTTTTCTGCTGACCCATAGTACTTTCCTTAGCTTCTTCAATATGTTTCTTTGTTGTATACTAAGGATGACTGTTGTCATTGGGACTCCCGAGGACTTCAACGTTTATAACCCATTCCATATTTGTTGTGATTTATTCTTTGAACAAATGGACAAGGCTCAATGCTTCTGACACAGAAATATGAAGCTCTACGATTCTGATCGTGGTGTCTTGCCACCTTGGTACTTGATTCGGTATTAGCCAATGAGAACACTACGATTTCTCTTAAGGATTGACACACTACTATATTCACTTGCTTGACTTGCAGACTCTACACTTCTGAGAACATATTACGATCTCTGAGTTGGCTCGGCAAATGTTTGGACCACTCTACGATTCTGAGAGAGGCCCTCCAAAGTAGACACACTACGATTCTCGATGCTCTACGATTCTGCCTTGGCTTCTGCAGTCTCTTGATCAGCTAGATTGACTACGATTCTGTTGAAGCCTATCTATTACATCTTAAGATATATATATATCAATCTAACAACTTTGATCTTTTCATCTATACATTCATTTACAGAATGATGAACATTAAAAGCTCAGATCAACCTAACAGATTTGATCTACCACTAAGTCCTTGTATATATATTCCTTGAAGGACTTTATATATAATCATGAATATTTACTTTCAACATCAAATTCAAATATGCAATCTCCCAACAATCTCCCCCTATTTGATGTTGACATAACCAAGGAGATTTGTGTCATGATTATCAATTTCTAGATGCAGTTGCTAGAAAGAAAATATGACTTAGTGTTTCAGTAAGCAACTGAAATTTCTAGAGAATAAGCATGCATTTATTGATGTTTTTAAAGACATATATTACAATTAAGCTTAGTTACATCAATAAGAATTGAGTTCAACTTATCTCTATTTCTTTTGCCTTTTGTTCTTTGGAGGATTGACACATTCTTGGGCTCTCCTTCTCCTACTGACTTTGTTTTTCCATGTTATATCTTCTAGCTCACTTTGACTTTGCGGTTCCCGATTCTCGTTTCTATTCATGAACGCAGGATCTCCAATTGGGAAGTATAGGTGTGTAGTGGTTGCACCTTGTGAGCTGGGCTCTTGACTTCTTAGCGGTTGAGCCATGAGAATTTGCTGCTGTTCAGGTCGTTGAGTCTGATGACGAGGTTGTCTTGCAGGAGGACTCCTTGACGATTGAGTGATGAATTTGCCTTTGCCTCTGACCTTGACTTTCTCTCCTTCCCCTTTATTCTCCCCCTCTTGATGTTTGGAAAGACAGATATTACAATTAAGCTTAGTTACATCAATAGTATTAATTGTAAGTCATTTCTAAATGTAGTTGAACTTACAAGGTAAAAATTGTATGTGCAGGATAAATGTGTATATCCACCTGATGCAATCCAGATTGGCCCTCTTTCTTCATGATATTTCTATCAGGCCAATCTAGAAAAATCTATAGTTAATCAGCAGCCTATAGCCCTCAGACGAAAAGTCCAGACGCAACAGGAACTGAGATGTGAGACTAAAACTAGGAGGGGAGAGATGGGTAATTCCTTCGCTAGTATGACCTACCTAAGCTGATTTGTTATTTAACTGGTCGGTCAGAGTATATGGATAATATGTGGTCTATCAATTAACCCTTATTTTGTGGCAGTGTTTGAAAATGATATCCAAGAATGTTGAGATAAACAATGGAGCACATGAGACCGTTGAGTCACCAGCGATCAATACCCATGATAATGTGCATCCGGAAGGCAATAATCCTCAGGTAAACAACAACACTGACCAGATGATGAACGATGAGATTTTCAGAGGCTTTATGCAATTCATACAACATCAGAAGAGAGAGACTCCTGTTTAAAATGCAGGTGGAAACACTGGAAACTCTCAGATGGTCACTACTAAGCAGTTCAAGGAGCTGGGACCACCAGAGTTTGTGGGAAAGCCAGAACCACTTAAGGCAGAGACGTGGATAAAATAGATCACCAAGATATTTGATGTCTTGGGATTCTCTAAGGAGCAAAAGGTTCCCTTTGCCACCTTCATGTTACGAGGAGAGGCAAATCATTGGTGGAAATCTGTAAAATGTATCCAGCCTACCGCACTGAAGATGTCTTGGGAGAAGTTCCAAGAACTGTTCAATGACAAGTACTTTCCTGAAAGTATTCGTCACATGAAGGAGGTGGAGTTCATCAAGTTGGAGCAAAACAATATGACCGTGTCGTAGTACGAAGCTAAGTTTGTCGAGTTGTCCCGGTTTGCATCCCATTTGGTTGATAATGAGGAGCGTATGACGCGAATGTTTCTAAGAGGTTTGAAACCCGAAATACGTTAATACCTCATTTCTCATAAACTGTGTTTGTATTCATATATTGTGAATATGGCTCAGTTATCGGAGCGAGAGAATGAGTCAACCCAACCAAGAGAGAGCAGCCGACAGAATGATAATACCAGTGGTAGCAATCATCGAAGTGGTGACAACAAACGTGGAGGGAATCAACATGCCATATATGGTAACCACTTCAGTGGTAATCATGGCCAAGATAATAGAAGTGGAAATTTCAAAAAGAGGAGATTCAATAATGATGGAAAGACGTCAGCACCATCACCAGTTGTTAAGGAAGGGGAACGACCACCGATTGTATGTTATAAATGCGGAATGGAGGAACACATCAGTCCAAACTGTACGCAGCAGTCCAAAGTATGTTATAATTATGGAAGAGAAGGTGACCTAGCCAAATTTTGTCGTGCAGTGAAGTCAAGTCCAGCTAGGATGGAGAAACCAAAGGCCGTCCCAGACAAGTCAAAGCCGGTAGTTCAAGGGAGAGCGTTTATTGTGACCTCCCAAAAAGTGAGGAACCCAAACGAAGTCATCACGGGTAAGCTAATCATAAACTCTAGAGAAGTCTATACCTTATTTGATACCGGTTCTACACATTCTTTTATTTCTCCTACTTGCGCTCAACGTTTAAATTTAACTCCGGAGAAATTAGACTTTTACTTATCTGATGAAACTCTGTTGGGAGAAACCTTCATTATATCCACTGTTTATAAGTCTTGTTTGATTCAAATCGGTAACCACACGTTACTTGTCGATCTTATCTCTTTGAAAATACTTGCATTCGATGTGATTTTAGGGATTGATTGGTTAACTACTCATCATGCTAAAATTGATTATTTTCGTAAGGTTGTTAGCTTTCATATACCTAACCAACCTATTATACGAATTCAAGCAACCAAATCACTAAGTCAATCACTGTCATATCAAGCCATAAAGCTATTCGTTTATTAAAAAACGGATGTCAAGCTTTCTTAGCCCATGTCATGGATTTAAACAAAAATACATCAAATTTGAATGATATTTCCATTGTTAATAAATTTCCTGACGTAATCCCTGAAGAACTTCCTGGCCTACCCCAGAGCGTGAAATAGAATTTTGTATCGACCTTGAACCCGGTACAAAACCCATTTCTAAAGCCCCATATCGAATGGCTCCTATTGAACTTCAGGAGTTAAAAACCCAACTACAGGAATTGTTAGACATCGGTTCATTCGTCCTAGTACGTCTTTCTCAAATTGCTATTCTATTAACTCAGCTGACTCGAAAAGATACAAAATTCGGCTACAGTGAGGAATGTGAGAAGGGTTTTCAAGAACTCAAGAGAAGACTCATTTCAGCACCTATTTTGACAATACCATATGGTTTGGAGGGATTTGTCATATACAGTGATGCTTCAGGTAAAGGTTTAGGATGTGTTCTCATGCAACATGGGAAAATCATAGCCTATACCTCACGACAACTTAAAGAATATGAGAGGAATTATCCTAGTCATGATCTAGAGTTGGCAGCTGTCATTTTTGCGCTTAAAATCTGGAGACATTACCTGTATGGGGAGAAAGTGGAGATCTATACGGATCATAAAAGCCTTAAATATTTCTTCACCCAAAAGGAGCTCAACATGCGGCAACGACATTGGCTTGAGCTGTTGAAAGATTACGATCATACCATTCAATACATTCTTGGAAAAGCGAACGTAGTAGCTGAAACATTGAGTAGAAGATCATATGCGGGTACACGTGTGATATTGTCAACGCAAAGGTCCATTTTGTATGACTTACAAAGGATGGAGATAGATTTAAAAACTCTAGGGAGCCACGTGATGATGTCAAACATACACGTAGAACCGACTTTAGTCGATAAAGTTAAAGTTGCTCAAGCTACAGACCTGGAGTTGATGCGTATAAAGAAGAAAGTGCAAGAAGGTGCTATTTCAGAAGCAAGAATTGATGAAGAAGGAATACTTAGAGTAAACTCCAGACTTTGTGTTCTTAACGATTCTGATTTAAAATATAAAATCATGATGGAGGCGCACAACACACTGTTTACAATCCATCTTGGGAGTACCAAAATGTATTTTGATATTCGACATACATTTTGGTGGAGCAATATGAAGAGAGAGAGATAACATAGTTTATCTCAAGGTGTCTAACTTGTCAACGTGTCAAGGCGGAGCATTGAGTGCCAAAAGGACCATTGCAACCACTTAAAATTCCAGAATAGAAGTGGGAGCACATTACTATAGATTTTGTTACTAGTCTTCCCAAGGTTTCTCAAGGCATAGATGTGATTTGGGTTATTGTCGATAGATTGACCAAGTCTTATTCACTTGAAAGTCTTGCTCGTATATACATAAATGAGATTGTAAGACTGTATGGTATGCCAGTATCCATAGTTTTTGATCAAGACCCAAGATTCACTTCATAATTTTGAGTTAGTCTGCAAAACGCTATGGGCACAGATTTACGATTTAATTCGACATATCATCCTCAAACGGACGGTCAGTCAGAGATGACTTGTGAGGGCCCCGAATCTGAGGTCCCAAATCACCACGGATCCGGTTCGATCATTCTAACACTATTACTATATTTGCGGAAGATATAAACATAAATTGTTTATACATTAAACTTATATACTTTTCCCCAAGGTTGAGTAACCTTAACTTAATCACAATTCATAACTTAACTAACACATAACATTATTATCAAACTATACTATTACAAAACTAATCACGCACATTAACTTTTGTCGTTTCGTAATCGTCTTTAACCTTTCCTCAGATCCGACGATTCGCTTTAATAATCGCAATGTTTTATCATGATATAGCAAGGGTGAGCATTAAAGTTGCCCAGCAAGTTTAAGTTCAATAATATAACGATATATCATGATTGAAAGAATCTGAATAATAAGCTGGCTATAATTCAACAATATAATTGTGAACTAGCAGGAACAAATTTATGATTGAACAAGTATTATACATGAACAAATATATCTGAACCAACTGGTAATGAAGGTGATCATCCTTTCATACCTGACTTATAAATGCAATATGTACAGAGTACAATTCATGGCAACCAACAATGATTAACCATAAGCTTATCCGAATGAAATAACTCTTAGTAGAGTTAAGTAAAAATAAACTTGCCTGAACTATTGATTACCGCTACGCAATTTATAACGCCTAATCCGAAGACCTAATATTAGTAATATAGATCTCCAATATTAGAATAATATCATCACAATATAATACTATTATATATATAGACATAGAATAACATAAACACATAACACATAACCCTATCAGTCTATAACACATATAAGACTCGGTATCAAGTCAAACTATTGCAGTCTGAGTTGAACCCGACACAAAATTGTCATCCCGACGGTCTAGTCGGACAATTCACGAGTTTAAGTTCAATTAAACTCTGCATTTAACACTTAAAAATTAACTTAAATAATTTATTATCAGTCGAAATATTTTTCGTTAGCTCGTAATAATTTTTAAATAATTATTACTATTTATCAAAAAATTTCAATCATTAACAACATATTTATATGAATTAAATACCACATAATTCCTTTATCATTAATATCTATTTATTATCAAATATTAATGAAAACCATCACATAATATTATAATATATTTATAATATTACAAAGTATTTTAATACCTTAAAATCATATTTATATGATTTTTAAACACTTAAATCCATTATCCGATAATTGTTATTAATATTAAAATATTAATATTTTCATGACAAAATATCAAAAGTTATATTTTATAACTTAAAATATTTTTATAACACTTAAATCATTTTATATGACTTATAAATCATTAATTCTATTTTCCTATAATTTATTTAATATATTTATTAAATAAATTAACTATCATTAATATTAATTAATTAATAAAATCATCTAAAATATTAAAAGTCACTTTGAAAATAACTTAAAATATTTTATTATAACATAATATTATTTTTTATGTATTTAAATCATTTTTAAATAATTTATTTAATATTATAATTAAATAAATTAAATACCATTTATATTCAAAAATATTAAATATTTATGAAATATACTCAAAATAATTAAAAACTATATTTTAGAATTTAAAATAAGTTTTCAGAATTTATTTAGTATTTTTAATAATTAAAAACTATTTTATTCGATTTATTTAATTAAAAATATTAATTTTCGTAATTAAGTGTCGCTAAAGGTACCATAGGTGACAAAACTGTCACTAATGGTGTTCTTGAGCTGCCCAGAAAATGCATGTCAGACATCGAGGGACCATGTTTGACCATCGATAGATATTTGGTCATTCTGTTTTTGGGCTAGCTTGAACCTTCAGACGTGTGGAATTAAATGTAATACTCTTGACGCCCCATAATCCAGATACATCACTGAAATCTTGAGTTGCCAAATACATGGTACGTAATTCAAATACAAACTTAATTATACAACAGTCGTGTAAAATACGACTAAACATATGCTGTGAGTTTTAATACAAATATTGTCATCTAGAGAATATACAAACTCAATGGGGTTCTCATTACATTTATTATTACACTATTTCACAGAATAGTGAGGACTATTAATGCACCATCTAGGACCATCACTCTGTTCCCCGACTAGTCCCTGCTACGTTTTTATTTCCTGAAGAGAACAATGAAAGCAAAAGGGTGAGCTCAACTAGCCTAGTAAGACATATTATGACTAAGATAATGCAGAAAAATTTATCGTTAGCCTTCAACAGTGTTAAATTGATAAAATATAATAAATATCAAGTTTAACTGTAGCGGAACAAGCAATCCATTAGAAGAGTCAAGTAGAGAATAAAATCTACTATCTTCTATGATTTAAAAGGTTTTTCATCACTTTTATCGCTGGGACTCAGCTTAATAAATAATCCACATCATCGAATCACCCCTGCACTACGACCAAGGATATTCTTAATTATCACGATCACAAATTCTCCACGCACTACGGCCAAGGACATTCGTGTATTCATTAATGGTTATGATCATGCCAACAACAATCCATCAATGCACTATGGGCCAATGGGGACTTTTACCACATCATTTGTAACATTACGGTCATAATTACACCGAATAAACCCTAGTCATAATCATACCAAGTCCATCTATGTACTACATGCCACAGATGGCTTTCAACAAAATATAAACATGAGGATGATGACAATGATATAAGAATTCAATAAAACAAGTTCAAGAATTAATTTATCTAGGAACTAATAACGTCCAAATTGTCAACATGATACTTCTTTGTAGAGTAAAATTCAAGAATGCTCAGAAGAATATTTATATGAAAAGATACTGGATGAAGCGCAAATATCAAGGATATTCCACTAATTTCATGGAGTATAGAAGTCAAAGTTTTAACCAACTGAGTGTAATAAAGAATGGAATAACAAAAGAAATCACCTGGCATGCGATAGACCGCAGAGACAGGTTATTCCAACTGAATAATAAATAATTGAACCAGGTCATGCGTAAACGCACAGACAGGTTATTCCAACAGAATAATAAACAACGGAACCAGGTCATGCGTAAACGCACAGACAGGATGTTCCAACAAAATAATAAATAACGAACCAGGTCATTCGTAACGAACAGACAGGATGTTCTAACGAAATAATAAAGAATGGAGCAGCAGAAGAATTTCACCAAGTATAGGGTAGCTCGCGTATATAGGTTATTCCAACAGAATAATAAAGAATGAAATAACAGAAGTTCTCTTCATGAATACAAAAGAAATAATGCCCCTTACCGTAAAAGAAACTGGATATAAGAGTAGGGAAGTAGCAGAATAATTTTCTATAGTTTCTCTATAATTTCTCTCTCTAGAGTTTCAGTGAATTCGTAAGAAATAATGAAGGAATGAGCTTCTATTTATAGAAGAATGGACTGAATAGTAACTAATTCATGAACGGTCCAGATTGATTTACTTTTAAATGGACAGTCCAGATTTAAAGCAAAATCTTTTAAATAAAATATAATATATTCTATTTTTCATAAAAAACAAAACTTATTATATAAGAAATATATATAAATTATCACATGTTTGTTGAAAAAGAACACCCCCCCGTGAATTATTTGCCTCCCTTTCGGCCAACTTTGTCAAATCTATATATATATATATATATATATATATATATAATCTAGTGTGTGTGTGTGTCATTAGAATAAGAAAAGAGGAGAAATATATATATTATAAGGTTCTTTCTTCTTATTCCAATGACACGACACACACACACTAGATTATATATATATATATATATATATATATATATATATATATATATATAATCACATGCCTACAAAGATACATATATATAAGAAAAAATGAGATTACTTTCTCCTGACGATTTTGAAAAATGAGCAAGTGGGGGTTCAAATAATAGGCAAAATACATCATAAAAATTTCCTCAATATTTTTACAACACTTATCATCATTATTATAATTCACAATATTAATCGACTGTGTCGCTTCCGGAAAGAGGGGCTTTTCAATAAGGATTTCTCCATATTCAAGCGTATGATTAGGTGACCAAACCTCTCCTTGATAGAACTTCTAGACATCGTTAATATTGCAAATAATAATATTAATAACTTTGTCGTCTCAATTATTGATTTAATAATATATAAAATATTGACAATAATTGAATCAAATAACGTGAGATACTATGCATTAATTCTTTGTAGCAATAATTGAACAAAACCGGTGACTTCTCACTTAAGCATCAATAATCAATGGTGTTGCTACTATGAAACTACGCGTATTCATTGTACTTTTAACACCGGGTATTTCAACGATTAGCGGTAGAAACTTCCGCCGTTATTTTCATAAAGTATTTTTGTCGTTTTCTTAATCCAATAAATTACATTAAGGGGTCCACCAATGATTGTGTTGTTGTTATCTTGAATATTCCACGACCAATCGAATATTATATAACAATTTCGTACATTTTGCAAAATTTACAAATATTACCCACAACTATCACATTATATCAAATTCATTCCATAATATTTAAAAAATGATATTTATAGAAAAATCATCTTTATTAAAAAGTTGGGGTCTTACAACCTCCCCTTCTTATGAAATTTTTCCTTCGAAATTAGGGTACGTACCTGGTATGTCAAAGAGGTAAAGATACCTTGATTTCATTTCAGATTCTAACTCCCACGTCATTTTCTCAACATCGTGGTTTCTCCACAAAACTTTGACTTGAGGTATAACCTTGGAACGTAGAATATGTTCATTCTTATCCAAGATTTGAATAGGAACCTCTTCATACGTTAAATTTTCCGCTATTTTGTCCGGTTCTAAATCAATAATGTGGTTCGGGTCTTCCACATATTTACGTAACATGGATATGTGAAAAACATTATGAACACGAGACATACTTGGCGGTAAAGCGAGTCTATACGCCACAGTTCCTACTCGATTGAGGATTAAAAATGGCCAATGAATTGAGGATTGAGCTTTCCTCTCTTTCCAAATCTCGTAACTCCTTTCCATGGAGCAACACGTAACAACACATGATCTCCAATATCAAATTCCACGTCCTTTCGATGAAGATCAGCATAACTCTTTTGTCAATCTTGTGAGGTTTTTTATCGTTCACGGATCGTTTGAATCTTTTCCATAGTCATACGCATTCAACTCCGGTCCCAACAAAGTTGCTTCACCCACCTCATCCCAAAGATCTTGGAGAACGACACTTTCTTCCATACAACGCTTCGAATGGAGCCATGCCAATACTTGCTTGATAACTGTTGTTGTAGGAAAACTCCACCAATGGTAAGAACTTATCCCAACTTCCCTTGAAGTCAAGGACACAAAGTCTTAATAAATCTTTAAGAGTTTGAATTGTCCTCTCCGACTGCCGGTCCGTCTGAGGATGATATGCCGAGCTAAATCGTAAATCTGTGCCCATAGCTTTTTGCAAACTAACCCAAAATCGTGAAGTGAATCTTGGGTCTCGATCAGAAACTATGGATATTGGCATACCATGCAATCTTACAACCTCGTTTATGTACATACGAGCAAGATGTTCAAGTGTATAAGTTTCTCGTATAGGTAAGAAGTGAGCAGACTTTGTCAATCTATCAACAATGACCCAAATTGCATCTATGCCTTGAGAAACCATGGGAAGACCAGTAACAAAATCCATGGTAATGTGCTCCCACTTCCATTCTAGAATTTCAAGTGGTTGCAAAGGACCTTTTGGTACTTGATGTTCCGCCTTGACTCGTTGACATGTTAGACACCTTGAGATAAACAACGCTATCTCTCTCTTCATATTGCCCCACCAAAATGTATGTCGAAGATCATGATACATTTTGGTACTCCCAGGATGGATTGCAAACGGTGTGTTGTGCGCCTCTGTGACAACTCGAATTTTTATAAATTATTAAAATAAGAATTTAATAATTAAAATTCTTATTATGATATGTTTGAGTTTGAGTAGGTATATATACGTGCTATATATGTTGAAATATATGATCTGGTGTGAAGAGAAATATATATTCATATATTGAGAAAGTGAGGTTTAATAGTTAAGCTAACTATTGAAGGAATTAAATTAATTTAATAATTAATTTTAAATATTTATTGAATTAAATAAATATTTTAATTAATTTATTGAGATAAATAAATGGTTGATAAAATTATGGTGAATTAATTTAGTAACTAAATTGATTAATGTAAATCAAATTGAGTAATGATAATTTTATCTGAAGGATTTAATTTAAGGAAATAATTAAATTAAATCAATTGTTCAATATTTAAGAAAATAATTAAATTAAATCAATTGTTCAATTTATTTGGAATTAAATAAATTAAATAAAGTGATGTATCTAATTTATTAATTAAATTAAATATATAATTATTTATTAATTATAAGTATAATGATAATAAGATTATTATTATTATTATTATTATTATTATTATTATAAGTTATTTAAATTAACTAAACTAAAGTTATTTAAATTAATTAACTAAAGGTGTGACATGAAACTATATAATATAAGGTTATTAAAATAATCTAGTTAGGAATTATTTGCTTAGCCAAACAAGGCCTTGTGGCCTTTGGCTTTTTCAACTGATGCAACCTTTTTGATTTTGTACCTGACGTTAGTGGGGGAGTGGGAGTCAGTTTATTTTTACGCTTCTTATTTCTCCCTAAGGCACGACAATATAGAAATACAGAGAAGGTTTGGAGAGAAGAAAAAACATAGAGTTTAGAGAAGAGAGCTTGGAAGCAAGAGAGAGTTCTCTGTGATTTTCAAGAGGAAGGAGGAGAAATTTATAAACCTAATCATCATCATCTTTTTGCTAGCAAATAATCAAGGAACAAGGTATAACCTACTCTAATGTTAACCCTTGTTTTTGAAATTTCGATTGATAATTATGTTGAATTGATACATATATATGTATGAAGGGTTTATACTCTGTTAATAATCATATGTGAGTGTTGTTTGATGATAAAAATATATGTAAATTGGTTGTAGGAAGAAAAGTATAAAACAATGTTTATGTTTATAGGATATAACTTAGAAAGTACAAAATTTCATGATCAATACTTGCTATAATTTGTAAATTGATGTTGGATTATGTTAGTATGTGAAGAAACGAAAACAATGTAGTTGGAATCGTGTCAATTGATTAAGAAACGAAGTCGTGGCAATTGAATTCACTAAATTGTCAAAACATGAACAATTGGTATGAACATGAGTTGTAAATTAATATTTGGGTTAGTTAATATTTATGTTAATTGATGGGTATTTGGTATATTGTAGTTTTATGAGTTATAAACCTATAGAATCGAAAATGGACTGAATTCGATGAGTATAACTCATATTATGATGATTGGAAGGAGGTTTGGTCTGTAAAATTGCGAAGTACAGAACCTGGGATGCGTCTCTGCCTCCCAGGGCGCAGCTGCGCTGCCCCCAAGGCCAATTGGGGCGCAGCTGCGCCGGGCTTCAGTGCTGAGTAGACTGCTCTGACCTGCTGCAGTAAATTAGGTATAACTTTTTCATACGAACTCCGATTGAGGTGATTCAAGATGATCCGGAACGAGGACGAATAGACCTAAAACGTTTGTGCTTTAAGGTTTTCAATTTGAGGTCTTTAGGAAGGGTCAAAATGGTCATATTTAGGACTGTTGTGTTTTCGGAGGCAATCGGAGTGCGTCGGGCATGCACGTATACAAGTGTAGTGCTCTTGACGACAAAAGATGTTGTTCTAAGTTATAGAACATGAATATTATGAAGTATAATGATGCTTAACATTAATAAATGATATATTAGATAAGTTGAATATGCATACCAAGAACACACAAGAGAGTCAAATTGGGCGTGTGACGAATAAACGTCGAAACGCCGTGATAAGTGATAATGAACGTAAAAAGTGTTTTAAGTCAAATGAAATGAATATTATAAGATATTGAATAGTGTTAATATAAAACCAATAAGTAGTCCTAGCAAGACTTAAACACTTGAATGAACTTCAAATATGAAATATAGTGAGATATAAGTCGAAAGTTAACACAATAAAATTGAACATTGTGTATTTATGATAGGAAGGGTTATGAGGCATAGATTAAAGTTTACATTACAACTACTATGAGTTGCTATGTGACTAATAGTTGATGTGTATGATTATATAATTATGTAGGGCACGTGAAGTGCAGGTATCTGTAAGTTGTTAAACTGTTATTGGTAAACAACGATCAAGGAAAGTCTTTCAGTTCCTATTTGCTATGTGAACTTGGTGATTAATTGTTTTAAATCCTTATTGCAAATAACATGATGTGTTATATATATGTTGAAAGTATAAAACGTTAAAGTCAATCTATGACTACGTTGATTGAATAAAGCATGTTGATTGAGTAAAGAACTCAATCTTTATATTTGTCGTATGAATTGTAACATGTATGTGATGTTAGTGCAATATTTATGAGATATATGTTGATGCATGTTATTATATGTTACGTGATGCATGAAAACTGTTAGATTTGCTCAACCTTGTAAATAACCATTTTTGCAGGTTAAAAATTGAAGATGTCACTATGTGCTACTTGAATGAAGTGGTTCAGAAATAATATACGAATACTTATATTTTTAGCTAAAGTGGCTATTTCTTTAAACCATGATTAAGACTCATGAGATGTATTAAATGTTTTATGATGTATAGTTTTATATTGAGTTGTAAAGCTAGAGTTAGAGTTATCTGATATGTAAAGGTTATCAGATTGAAATGTTAAATTTTATATGATAACAATGATAAAGCGAATCATAAAATAAGATTGATTCAAAGACATGTAGTTGATAAAGGTTTTGATTCATGGAATTGAAGTAATAAGAAATAAAAGTTTAAATTATACCGCATTTTATAAAGTTTAACATCGAATAATGATGTAAAACCAGAAGGTAGATGTGTTACTAACGACCAAAGTTGAGATTTAAATTGTATGAATTTTGGGGTCGTTACAGTTGGTATCAAAGCTGATAGGTTAGAAACCTTAGGTAGGAGTACCTTAGGCTATAACCTTAGAGAAGAGAAGTGAAGATAATGAAAGAATAAGCTCAAATAGAGTTTGAAAAATAAGAAGTAATTTAAGAAATTTATAGAGGAAGGATTAAAGCATGCGTGAACGGATTCAAAGAAGAATCTCACTGAGTTATAAGGAATATGAATGTGGGTTTACCCAACTCCAATAATAAGAATGTAAAATGATAATAAATAGACAATGTCTATAAGAAGAGAATGATAAAGAAGTTAAGAATAAAAAGTTATATTTAAGTATGGTACAATTGTACTCTTTAATAGTTGATGTATGGTATCTGGGCTAAACGATTCCTTTATAGAGCGGAGGTATATACGAACTAGCAACTCGGAACCTAGTTTGTTGGTTGTTTGTGGGAAACCACTCAGCGTACCATATTGAAACTGGTAGAGACTCGATGTGTACCAAGTCTAGAAAATGTATACGTATGATGAAATGTTGAGCAATGTGAATGAAGTTAGAGATTCTTAAAGGAAGAATTATTATATAAACAAGCAAATTCAAAGAAGAGTTGAAAAGATATAAAGATAAGAAATGGGAGTTCCCTAACTCCAATAGCCAAGATAACGACTACTGTCGTAAATGATAATAAAGGAAAGAAAGGGGATCGTAAAACAAAACGATCACAAGTTAAGAAAAGAATTGTAAGGGAGATGATTATAGAATAAGATCACGACGTGATCTGTTTAAGTTATAAAGGAAAGATGGTCTGTAATGTTTGAATAATTATAGCTTGATGCTATGAAAATAATGTATTATGAAATAGTACGAGATAACTCACGAGGAGTTATAGATGATGTGATACGAGGATTCGTATTGAGCAAAGAGCAAGTTATGAAAAGATAGAGTTAAGTGGGATTTCAATTGAGGACTCATGTGATGACTGAGTTGTACAAATCTTTGTATGGGCGAGGGTTTTGTGCTTGCACTTATTTTATCATATTGATAATCATTGGAATGTTGGTGTCACGCTATCAATGTATATGTGGCGAAAAGGTGATTCTTTTCTCATGTGTATGTTTGATAGTTAGAAACTATTAAGATTAGACATATATTATTAAGATTAGGTGCGGTTGTGACGCCCCCAAAATAGGTATACAACACCCATTCTGAGTCACCAAATACATGGTACAGAAAGCAAACTACAACTTCAATAATACAATTGTCGTGCAAAATACGACAACACATACTGTGACTTTAAATACAAATATTGTCTTCTAGACAATATCCACACTCAAATAAGTCCTCGTTACAATTATTCAAACACTATTTTACAGAAATAGTGAGGACTGCTAAAACATCTTTCTAGAACCATCACTCCGCACTCGACTAGTTCTCGCTATGTTCTCATCTCCCGAGAAAATGGAACAAAAGGAAAAGGGTGAGCTCAACTAGCCCAAATAAAGAATATTATGACTAAGATAATATACAACAAATTATCGTTAGTCTTCAACAGAGGAAAAATCGATAAAATATAATAGCCAACAAGTTTTAGATCAACAAACTGCGGTGAAACAACAATCCATTAGAAGAGTCAAGTAGAGAATGAGTTCTACTATCTTTTAAGATTTAAAAGTCCATCATCAATATTTTATCCTTGTAACAACAATCAATATACATCTTTAATCAAATATTCATCTTTGCACTTTTCTGAGCCAAAGATATTCATTTGTATCACCGAGTTGGTCATGTTCATCTCAACACTGCTCATCTTTGCACTACGGGCCAAAGATATTCATCAGTTAATCATTTATCTTTGCACTACAGGCCGAAGATATTTAGTAATATCATCATTTAGGACTGAGGATGATGAAAAATATTTTAAAAAAATGAATCTAGTGAAACGGAAGGACAAATAGTAGGGATTCGTATAACAGTTTATCCAAGATCAATAATACTTCATAAATACCAATTTTGAAGCAGAATTCAAGAATAAAGATCAAAACATGGATACAATCAAAGATAGTAACCATAATAGACATCTTGGACAAAAAGAAGAAAATTTCATTTTTCGGTGAATAGTGCCGTATACGTGAATAGTAACCCCGACACAAAAAGTTCCAAAATTGATAAAAATTCAGATCAATACTTCGGCATAATGATATTGAAGAAATAATATCATATATGAAGAAAATAACATCCCTTACCTCAAAATATCAGTACTTCTGATCGGAATATCGGTATAAGACTGAAGGAAACTTGCACTGATGAATAGAAACTCACAAAGTATCTAAATACTCACAAAATACACTCAATAATCTAGAGAGAGAAAGAGAGAAAACTTGTTTCTGGTGTGATTTTTAATTCTAACTTAGCCATCTATTTATAGAAAAATGTTAGCAAACTTGACCAGCAACCTGATGGCTTTACCTGTTACTATTCCCACCCACCACATTTGAAATAAATTCAGCACATTTCTTCACCAACCACAAGTGGGGCCCACTCAATTCTAGAATTTTCCACCAAAATCATTTATAAACCTAATTTACAATCACCACCTCTTAAAATTCATAACAAATCACACGTTCATTTTTAGCATTCAAAATTTGTGGACATATACTCAACTTATATATGTATAACATATCCAAAAATTACAACGATCCAACGGTCGGATTAAAATTATAACTCACACAATATATCTCAAAAAATTTGGTTTAATTTTTAATACCTTCATTTCAACAAAAATCTTGATAAAATACCTCAACATTAACTCCTTCATTTTTAACCACAATAAATATATCCAACATTTATATCCACATAAAATAAATATTTCCTTATCATATGAATCAATAATTAATTATTCACAAATAATATTACGTAATCACATTTATGACAACCAAGCCGCTCCGAGAAAGAGGGGCTTTCCAATAAGAATTTCTCCTTATTTGGTAGCGCAATTAGGTGACCAAACCTCTCCTCGATGAGAACTTTCTAGACATTGCCAATAATGCTATCTAATAATATTATTCAAATAATATGAATTATTGATCCGATAATGGGAAATCTTTCATAAATGTGACAATTATTGA
Organism: Panax ginseng; assembly: GCA_020205605.1. Classification (NCBI taxonomy): domain Eukaryota; kingdom Viridiplantae; phylum Streptophyta; class Magnoliopsida; order Apiales; family Araliaceae; genus Panax; species Panax ginseng. The sequence goes on along the minus strand of CM035143.1, from coordinate 28,206,826 downwards.
AACAACAACAATATAAAATATCAACGCAAAGCAATTATTGAATCAATAAAATAAAATATTGAACAGTAACTACTGTAACAATTATTGAGTAGTGCCTTCTTACGTAAGGATCAATAATTCATCCATACTGTGCATCCACGCGTATTACTATATTTTAACTGTGACGACCCCAAATCCAGGTACTTGAAACCCGAACTCGGTTCTCCACGATACCATTTCTTTAAGCTGAATAATACTAAATAATAATACATTCGAACTTAATTTACATACATCAAAGTTTACTTTCCCAGTCGTGACCTTCAAATACATTCCTTACAATACTTGAATAGATACCAATACAACTATAACCATTAACTCATAATACACACTTATTCGATCACTTTCCTTTTCCTTTGTTCGTTACACGAGCCTTGGTGTTGCTCATACATAATTGAAAATATTTAATTTAAGCAAGGATGAGCATTTAAAATTGCTTGATAAGTAATAGCAATTATATATAAGTTTGAAAGAATATAAGTATTCTCTTTACATAACACTTCTACAACGAATTGAAAGTTGTGAAGTAATGCATCTTGATAAAAATTCACATAACAACTCTCTTTCAAATTCTTTAAATTTGGCTCGCTCTACCCTTGAATAGGGTTTAAGAAACATACTATGAACATTCTTTTCATTTTCGAAAAGGTTTAGCGGAATTCTATCCTCAAACCATCATAACTTACGAGCACGGAGGGTGATCGATACTGTTGTACCTGTCAGATGATCAATACTACATAACTTGAAGCGAAATTCATCGCTCACTCTATCCTTACAAGCAAAAAATCTTCCCATATAGGGATGTTCATACATGCACAGGTTCCAAACCGAAGGTTTTAATCTTGCTCAACAATAATATGTAATTCAACATATATATACGGATAATTGACAAAGGTGTATCAACATGTGAACAAATGCCATGATTATCCAAGTGGGGACATTTGTATAACCATTTATAGAAATCAATGAACAGAATATATATCTGAGCTAACATGTCGATAATCAAAGAGTACATAATCTGTACAGGGATAGAATAATTCTGAAACTTCTTACTCATGTCCATTGCATAAAGGAAGTGCAAAGGTAGGATACTTGCCTAATTCGCTGATTACAAATCTCAACTTAGGTTTTATCTCTTTATCACAACCTATCAATAATTAGATCATTCGTTCGATTAGAATAATATATCTTAACACATAGTACTGTCTATTACAGTCAGCACATAGTCCAATCACATAATCACAGTGATCATACTTTTAGTTCCTATTCTATACTTGAAATATTTTTATACATTTTTCAAATATCTCATCCATGCTCTTACAGTAGTCTTTTCTATCTTTTATAAGGTCTGACATTTGTCGGCGTATCGACAGCTTTATCGGGTAAATACTGAGTCTAAGACTCTTATTCAATACCTCAACATCTATAATTATCAGACATCTTATTTTTAATCATTTTTGCAATTTTCAGAAATTGAAAAATTTAAAATAATTCAAATCTGTCACTAAAGGGCCTATAGTGATATAAATCATACTTATAGGTGTTCTTCTTCAAATTCGTAACTTCATAATGGGTTCTCAAGTCACTAGTTTGGGCTGGCTATAACTTTCAAATATCGGAATCATAATTAAATGATTTAAACATTAAACAATTTCATTATCATTAATAGTTTAATTATTACTAAACTATTAATGAAACCATCGCTAAAATATAAAAGTTATTTATAATAACTCTAAACTATTTTTAAAACATTTATATTACCCAAATAATTACCATTAATATTTAAATATTAATGTACTATTTATCCAAATATTAAAAGTCATTAATTATAACTTAAAATATTTTTAAATCCTTAATATCCTCTTTAAATGGTTTTTAAATAAGTAAAACTATTTTAAAACTATTTATTTAATATTAATCATTAAATAAACTAAATATCATTAATATTATCTTAATATCATTCATATTTAATTATTAATAAAATTATCATTTAAATATTAAAAGTTATATTTTATAACTTAAAATATTTTTAAATACCTTATTTTCATTTAAAATGATTTTTATAATATTAAAATCATTTTTAAACTAAATTATTTAATATAATCATTAAATAACTTTAATATCATTAATAATTATTAATTAATGAAATTCATCACAAAATATTAAAAGTCATCACAAATAACTCATTTACATAATCAATTTCAAGCCAAAATAAACATAGTAAACTAACTAGTTTATTAACAACACTAACTAAACTTCAAAAATTCAAACTTTAACTAACAATTAAAAATAATAAAATTACAAAAATTAAATCGAACATACCTTAAATACGAATTCCACAGACTGAATACGCACTTCCACGCCAAAATTTAACTAAGGAGATCTTTATAAAAAGTTCTTCCACAACAAAGCCTTTCTCAAAAATTGGAGGCCTTATTGTTGGTGAATGAAACAAAGGCCAAGCCCTTCTATTTATAGGTTTAGAAAATGGTGAAGTTCTCAATTTAGTCGATGTGAGACTTGGTTTATACTAAATTTTCAATAGCTCACTTTGCGATTTTCTAACGCATTGCTCATAACTCCGATTAATGTGATTTTTGGATATGTTATACATGGTATGTAAGACTATTATTAAAAAATACGAATTACCCAATTTGGGTTCATTAGGTAGCCCAAACAGTGCGTCAAAAGTGGACGTTCATAACAGTTTTCAATCTCGTTTCAGCTTTACCCTCTTTCGCTAAAACAGTCATAACTCTTTCATTTTAAAACATTTTTGAGCGATTTTTGAGCCCACACGAAGCTAACTTCTGGGGCTACAACTTTTATTCTTTGACCATTTCCAAATTCCGAACATATCAGCCCAGATATTCCGTTCAAATGGACTCCACCGCACTTGTTGGGAAGTTTTGACACTACTACTTTGAAATGTCATAACTCTCTCCTCCGATATCGGATTTAGTCCGTTTCGGAGTCTATGGAAAGCTTATTCGGTGTACTATAACATACTAAAAGCCCAGAAGGTTTTGGAAATATTAACTAATCGAAACAGTGTCTTGAATAGCACATCCTGCTGCTGACTTTCAGTTTTGAGAAATTTGACACATTTCCTTCCAATCACCATAATTCTCTCATCCGAGGTCGGAATGAGGTCATTCCAAAGCCTATGGCTTCCTAACTCAGTGCACTACAACATATCAAAAGCCCAGACCTTTTAAAGCACAAAAAGTGGACGAGAATGCCCCAATTACAGACTGCCCAAAAATAGTTTATCATGCTTGGTCAACCATGTTTGACCATCTATAACTTCTAATCTATACATGATATGGACTTGATTCTTTTTTGCAGATTAAAGACCACATATCAGGCTACACATAACAACTTTTGAAGAACAAAACTCATGATCGAGCAAAGAGTTATGGCCTCTAACATTTGGTGAAAAAATAATGTAATTCGGTTTTCCAACTTGCTTAAATCTTCAAATTGCGTGCACTTTGATGTTATGGGTCTTTGATTTATCAACCCATATCATCAATTAACATTCTATTACACAACTTTAAACAATCAATTGCATCAAATAACATCGAATCAAAGGATTTCTAAGTTTAGTGTTCTTATACCCTTTTGCCAAAAATTCTTGATTCTTGCTTCTGATTTGTTATGGGTGATGGTTGGGCTTTGTTTAAGAGTGTATGGGGAATCTTGTACAAGGCAATTAAATGTAATATTTAATCACTAGATTTAATTCTTATAATTTACCAATTAACTTCTATCCTTTGGTAAATTAAAACACTTATACAATAACATCGAAATTAAACCCTTAATTAAAATTAGGGTTTCTCAACGTCATCAATTAGGGTTTCTAATTGACCATTAGTGGTTCTTTAATTATCATGTATGTTACTAACACGATGCCATTTACGGTTTCTAATTTCAGCGGTTAGGGTTATAATAATTAGGGTTTGTCCTAATTATCGACGTCTGATAATTAGGGTTTCTTCTAATTACCGATATTCTTATTCATAGTAACTTCATATACACAGTCACTACTCAGAAATACCCCATAACTGAGTTTAATAATTAGGGTTTCACAGCACGGTAATATGCTATGACCTAATTGGAAAGTCATTGCTTTCAATATTATCTGTCTCACATATACCCAATTACATAATTATGGTAGTCTTTGTAAAATCATTATATAAATAATATAATATTATTATTCTCATCTCTTGATCACAATCCCAATCCGTGTTTGGATCTCATGTATGACTTATTCTTCGTATTACACAAGATCAATAATCAAGTTAAAATAATTAACTTAAATATTCTCGAACAATTCATATAATAAAATATTTATTATATAAATCTAATTATCACTTCATATATTATTTCCAATCATGTTTTCATGGAAAATAATTAATAAAAACATTTAAAACTACGTAAATTTATTACCATATAATTTGTGGTAATTAATAATTCCAAAATTATTTCTAATTTTTCAAGTAATAAATGTATTCGCATTTATCGTTTTCACTTTACTTTGACACTTAGTCTCGCCATTAAATAAAAAAAAATTATCATAAAATTTCTTATTTATTTTATATAGAAATTCTCAAGGTTATTACATTAACCACCGGGTATTCCAACAGTGTTAACGGTAACAACTACGCCGTTATTTATAAAAACTCAAACTTGTCGTTTTCTTCATCCGACAGTTATTTCTCATTATGGGGCCCATTAAATGATGCTAGGTCGTTGCATTTAATATTCCCTGACAACAAGAATATTTCACGACCAAACGAATATTCCCCGACACAATGATTATTTTATAACCACTTGCATATTTTGCAAAATTTGCACATTTCACCCATAACCAGAGAATTATATCAAATTAATACCTTATTATTCACAAATATAATTAGAGGAAATTCGATTTTATTTATAATAAGTTGGGGTCTTACAACCTCCCCTCCTTATGAAATTTCGTTCTCGAAATTGACATACGTACCTGGTGTTTCGAAAAGGTGAGGATACCTCGCTTTCATTTCTGATTCCAACTCCCAGGTCATTTCTTCAATAGTATGGTTTCTCCATAAAATCTTAACTTGTGGTATAACCTTGGTGCGTAGGACATGCTATTTCCTATCCAAGATCTTAACAGGTACTTCTTCGTACGTTAAATCTTGGCTATCTAAATGCGGTTCTACGCAATGATATGGTTCGGGTCTTTCACATATTTCTGAAGCATGGATATGTGAAAAAACATTATGAACACTGAGACATACTTGGAGGTAATGCGAGTCTATAGGCCACATTTCCTATTCGGTCAAGAATCTCAAATGGACCAACAAATCGTGGATTGAGCTTTCCTCTCTTCCCAAATCTTGTAACTCCCTTCCATGGTGCAACATATAACAATACATGATCCCCAATATTAAATTCCATGTCTTTTCGATGAAGATCCGCATAACTCTTTTGTCGATCTTGTGCCGTTTGTATACGTTGTCGAATCATTTGGATCTTTTCTGTAGTCATGCGTACTAATTCTGGTCCCAACAATGTTGCTTCTCCCACCTCGTCCCAACATACTGGAGAATGACATTTTCGTCCATACAACGCCTCAAATGGAGCCATGCCTATACTTGCTTGATAACTGTTATTGTAGGAGAATTCCACCAGTGGCATGTACTTATCCCAACTTCCTTTAAAATCTAGGACACAAAGTCTTAATAGATCTTCAAGGGTTTGAATAGTCCTCTCTGATTGTCCGTCCGTTTGAGGATGGTATGCCGAACTGAATCGTAAATCCGTGCCCATAGCTTTCTACAAGCTAACCCAAAATCGTGAAGTGAATCTTGGGTCACGATCCGAAACTATGGATACTGGCATGCTATGCAATCTCACAATCTTATTCACTTACATGCGAGCAAGACGTTCAAGGGAATAAGTCTCATGTATCGGTAAGAAATTTGCAGACTTGGTTAATCTATCAACAATAACCCAAATCGCATCTATGCCTTGAGAAACTTTGGGAAGACCTGTAACGAAATCCATAGTAATGTGTTCCCACTTCCATTTTGGAATCTCAAGTGGTTGTAATGGACCCTTTGGCACTTGATGCTCCGCCTTTACACGTTGACAAGTTAAACACCTCGAGATAAACTCCGCGATCTCTCTCTTCATATTGTTCCACCAAAATGTATGTCGAATATCATGATACATTTTGGTACTCCCAGGATAGATTGCAAACGAGGTGTTGTGTGCCTCCATCATGATTCTATACTTCAAGTCAGAATCGTTAGGAACACAAAGTCTGGAGTTGAATCTAAGTATTCCTTCTTCATCGATTCTCGCTTCTGGAATAGCTCCTTCTTGTACTTTCTTCTTCATACGTATCAGCTCCAGGTCCGTATCTTGAGTAACTTTAACTTTATCGATTAAAGTCGGTTCTACTCGTATATTCGCCATCATCATGTGGGTCCCTGGAGTCTTTAATTCTACCTCCATCCTTTGCAAGTCATATAGAATGGGCCTTTGCATTAACAATATCGCACTCGTACTCGCATATGATCTTCTACTCAAGGCGTCGCCTACTACGTTGGCTTTTCAGGATGATATTGAATAGTGTGATCGTAATCTTTCAATAGTTCAAGCCAACGTCGTTCTTGAGTATGTTGAGTTCTTTTTGGGTGAACAAATATTTGAGGCTTTTAGGGTCCGTATAAATCTCCACTTTCTCCCCATACAAGTAGTGTCTCCAAATTTTCAACGCGAATACGACTGCTACCAACTCTAGATCATGAGTAGGATAATTCCTCTCATATTCTTTGAGTTGTCATGAGGCATAGGCTATGACTTTCCCATGTTGCATGAGAACGCATCCTAACCCTTTGCCTGAAGCATCGCTGTATATAACAAATCCATCCGTACCAGATGGTATTGCCAGAACAGGTGCCGAAATGAGTCTCCTCTTGAGCTCTTGGAAACTCTTCTCGCATTCCTTGCTCCATACAAATTTTGTATCTTTCCGAGTCAACTGAGTTAGCTGAGTAGCGATTCGAGAAAATCCTTCCACGAATCTCCGATAATAACCCACTAAGCCCGTAAAGCTACGCACTTCTGGTCATGAGACTTTGGTTGCTCCTAACTTTGATTGCTTCAATCTTCAGGTCGATGATGATACTCCATGTTTTGACACCACGTGCCCAAGGAATGCTACTTCCTCAAGCGAACTCGCATTTCTTGACTTGGCATAAAGTTTGTTTTCACGAAGCCTTTCAAGTATCGACTTCAAATGGTGCTCATGATCTTGCGGCTTTTGGAATAGATGAGGATGTCATCAATAAAGACAACAACAAACCGATCCAAATATTCCTTGAATACACGGTTCATCATATCCATGAAAGTAGCAGGAGCATTAGTCAATCCAAAAGACATGACTAAGAATTCATAATGCCCGCATCGAGAGTCTTTGAAGGCGTCTTTGGAATATCCTCGGTTTTAATCTTCAAATTGATGATATCCGTAAGCGAAGATCGATCTTTGAAAAGAATTGTGCTCCTTGTAACTGGTCGAATAGGTCATCAATGCGAGGTAGCGGATACCTATTCTTGATGGTGACATGGTTTAATTCTCGGTAGTCAATATAAAGTCACATACTCCCGTCTTTCTTCTTTACGAATAAAACAGGAGCACCCCAAGGAGATGTAGTAGGACGAATGAAACCTATGTCTAACAATTCTCGTAGTTGGACTTTTAACTCCACGAAGTTCAATAGGAGCCATTCGATATGGGGTTTTAGAAATGGGTTTTGTACCCAATTTCAAGGTCAATAAAGAATTCAACATCACGTTACAGGCGTGAGGGCGGGAAGTTCTTCAGAAATACATCAAAAAATTCTCTAACAATGAAATATTATTCAAATCGACTTGTCTTTGTTTAAATCCATAACATGGGCTAAGAAAGCTTGACATCCGCTTTTTCAATAAGCGAATAGCTTTATGGCTTGATATGATAGTGACTGATTTTAGTGGTTTAGTTGTTTGAATTCGTATGACAGTTTGGTTAGGAATATGAAAACTAACAACCGTATAAAAACAATCAATTTTGGCATGATGAGTGGTTAACTAATCAATTCCTAAAATTACATCAAAAGCAAGTATCTTTAAAGATATAAGATCAATAGGTAATGTGATAGTGCCAACTTGGATCATGCAAGATTTATAAACTGTAGATGTAACGAAGGTTTCACCCAACGGAGTTTCAACAGATAAGTCAAAGTCCAATTTCTCCGGAGTCAAGTTTAAACATTGAGCACAAGCAGGAGAGATAAAAGAATGGGTAGAATCGGTATCTAGTAAGGTATAAACTTCGCAAGAGTTCAAGATTAGCTTAACCGTAATCACCTCGTTCGGGTTCCTCGCGGTTTGGCCAGTCACGACAAACGCTCTTCCAAGAACCGCTGATTTCGACTTATCCGGGACAGCCCTTGGAGTCACCATCCCCGTTGAACTTGGTTTTGATACAGAACAATCCCGAGCTATGTGGCCTTCCTTTCCACAGTTATAACATACCTTGGATTGTTGTGGATAGTTTGGATTGATATGTCCCTCTTTCCTGCATTTGTAACATCTAACTGGCGGTCGTTCTCCTCCCCTAGAATTTATTGTTGGTCTTTGGTCTTTCTTTGTTGATGTCTTCCCGTCATTGTTGAATCTCCTCTTTTCGAAATTTCCACTTGACTCACCTCTCCTATTATCATGGCCACGATGACCACCCAGAGTGGTTCCGCCTTTGTTCATATTTTTCCCTCCTCGTTGGTTATCATCGCTCTGATGACTGCTGTCACTGGTATGACCCTGGTTGTGGTCCCTCGGTTAAACATACTCATTATCTCGCTCTAATAATTGAGCCCTGTTTACAATATCTAAATATAAAGAAAATTTATATGAGATATAAGATATTGCCGAATCTCGGGCTTTAGACCTCTCAAAAACATCCTCGTCATTCGTTCCTCATTTTCGACCAAATGAGGTGCAAACCTGGATAACTCGCAAACTTAAGCCTCGTCTTTGGGACACCGTCATGTTGTTTTTGTTCGATCGATAAACTCCACCTCCTTCATATGACGAATACTTTCAGGAAAGTACTTGTCATTGAATAGTTTCTAAAACGTTTCCCAAGACATCTTTGAGTGCGGTGGTGGAGATGCTTCCTGCAGACTCCCACCGGTGAGTACGCCTCACCGCGGAACATAAAGGTGGCGAATGGAACCTTCTGTTTCTCCATGCATCCCAAGACATCGAATATCTTGATAATTTTCTTGACCCACGTTTCCGCCATGATCGGATCCGGCTTTCCCTTAAATTCTGGTGGTCCCAACTCCTTGAACTGCTTGGCTGTGATAAGCCGTGCATTGCTATCATTTCCACCCGTATTTTGTGCACGAGTCTCCCTCGTCTGGTTTTGCATGAACTGCAAAAAGCTCCTAAACATTCCATCATTCATCGTTTGCTCAGTAGTGTTGTTTACAGGAGGAATATTGCCTTCCTGTTGCACGTTCTCCTGGTTTGTAACTAAAGGTTGTTCCACAGTCTCATACACTCCATTGTTAACATTCTCGGTGCCATTCTTAAATATCGCCATAAAACAAGGGTTAATTAAACAAATTAACATATCATATAATATCCCTATATTATGGTGACCAACAAATAAGCTTAGATAAGACACACTTAGCTGAAGGATTTACTCATCTCTCCCCTCCTAGTTCTATTCCCAGATCTCCGCCAGAGACCATATCCTAAGCTACGATACCAATTGTGATGCCCCCAAAATAGGTATACAACACCCATTACGAGTCGCCAAATACATGGTACGAAAGCAAACTACAACTTCAATAATACAATTGTCGTGCAAAATACGACAACACATACTGTGAGTTTAAATACAAATATTGTCTTCTAGACAATATCCACACTCAAATAAGTCCTCGTTACAATTATTCAAACACTATTTTACAGAAATAATGAGGACTGTTAAAACATCTTTCTAGAACCATCACTCCGTACCCCGACTAGTTCCTGCTATGTTCTCACCTCCTGAGAAAAATGGAACAAAAAGGAAAAGGGTGATCTCAACTAGCCCAGGAAAGAATATTATGACTAAGATAATGTACAACAAATTATCGTTAGTCTTCAACAGGGAAAAATCTGATAAAATATAATAGCCAACAAGTTTTAGATCAACAACCTGCAATGAAACAACAATCCATTAGAAAAGTCAGTAGAGAATGAGTTCTACTATCTTTTAAGATTTAAAAAGTCCATCATCAATATTTTATCCTTGTAACAACAATCAATATACATCTTTAATCAAATATTCATCTTTGCACTCACTGAGCCAAAGATATTCATTTGTATCACCGATTAGTCATGTTCATCTCAACTTTTTGTTCATCTTTTACACTGAGCCAAAGATATTCATCGATTAATCATTTATCTTTACTTCTGGTAGCCTAATATATTTAGTAATATCATCATTTAGGAATGAGGATGATGAAAAATATTTTAAAGAAAATGAATCCGAGTGAAAGCGGAAGGACAAATAGTAGGGATTAAGTATAACGGTTTATCCAAGATCAATAATACTTCATAAATACCAATTTTGAAGTAGAATTCAAGAATAAAGATCAAAACATGGATACAATCAAAGATAGTAACCATAATAGACATCTTGGACAAAAGAAGAAAATTTCATTTTTAATTGAATAGTGTCGATACGTGAATAGTAACTCAGACACAAAAAGTTCCAAATTTGATAAAAATTCAGATCAATACTCAAGATAATGATATTGAAGAAATAATATCATATATGAAGAAAATAACATCCCTTACCTCAAAATATCAGTACTTCTGATCGGAATATCTGTATAAGACTGAAGGAAACTTGCACTGATGAATAGAAACTCACAAAGTATCTAAATACTCACAAAATACACTCAATAATCTAGAGAGAGAAAGAGAGAAAACTTATTTCTGGTGTGATTTTTAATTCTAACTTAGCCATCTATTTATAGGAAAATGTTAGCAAACTTGACCAGCAACCTGATGGCTTTACCTGTTACTATTCCCACCCACCACATTTGAAATAAATTTAGCACATTTCTTCACCAACCACAAGTGGGCCCCACTCAATTCTAGAATTTTCCACCAAAATCATTTATAAACCTAATTTCTGAATCAGTCACCTCTTAAAATTCATAAAAAATCATACGTTCTTTTTTAACTGTTCAAAATTTGTGGACATATACTCAACTTATATATGTATAACATATCCAAAAATTACAACGATCCAACGGTCGGATTAAAAATTATAACTCACACAATATATCTCAAAAACATTGGTTTAATTTTTAATACCTTCATTTCGACAAAAATACTGATAAAACACCTCAACATTAACTCCTTCATTTTTAACCACAATAAATATATCCAACATTTATATCCACATAAAATAAATATTTCCTTATCATATGAATCAATAATTAATTATTCACAAATAATATTACAAGAATCACATTTATGACAACCAGGCCGTTCCACAGGAAAGAGGGGTTTTCAATAAGAATTTCTCCTTATTGGGCGCAATTAGGTGACCAAACCTCTCCTTGACAGAACTTTCTAGACATTGCCAATAATGCTATCTAATAATATTATTCAAATAATATGAATTATTGATCCGATAATGGGAAATCTTTGTGCGATGACAATTATTGAAACAACAATAATATAAAATATTACTTATGAGCAATTATTGAATCAATAAAATAAAATATTGAAGCGGTAACTCTGTGTAACAATTATTGAGTAGTGCCTTCTTACGTAAGGATCAATAATTCATCCATACTGTGCATCCATGCGTAATACTATATTTTAACCATCGGGTATTCCAACAGTGTTAACGTTAACAATCAAGGCGCTATTATTTATAAAAACTCAAACTTATCATTTTCTTCATCCAAGCTTATTATTACATTATGGGGCCCACAATGATGCGTCATCGCATGCGAATATTCCTCGACAACAAGAATATTCCACGACCAAACGAATATTATTCCCCATTAACAATGATTATTTTATAACCACTTGCATATTTTGCAAAATTTGCACATTTCACCCATAACTGAGGAGAATTATATCAAATTAATACCTTATTATTCACAAATATAATTAGAGGAAATTGATTTTATTTATAATAAGTTGGGGTCTTACAAATGGTTCTTAAAACTAATGCATATGGTAAGTTCGTGACTCATAATAATATGGTATGTTTTGAACCCCTCGGTGAATGGACGCCTATGGTTACGACTAGGATAAATTCTTAAACTCATATTATTATTATGGCAAGTCCCGAACTTCCAATGTGCGGTAAGTTTGATGAAGCTGGGGTATAATTAAGTTATGAATGAAGAATTGAGGATTACGGGAATAGATAGAATTATTAAGCAATGGATCAGTATAGAAAGTGGAGACATAAGTTTTTCCAAATCTTCTAGCTATGCTAGACTTCAAAATTTTGACTTCAAGCTAAATTTGCACTATGTGCCTTTTTAAAATGAATTTTTTACTCTCAACGCATGGTGACAAATGTGTATGTGTGGACTTCGGGACACTGACACATCGTTACCTATTGAGATATGATATCACTAAAACCGATTTTCAAAGATTTTTGAACTGTTTAAAGAATAGTTTATGCTAATTGTTTCGGCTAGACGAAAATGATTTGAAAATATCAAAATGTATTTTATATCATTAGTGCATCATGGAACCTGGTGAAAAGATGATAAAAACAATGGAGTTATCAATGCAGAATTTCTTAGTGTTGGATGTGATCTAAGGATCGTCACCCACTATGGTATGATGTAGTATGATAAAGTCTAAAATGACGGAATCCTCAAGCGGATTTGTAAATACAAAGATGCGGTATCATGACGTCATAAAATGATTTTTGAGATTTCTTTAAGATACGAGAGATATATATATATATATATATATATATATATGTGTGTGTGTGTGTGTGTATGTGTGTATGTATATTTCAATTGATGTTTGAATTGTTGTAGAAGTCTATGCTATTTGATTTGACTAGGCGATTATTGAAAGATTTTCATGAAATTCAACCGTTTATTGAAAGTTATGCTAAACCAAATTTTTTTTGTGTAGATTCGGATGTTGAAAAGATGAGGTGAACAATACGTAAAAAGGGGACATGTTATCGGAGACAATGGTTCGAAAGTAATGCATATAGTCGTTATGAAGTTAAGATGTAATCGTTGTGCACGACGTAGGGGTACGATAATTTGATCACCTAGAGTACTTGCGAGAGAGTGTTTCGATCGTGTGATTGCTAAACATTTCATTAATGACGGTTTCTGATGGTGATGCATTATTAAACACGGGGAAGAGTTCAAGGTCAAGTATAGTCTTATGGTATTAAAGGTTCAAGTTGAGATACTTAATAACCTAGGGAAATAGTTCAAGGTCTTATGACCCCTCAGCATGATTTGAAATCTTTTAAATTCCTGTTATTCATCTCGCTTCCCAATTATTGAGTAATTGTGGAAGATTCTTATTATTCTGAAAGGTGAAAGTGGAAAGGATGAGAAAATTAAGCAAAACATAATAATTTCAAGAAAGAAATGAAATTCCAGAAGAAGAGAAAATGTGAAACTCTTAGAAGATGAAGAGGTGAGGAATATGATGATCTTAGAATGATCCTTAGAGAAAGAATTTGGTTGCAGAACCTAATAAATAAATAGATATTAACATAAAATCTATTTTGATAAATGGAATGAATGAAAATTAGTAAGTCAAAAATTTTGAGGACGAAATTCTTAGAAGAAGGGGTGAATGTAATGTCCCGAGAGTTTGAGAATATAGTATATGATAATGATCCTTAGGGAAAGATAATGAACGAGTTAAAGAATATGTAATACTCAAATATAATTGAGTCTAAGTAAAGGTTATGAAATAAAACTTACAAGAATTTATTATAAAGAATGGTGAGAGTAGGAAATATAAAACCTATATTAAGGTAATGTGTTGAAGTTATTCAACAAAGAGATTTGATGAAAACTTTGAGTAAGGTAGGGTTTGGTGATTTCGAGGGACGGAATCTTTATAAGGGGAAAGATGTGACAACCCGAATTTTATAAATTATTAAAATAAGAATTTAATAATTAAAATTCTTATTATGAGATGTTTGAGTTTGAGTAGGTATATATCGTCTGCTATATATGTTGAAATATATGATCGGTGTGAAGAGAAATATATATTCATATATTGGGAAAGTGAGGTTTAATAGTTAAGCTAACTATTGAAGGAATTAAATTAATTTAGTAATTAATTTTAAATATTTATTAAATTAAATAAATATTTTAATTAATTTATTGAGATAAATAAATGGTTGATAAAATTGTGGTGAATTAATTTAGTAACTAAATTGATTAATGTAAATTAAATTGAGTAATGATAATTTTATATCGAAGGATTTAATTTAAGGAAATAATTAAATTAAATCAATTGCTCAATATTTAAGAAAATAATTAAATTAAATGAATTGTTTAATTTATTTGGAATTAAATAAATTAAATAAAGTGATGTTTCTAATTTATTAATTAAATTAGATATATAATTATTTATTAATTATAAGTATAATGATAATAAGATTATTATTATTGTTATTATTATTATTATAAGTTATTTAAATTAACTAAACTAAAGTTATTTAAATTAATTAACTAAAGGTGTGACATGAAACTATATAATATAAGGTTATTAAAATAATCTAGTTGGGAGTTATTTGCTTAGCCAAACAAGGCCTTGTGGCCTTTGGCTTTTTCCACTGATGCAACCTTTTTGATTTTGTACTTGATGTTAGTGGGGGAGTGGGAGTCAGTTTATTTTTACGCTTCTTATTTCTCCCTAAGGCTAGACAATATAAAAATATAGAGAAGGTTTGGAGAGAAGAAGAAACATAGAGTTTAGAGAAGAGAGCTTGGAAGCAAGAGAGAGTTCTCTGTGATTTTTAAGAGGAAGGAGGGGAAATTTCTAAACCTAATCGTCATCATCTTTTTGCAAGCAAATAATCAAGGAACAAGGTATAACCTACTCTAATGTTAACACTTGTTTTTGAAATTTCTATTGATAATTATGTTGAATTGATACATATATATGTATGAAGGGTTTATACTCTGTTAATAATCACATGTGAGTGTTGTTTGATGATAAAAATATATGTAAATTGGTTGTAGGAAGAAAAGTATAAAACAATGTTTATGTTTATAGGATATGACTTAGAAAGTATGAAATTTCATGATCAATACTTGCTATAATCTGTAAATTGATGTTGGATTATGTTAGTATGTGAAGAAACGAAAACAACGTAGTTGGAATCGTGTCAATTGATTAAGAAAGCGAAGTCGTGGCGATTGAATTAGCTAAATTGTCAAAACATGAACAATTGGTATGAACATGAGTTGTAAATTAATATTTGGGTTAGTTAATGTTTATGTTAATTGATGGGTATTTGGTATATTGTAGTTTTATGAATTTACAAACCTATAGAATCGAAAATGGATTGAATTCGATGAGTATAACTCATATTATGATGATTGGAAGGAGGTTTGGTGCGTAAAATCGCGAAGTGCGAGAACACAGGATCGTCTACGCCTCCCGAGGTGCTTTCTGCCGCCCCAAGGCCAATTGGGGTAGCAATTTGGCCAAGCTTCGATCTTTGAGTAGACTACTCGACGACTCTTTGCGATGAAATTAGGTATAACATTTTCATACGAAACTCGATTGAGGTGATTCAAGATGATCCGGAGCGAGACGAATAGACCTACAACTTTTGTTCTTTAAGGTTTTCAATTTGAGGTCGTTAGGAAGGGTCAAAATGGTCATCTTTAGGACTATTGTGTTTGAGGAGGCAAGCAATCGGAGGCGTCGGGCATGCGTATACAAGTGTAGTGCTCTTGGCGACAAAAGATGTTGTTCTAAGTTATAGAACATGAATATTATGAAGTATAATGATGCTTAACATTAATAAATGATATATTAGATAAGTTGAATATGCATACCAAGAACACACAAGAGAGACAAATTGGGCGTGTGACGAATAAGCGTCGAAAGCAAGTGATAAGTGATAATGAGCGTAAAAAAGTGTTTTAAGTCAAATGAAATGAATATTATAAGATATTGAATAGTGTTAATATAAAACAAATAATGATTCCTAGCAAGACTTAAACACTTGAATGAACTTGAATATGAAATATAGTGAGCTATAATTAGAAAGTTAACCTGATAAAATTGAACATTGTGTATTGATAATAGGAAGGGTTATGAGATGTAGAGTAAAGTTTACATTACAACTACTATACGTTGCTATGTGACTAATAGTTAATGTGAATGATTATATAATTGTGTAGGGCGCGTGAAGTGCGATATATCGTAAGTTATTAAGCTATTATTGGTAAAAAACAACGATCAAGGAAAGTCTTTTAGTTCCTATTTGCTATGTGAACTTGGTGATTAAGCTATTTTAAATCCTTATTGCAAATAACATGATGTGTTATATATATGTTGAAAGTATGAAAGCGTTAAAGTCAATCTATGACTACGTTGATTGAATAAAGCATGTTGATTGAGTAAGGAACTCAATCTTTATATTTGATATTATAAAAGCTGTAACATGTATGTGATGTTAGTACAATGTTTATGAGATATATGTTGATGCATGTTATTATATGTTACGTGATGCATGAAAGCTGTTAGATTTTTCTTTGAATTTATCGAGCTCAACCTTGCAAATAACCATTTTTGCGGAGTTAAAGATTGAAGATGTCACTTTATGTTGCTACTTGAATGAAGTGGTTCGGAAATAATATATGAATACTTATATTTTTAGCTAAAGTGGCTATTTCTTTAAACCATGATTAAGACTCATGAGATGTATTAAATGTTTTATGATGTATAGTTTTATATTGAGTTGTAAAGCTAGAGTTAGAGTTATATCGATATGTAAAGGTTATCGATTGAAATGTAAAATTTTATATGATAACAATGATAAAAGCGAATCATAAAATAAGATTGATTCAAAGACATGTAGTTGATAAAGGTTTTGATTGACATTTTATAAAGGGAATTAAAGTAATAAGAAATAAAAGTTTAAATTATTCCGCATTTTATAAAGTTTAACATCGAATAATGATGTAAAATCGGAAGGTAGATGTGTTATTAACGACCAAAGTTGAGATTTAAATTGTATGAATTTTGGGAAAACTATGTACTTCGATTAGTGATTTAGGTTGCTCCACTTTGAATTGCTTCAATTTTCCGGGTCAGCCAGATATTCCATGACTTGATGATACTACCTTGAGGAATGCTACTTCCTCCAAACCAGAACTCGCATTTCTTCAACTTGGCATAAAGCTTGTATTCACGAAGCTTTTGGAGTACCAGCCTCAAGTGTTGCTCATGATCTTCACGGATTTTGGATTAAATAAGGATGTCATCAATAAAGACGACCACAAAGTGATCCAAATATTCCTTGAATACTAGGTTCATCATATCCATGAAGGCAGCAGGAGCATTAGTCAATCCAAAGGACATGACTAGGAATTCATAATGCCCGTACTGAGTTCTGAAAGCCATCTTTGGAATGTCATCTGTTTTAATCTTCAATTGGTGATATCCGGAATGAAGATCAATTTTTGAAAAGAATTTGGCTCCTTACAACTGGTCAAACAGGTCATCAATACGTGGCAATGGGTACCTATTTTTGATGGTGACATATTAACTTCCTGATAATCAATACAAAGTAGCATGCTCCCATCTTTCTTCTTCACGAATAGAACAGGAGCACCCCAAGGAGAAGTACTAGGATGAATAAAGCTAATGTCTAACAATTCCTGCAGTTGGGTCTTTAACTCCTGAAGTTCAATAGGAGCCATTCGATATGGGGCTTTGGAAATGGGTTTTGTACTGAGTTCAAGGTTGATACAAAATTCAATTTCACGCTCTGGGGGTAGGCCAGGAAGTTCTTTAGGGAATACGTCAGGGAATTTATTAACAATTGAAATATCATTCAAAACTGACGTATTTTTGTTTAGATCCGTGACATGAGCTAAGAAAGCTTGACATCCGTTTTTTAATAAACGAATAGCTTTATGGATTGAGATGACCGTGATTGATTTTAATGGTTTGGTCGCTTGAATTCGCATAACAGGTTGATTAGGAATATGAAAGCTAACAACCTTACGAAAACAATCAATTTTAGCATGATGAGTAGTTAACCAATCAATCCCTAGAATCACATTAAATGCAAGTATTTTCAATGAAATAAGATCGAAAGGTAATGTGAGGGTACCAATTTGAACCAAACAAGACTTATAAATAGTGGATGTAATGAAGGTTTCTCCCAACGGAGTTTCCACAGATAAGTCAAAGTCTAATTTCTCCGGAGTCAAATTTAGTCGTTGAGCGCAAGTAGGAGAAATAAAAGAATGGGTAGAACCGGTATCAAATAAGGTAAAGACTTCGCTAGAGTTTATGATAAGCTTACCCGTGATGACCTCGTTCGGGTTCCTTGCTTTTTGGGAGGTCATAACAAGCGCTCTCCTTACTGGCTTTGACTTTTACAGGGGACTGGCCTTTGGTGCCTCCATCCTAAGTGAACTTGTCTTTGGTGAGCGACAAAATCGAGCTAAGTGACCTTCTCTTCCACAATTATAACATGCTTTGGAATGACATCGCATGTGTTTTGGTGATGTGTCCCTCCCCTCCACATTTGAAGCATATTATAGGTGGTCGTTATCCTTCCTTAACAACGGGTGCTGGTGCTGACGTCTTTCCATTATTGTTGAATCTCCTCTTCTTGAAATGTCCATTCTTATTATTTTGGCCATGATTACCACCGAAGTGGTTACCATTTCTGGCCTATTGATTCCCTCCACGCTTGTTGTCATCGCTTCTATGACTACTCTCACTGGTATTATCATTTTTCCGGCTGCTCTCTTTTGGTTGCGTTTACTCGTTATCGCGCTCCACTAACTGAGCCCTATTTATAACATCTGAATACAAACATAGTTTATTAGAAATAAGATATTGACGTATCTCCGGCTTCAAACCTCTTAAAAACATCCCCGTCATTCTCTCTTCATTATCAACCAAGTGGGACGCAAACCGGGACAACTCGGCAAACTTGGCTTCGTACTGCGACACGGTCATATTATTCTGCTCCAACTTGATGAATTCTGCCTCTTTTATGTGACGAATACTTTCGGTAAAGTACTTGTCGTTGAATAGTTCTTGGAACTTCTCCCAAGACATCTTCAGTGCGGCAGGTTGAGTACGCTTTACCGATTCCCACCTGTAATCTGCCTCTCCTCGCAACATAAAGGTGGCAAAGGGAGCCTTTTGCTCCTCGTAGCATCCCAAGACATCAAATATCTTGGTGATCTGCTTTATCCATGCTTCCGCCTTAAGTGGTTTTGGCTCTCCAATAAACTCCAGTGGTCCCAGCTCATTGAACTGTTTAGCGGTGACCGTCCAAGAGTTTCCAGTGTTTCCACCTACATTTTGGACAAGAGCCACTCTCTCCTGATGTTGCATAAATTGCATGAAGCCTCTGAACATTCCATCATTCATCATTTGGTCAGTGTTGTTGTTTGTATGAGGATTGTCGCCTTCCTGATGCACATTATCTTGATTATTGATATGTGGTGAATCAACGGTCTCCTGTGGTCCATTGTTATTCTCAATATTCTCGGATATCATTTTCAGATACTTCCACAAAACAAAAGTTAATTGACATTTAACATATTATCCCTATATTCTCACCGACCAATTAAATACCAAATAAACTTAGGTAGGTCATACTAGCGAAGGAATTCCCCGTCTCTCCCCTCTTAGTTCTATTCTCACATCTTAGCCAGGGATCATATCCCTAAGCTTTGATACCAACTGTGACATCCCCAAAATGGGTATACATCACCCATCTTGAGTCGCCAAATACATGGTACAAAATTCAAATACAGACTTAATTATACAACAGTAGTGTAAAATACGACTAAACATATCTTTGTGAGTTTTAATACAAATATTGTCATCTAGACAATATACAAACTCAATGGGGTCCTCATTACATTTATTATTACACTATTTCACGAGAATAGTGAGGACTACTAATGCACCATCTAGGACCATCACTCTGTTCCTCGACTAGTCCTCGCTACGTTCTCATTTCACAAGAGAACAATGAAAGCGGAAAGGGTGAGCTCAACTAGCCCAGTAAGAAATATTATGACTAAGGTAATGCAGAATAATTTATCGTTAGCCTTCAACAGTGTTAAACTGATAAAATATAATAAATATCAAGTTTAACTGTAGTAGAATAAACAATCCATTAGAAGAGTCAAGTAGAGCATAAAATCTACTATCTTCTATGATTTAAAAGGTTTTCATCATTTTTATCATTTGGGACTCAAACAATAAATAATCCACATCATCAAGTCACCCCTGCACTACGGCCAAGGATATTCTTTAGTATCACGACCACAAATTATCCATGCACTATGGCCAAGGACATTCATGTATTCATTAATGGTCATGATCATGCCAACAACTGTCCATCAATGCACTACGGGCCAATGAGGACTTTTACCACATCATTTGTAACATTACGGTCATAATTACCCCGAATAAACCCTGGTCATAATCATACCAAGTCTATCTATGCACTACAGGCCACAGATGACTTTCAACAAAATATAAACATGAGGATGATGACAATGATATAAGAATTCAATAAAACAAGTTCAAGAATTAATTTATCTAGGAACTGATAACGTCCAAATTGTCAACATGATACTGCTTTGAGAGTAAAATTCAAGAATGCTTAGAAGAATATTTCTATGAAAAGATACTGGATGAAGCGCAAATATCAAGGATATTCCACTAATTTCATGGAGTATAGAAGTCAAAGTTTTAACCAACTGAGTGTAATAAAGAATGGAATAACAAAAGAAATCACCTGGCATGCGATAGACTCCACAGATAGGTTATTCCAATAGAATAATAAATAATGGAACTAGGTCATGCGTAAACGCACAGACAGGTTATTCCAACAGAATAATAAACAACGAAACCAAGTCATGCGTAAACGCACAGACATGATGTTCCAACAGAATAATAAATAACAGAACCAGGCCATGCGTAATGCACAGACAAGATGTTCCAATAGAATAATAAAGAATGGAGTAGCAGAAGAATTTCACTAAGTATAGGCTAGCTCAGCAGATATCAAAGTTATTCCAATGAATAATAAAGAATGGAATAAATGAAGTTACATTCATGAATACAAAAGAAATAATACCACTACCAGTAAAATAAAGCTGGATATAAGAGTAGAAGAAGTAGCGAGAATACTTTTCTATAGTTTCTCTATAATTTCTCTCTCTAGAGTTTCAGTGAATTCGTAATAAATAATGAAGGAATGAGCTTCTATTTATAGAAGAATGGACTGAATAGTAACTTATTCATGAACGGTCCAGATTGATTTACTTTTAAACGGACGGTCCAGATTTAAAGCAAAATCTTTTAAATAAAATATAATATATTCTATTTTTCATAAAAAACAAAAGTTATTATATAATATATATATATATAAATTATCACATGTTCGTTGAAAAAGAACATCCCCTCGTGAATTATTTGCCTCCCTTTCGGCCAACTTTGTCATATATATATATATATATATACACGGTCAGGATCAAGAGCATTTCTCCTTAAATAGCATTCCTCCTTAAATAACATTCTTTTATTAAAACTACGTCGTTTTGGATGGACGCGGTGATATTTTTGTAAATACGCGGTGGCATTGTATTTACAAAAATGTCACCGCCCCTCCAAAACTAATTTAATTTTAATAAAAGAATGCTATTAAGGAGAATGCTATTTAAGGAGAATGCTCTTGATCCTTACTATATATATATATATATATATATATATATATATATAATCACATGCCCGCAATACATATATATATAAGAAAATTGAGATTACTTTCTCTCTAATTGATTTTGAAAAAATGAGCAAGTGGGGGTTCAAATAATAGGCAAAATACATCATAAAATTTCCTCAATATTTTTAACAACACTTATCATCATTATTATAATTTCGGTGATTAATCGACTGTGTCGTTCCCAGAAAGAGGGGCTTTCAATAAGGATTTCTCCTATTAGTGCTTAATTAGGTGACCAAACTCTCCATGATGTGAACTTCTAGACATCGTTAATATTGCAAATAATAATATTAATAACTTTGTCGTCTCAATTATTGATTTAATAATATATAAAATATTGATAATAATTGAATCAAATAACGTGAGATAATATCGCGGCAATTACGGTAGCAATAATTGAACAAAAGCGAGTGACTTCTCACGTAAGCATCAATAATCAATACTGTGTGTACTCTTTGTGCACGCCAGCGTATTCTTTGTACTTTTAACACCGGGTGTTTCAACAGTTAACGGTAAAACTTCCGCCGTTATTTTCATAAAATATTTTTGTCATTTTCTTAATCCGACAATAATTCCGCTGTGAGGTCCACCAATGATTGTGCCGTTGTACGAATTCCATGTTAAAACGAATATTGCACGACTAATCGAATATTATATAACAATTTGCGTACTTTGTAAAATTTACAAATATTACCCACAACTATCACATTATATCAAATTCATTCCATAATATTTAAAAAATGATATTTATAGAAAAATCATCTTTATTAAAAAGTTGGGGTCTTACAACTACAACTAGAAATCATCAACTTGGTCATAAAACAAATACACAAGGAGATCTGATCTCCCAAAGTCACTGTCAAACATCACCTGGGTTTTCCAGAAACCCAGGCAGTTCGAGTAGCCATCTAGTTGCTCATTTAATCTAGGTTTCGGTCATGATTCTTGTGATATAATGGTACAGCTGTATAGTCCACATGTCAAGGTACAACAAAAAATCACCAGATCAACTTAACAACATCAAAACAGTACGATCTAGTTCGGTCAAACTAGGCAACAACAACTGTTCTTGAACATTTCTGGAAAACCCAAAAATGTTCTTGAGCTGTTTTGTCAACGGTGGTTTGACCAACAATAATTTTGATTCTGAGCAAGATCTGTGTGATCTAAATTTTTGAGTATCTAGCTTACATGTCATAGTACACTCTGCAACCAACAACAAGACATAAAACATAAAATACAAACAAGATCAAGGGCTTCAAAAATCATGTCAGACCACCTAGAAAGTTCTGGGTTGCCCAGATTCAAACTTTTGTGCTCGGTCAACCATGTTTGACTGCTTATATAACATGTTATGACCATGATTCAAAGTCCAGATTACAGTCCATATGACAAATGTAACGCCTGAGAAAAATTGAATTTTTAGAAGAATTTTTTTTTAATTATAATGATTAAATGAATTTAATTAATTATTTATGGAGCAAGCTAATTGAAGATCATTATATGACCTAGACATGTTCGAACATTGTAGGATTTTGACTACGTGATAAAATTAAAGTGTTTGAATTTCCAAGACGAAAATAAAAGCTTTCCGAGAAATTTTCCGGAAAACACTATTCACGCATTTCTGCTCGGGAATTATTTTTGAACTTCCGAGAAATACGTAACGATAGAATATCGATGTGAGATAGAATATCCAATAATTTTTCATTTATGGAAAACGTAATATTTCACCTATGGACTTAAAACCTAACGTTTAAGGAAAATGATTTACGGGAAGTAATTGTAATGCGATTAATGAATTAAACAATAATCATATAATATGTAGGTATTATACGAAGTAATGAATACGAGTATGATACGGGGTATTATACGAGTACGTATGAATGATGGTATGTTGTATGTATTGAATAAGTATATGAGTTAGGATATGAGATTAATACTTAAATTATGCGTTATAAGGCTTTAAGCCATTTATGAATAGAATTGTGGATTGTGTATGAAATGCAAGTCCATAAACTTTAAGGGCAAGCCCAAGATAGATTATTGTTTAGCCCAAGTGTTTATTAATATTAAGCCTAAGTATTTGTAATGTAAAGCCCAAAGCAATTTATTGCAAGCCCAAAATGATTAAGCTAAACTAATTAAGCTAAAACCCAAAGTAAATATCCAACGGGTTAGGGGATGGTGTAAACCCATGGGGCAAACCATGGATAATTCAAAGTGATGAGCAAGTAAAGCTCACTTTATGGCTAAGCAAAAAGTGTGGGGAGCAAGATAGCATAATTGCAACGTACTTATGTGTGATTAACTAGTATGCTTAATGATTAAGTAAGAGTGATGTCCAAGTTTATGTGGTGAGCAAGTTTACTTAGGGACAAAGTATGGAATAGTAAGGAGGTGATTTAAGGAGGTGGAATGGCTTAATGACTATATTACCCTAACCTTAGAAATCCTATAAATAGAGAGAGCTTGGATTCATTTGTTGGTTATTGTATTTCATCCAACATTTTAAGTGCTTATTTGCTTGAGAGAATAAGCTACAAAAGTTAGAAAAGCTAGAGTTTATAGTTCAAGGAGCAAGAAGAAGGATTAGCAAGAGAACATCAAGAGTAAGTAATCTTAAGTCATGATTCTCTTTCTCTTCTATTGTTAGAGAAGGGGTATTGGTAGAACAAGCATGCTAAGAAGAGGTTGGAATAATGAATCAAAGGGCTTAAGTCTTAATAAGCCGGATAAGTCATGAATAACAAATTCATTCGTAAATAAGTTATGAACTTATAATGAAAGTATAAGAACTTGTTAGAACTTGTAACATGTTTACATTAATAAAATTAGTATGATTAATAAGATGTAAGAATAATGATTAAAGGACTTAACTCATTAATAAGTCATATAAAAAGAAGGCATAAGTCATGAGTAATGAAAATATAAATAATTTATATTTTCATAAGTTACAAATTTATCAAGAATAAGTAATAACTTATCATGTTATGAGTTAATGAATCATGTATGTCAAGATATTGGTATAATGGATTGAATCCAATTGAAACGGTTTAAAAATCTCAAGTAATGAAGTTTTGCCGAAATTAACACGATTGGACGATAATCGTCGAATTCGTGAAATTCTCGGAATGAAAGTCGAATTTTGATATTGAGATTGGAAACGTTGGTTTTCAATGGAGACAAGTCTTATTTGGCATTATAGAGTTGCAGACTTGAAAATGGTCGGATTCCGACTTAGAACGAAAAAACGAGCGTTGAACGTTCACGAACGTTTATCGTTTTCGTTAAAAATGGACTAATAGGTGAATTTTTAGCAAACAAAGTCGAATAGATAAAATTCTTGCATGAACGCATAGAGTACGTAATTTGTGAACCGTAGGCTCTTGAACGAGCCAATTCGAACATATAACGAAGAAGTTACGAGCCTGTGAATCTCACCTAAAAGAAAAATTGTTGAATTTTACGGTCTTGAGTATCAGCGGCATGGCTGGCTGATCAAAACAAAAATAAATTCGCCCAAAGTGACAAAAGTGAACCTCATTGTGAGTCTCATGCCACAGCGCGATAGTTAACACTAAGACTCGGCGATAGTTAACCCTAATGGGCGTACGCCAATAACGCTGGCATCAAAGGAATTCTTGGCAGCTGCGGCCGAATTTTAAAACATAAATGAACAAGAATGGTTACAAATAGAGTATGAAGGGAAATTGTTTAGCAATGAACTAAGGGACTTTATAAAATATTGTTAAGTCATAACTAAACCTCAAGTGTGATCACTTAGAGTTAAAGTAAGTCAATTGAAGATGAACGCAAACGATATGCAATAAGCGTACTTAATCAATGACGATCGAGTTTCGATTAAATAATATAAGGACGTTAGTAAGCCGTGAGGAAGGATAATTAACTTGAACCAAGTTGTATTAATGAAATAATTGCAGTTAAGAGAACGAAGTTGGTAAGAATGATGTAAAGAATGACGGAAAGCCGGAACCAATAAATAACAAATTTAAATAAGGGATTAGATTGTGAAGAAGAGTAAGATTCTTTAGGAACTATATACGTTCAATCATGACCTAATGTGGTATGTTATATGGTTATGTGTTATAGAGACTGTAAAGATTCAAAAGGGAAAGTAATTATACTATAGCAGACACTGAAGGCAAGTTTTTCTTAAACGCTTGTCTAACCTTCGTGTTAGCCAGGTTTTCAAATGATTCAAATTATGATAAAATATAATAAATATCAAGTTTAACTGTAGTAGAATAAACAATCCATTAGAAGAGTCAAGTAGAGCATAAAATCTACTATCTTCTATGATTTAAAAGGTTTTTCATCATTTTTATCGCTGGGACTCAGCTTAATAAATAATCCACATCATCAAGTCACCCCTGCACTACGGCCAAGGATATTCTTTAGTATCACGACCACAAATTATCCATGCACTATGGCCAAGGACATTCATGTATTCATTAATGGTCATGATCATGCCAACAACTGTCCATCAATGCACTACGGGCCAATGAGGACTTTTACCACATCATTTGTAACATTACGGTCATAATTACCCCGAATAAACCCTGGTCATAATCATACCAAGTCCATCTATGCACTACAGGCCACAGATGACTTTCAACAAAATATAAACATGAGGATGATGACAATGATATAAGAATTCAATAAAACAAGTTCAAGAATTAATTTATCTAGGAACTAATAACGTCCAAATTGTCAACATGATACTTCTTTGTAGAGTAAAATTCAAGAATGCTTAGAAGAATATTTCTATGAAAAGATATTGGATGAAGCGCAAATATCAAGGATATTCCACTAATTTCATGGAGTATAGAAGTCAAAGTTTTAACCAACTGAGTGTAATAAAGAATGGAATAACAAAAGAAATCACCTGGCATGCGATAGACTCCACAGATAGGTTATTCCAATAGAATAATAAATAATGGAACTAGGTCATGCGTAAACGCACAGACAGGTTATTCCAACAGAATAATAAACAACGAAACCAAGTCATGCGTAAACGCACAGACATGATGTTCCAACAGAATAATAAATAACAGAACCAGGCCATGCGTAATGCACAGACAAGATGTTCCAATAGAATAATAAAGAATGGAGTAGCAGAAGAATTTCACTAAGTATAGGCTAGCCCGCGTATACAGGTTATTCCAACAGAATAATAAAGAATGGAATAACAGAAGTTCTGTTCATGAATACAAAAGAAATAATACCACTTACCGTAAAATAAACTGGATATAAGAGTAGAGAAGTAGCAGAATACTTTTCTATAGTTTCTCTATAATTTCTCTCTCTAGAGTTTCAGTGAATTCGTAATAAATAATGAAGGAATGAGCTTCTATTTATAGAAGAATGGACTGAATAGTAACTTATTCATGAACGGTCAGATTGATTTACTTTTAAGCAGACGGTCAGATTTAAAGCAAAATCTTTTAAATAAAATATAATATATTCTATTTTCATAAAAAACAAAAGTTATTATATAATATATATATATATAAATTATCACATGTTCGATTTGAAAAGAACATCCCTCGTGAATTATTTGCCTCCCTTTATTAACTTTGTCATATATATATATATATATATACGGTCAGATCAAGAGCATTTCTCCTTAAATAGCATTCCTCCTTAAATAACATTCTTTTATTAAAACTAAATGCGTTTTGGATGGGCGCGGTGATATTTTTTGTAAATACGGCGGTGGCATTGTATTTACAAAAATGTCACGCGCGTCCTCCAAAAACGACGTAATTTTAATAAAAGAATGCTATTAAGGAGGAATGCTATTTAAGGAGAATGCTCTTGATCCTTACCATATATATATATATATATATATATATATATATATAATCACATGCCTGCAATACATATATATAAGAAAAATTGAGATTACTTTCTCTCGACGATTTTGAAAAATGAGCAAGTGGGGGTTCAAATAATAGGCAAAATACATCATAAAAATTTCCTCAATATTTTTAACAACACTTATCATCATTATTATAATTCACAGTATTAATCGACGAAGTCGTTTCGAGGAAGAGGGGCTTTCAATAAGGATTTCTCCTATTAGTGTTAAATTAGGTGACCAAACCTCTCCATGACGAACTTCTAGACATCGTTAATATTGCAAATAATAATATTAATAACTTTGTCGTCTCAATTATTGATTTAATAATATATAAAATATTGATAATAATTGAATCAAATAACGTGAGATAATATGCAGCAATTACGGTAGCAATAATTGAACAAAACTGAGTGACTTCTCACGTAAGCATCAATAATCAATCTGGTGTGCTCTTGTGCAACTACGCGTATTCATTGTACTTTTAACAAAGTGTGTTTCAGCAGATTAACAGTAAAACTTCATAGATTATTTTCATAAAATATTTTTGTCATTTTCTTAATCCGACAATAATTCCGCTGTGAGGTCCACCAATGATTGTGCCGTTGTACGAATTCCATGTTAAAACGAATATTGCACGACTAATCGAATATTATATAACAATTTGCGTACTTTGTAAAATTTACAAATATTACCCACAACTATCACATTATATCAAATTCATTCCATAATATTTAAAAAATGATATTTATAGAAAAATCATCTTTATTAAAAAGTTGGGGTCTTACAACTACAACTAGAAATCATCAACTTGGTCATAAAACAAATACACAAGGAGATCTGATCTCCCAAAGTCACTGTCAAACATCACCTGGGTTTTCCAGAAACCCAGGCAGTTCGAGTAGCCATCTAGTTGCTCATTTAATCTTCAATTCTGCCAAGTACTTAACCATTCTATGACCTCGGGCTTCGTATTCCCCTAAGAGTTGTTTGAAGACCAACTGAGAATCACTGAAGATGACTATTCTATGCACTTCAAGACTCTTAGCCAGTCGTAACCCTGCTAGTATCGCCTCATATTCTGCTTCGTTGTTCGTTGCTCTTAACTCGAATCTGATGGCCTACTGCACTTTGAATCCCTCCGGACTTGTCAAAATGATCCTTGCTCCACTGATGTCCAAAGTAGAAGACCCATCTACATACAACGTCCACAAGCTCTGCTTCTGCTGAAGATTTGCAACTACTCTGTCAGACCCTTCAGCTTTTGTCCCCGCTTCATTCGCTTCAGAAAACGAACACTCGACTATAAAATCAGCAAAGGCCTGCCCCTTGATGGAAGTTCGGGGATGATATTCAATAAAAAATTGGGACAACTCCATCGTCCATGCAACTAATCTCCCCGAAACCTCAGGTTTGCCCATTATTTTCTTCAAAGGCTGATCTATGTATACCACCAACAACCTACCCTGGAAATATTGCCTAAGCTTTCGACTAGCTATTATCAAAGCAAAGGCAAATTTTTCAATGTTTGGGTACCTTATTTCAGCATCCCTAAGGACATGGCTTACGTAGTAAACCAGGTGCTGCTTACCCCCAACTTCACACACCAAAACTGCTTCTACTGCCAACGAACTAGCTGCTAAGTAAAAATATAGAGGCTCAGCAGGAGCGGGCTTCACCAATAAAGGTGCCGAAGACAAATAGGTCTTGATACTCTGGAAAACGTCTTCACATTCCGAAGTCCACTGGAACGTCTTCGCATTCTTTGGCCCTTTCAAAGTGTCAAAAAATGGCAAACACCTTTCTGCCGACCTGGACATAAATCTCCTCAATGTTCCAATCCTTCTAGTCAGATGTTGGACATCTTTAAATGACTGAGGAGTCTTCATATTCAGAATTGCTTAAATCTTCTCTGGGTTGGCTTCAATTCCTCTCTGACTGACAAGATAACCCAGAAACTTGCGACCCCTAATCCAGAAGGTGCACTTAGTAGGATTTGACCTCAAGTTGTGATGACGAAGCGTGCCGAAAGCATTCTTCTAAATCATGTAAGTGTTTACACACTGCATGCTCTTGTGATCATGTCATCTATATACACCTCCATGTTCCTGCCCAATTGATGTCTGAAGACGTAATTCATCATCCTCTAGTATGTGGCCCCGACATTGATTAGGCCAAAGGTTATTTTCTTGTAGGCATATACCGAACGATGCGTAATGATCGCCGTCTTTGGTATATCCTCTTTGAACATGGAAATTTGTGGTACCCAGAGAATGCATCCATGAAGCTCAATAAAGCATACCCCGAAGTCGCATCGATGAGCTGGTCGATGTGGGGCAGCGGGTAGAAATCCTTAGGACAAGCTTTGTTCAGATCTGTATAGTCGATGCAGACTCGCCATTTCCCATTCTGCTTCTAGACCAGCACCACATTCGCCATCCACCACGGGTAGTCGATCTCAAAGATGAAGTCCGCAGCCAGCAGCTTTGCAATCTCTTCATCGATGATCCGTTGGCGCTTAGGTGCAAAAATCCTCCTCTTCTGCCGAACTGACTTCTTTTACGGGTCCACTTCCAACCGATGCTCAACAATATCTCTGTTCACCCCTGGCATATCCTGAGGTTCCCACGCAAAAATGTTGACATAGCAGCGTAGGAGTTCCATGAGGTTCGTCCGGAGAGGTTCCGGCAGACCCGAACCTATTTTTACTGTCTTGTCACTCTTTCCAGGAATGAGCTCGATCTCCTCTGTTTCCCCATCTGGCATGAATAATGGCTCTGAACTGCTCTCGGTGAAGGGCTCGATCTCTATCGCTATGGTCTGTTTCTGCTACGACACCCCCACTCCCGAAGTGATCACATCATTTTTATAACACCTTCTGGCCAGATTCAGATCCCCTTTCACCTCTCCAACTCGAGCCGTAGGAAATTTGATTTTGAAATGAGGGATCGAGGTCACAGCTTGTAAAGCGGTCAAAGTAGGCCTTCCCAAAATGGCATTATAAGCAGAATCTACATGCACAACATAAAATTTGCAAGTTATTTCTACCTGTTAGGGGCCATTAGAAGATATTTGGCGACTCAATAGTTCCGACCACCTTAATTTGGATCATTCTTTGAAGCCAGTATAAAGGAGCCTCCTGTCCGATCTCCATCTTTTGCCCATTCAGATACATCCTCTGATAAGCGTGGGCATACAGAATATCCACATGAGACCCGTTGTCAATAATCAATCGCTTCATATCCACCGAACCCACTTGTGTCGTCACCACTAATGATCCCTCATGCGGTTCGATGGTTTCCGAAGGGTAATCCTCATCAGTAAAGGAGATTTACATACCTGGATAAGGTCTGTCAGTCTTCGGGAGGGTACCCGCCACCGACATAACCGAATCCAGATAACTTTGGCGCTTCTTTCCAATAAGCTTGCCTGAAGTGCCCCCAGTGATGACATCTACCACATGCCTTGCAGGCTGTCAAGGAGCTGGCAATGCGTGCTGAACTGGCTGAGCTGCTTGAATAGGCTCTCTATCCCGCTGCTGGGCTTGTTGAGTTGTTCTTGCAGCCACATACTGAACTAAGGCACCACCTTGAACCTTCCTCTCGATGAAGTCCTTTAGACTAGCATAGTCATTTGTATCGTGACCTGAAGCCTGATGATAATCGCAATACTTACGAGAATTACCTGCTCCAGGCTTAAGGTTGTCTCGAGGTGGTTCATAGATAGGTTGATTTTTGATTTGGTCCAGGATGACAACCCTATCAGTATTGATTTGAGTGTACGTCCTATTTACTTTCTGGGTCGGAGCGGACGAACGACCTCCTCCTTGTCTCTAGTTGTTATTATACTTCTTCGACCCACCATCATAGCGGTCTTTGTTCCCTTCGCTTTTCTTCTGGTCTCCGGCTGTTCTGTCCCGATCTGTCTCCTTGAGCTGATCTGAAGAAGGGCGCTTACGACTATTCATGGCCTCCTCCACCACGATATAGCCCTCTGCCTTATCGAAAGCTTCAGCAAGACTCTTCGGGTGGTGAAACATCAACTTCTTTACCAATTTTTCAGACTTTACCAGGTCCAAACCATTCTAAAACAGTCCAACTGCTTGAAGATCATTCAAGTCTATCACCTGGCCTACTGCTTCACGGAACCATTTCACATACTGGCCCAAAGACTCATTCGAATACTATCGAACCTGAGCCAATGAGCCGGTTGGTTTTCCCCTCCTCTTGTTGCTCCCAAAACGAGTATGGAACTTACTGCACAAATCTGCCCATGATGAGACTGAATCCGAAGGCAACATCCCCATCCACTACTTGGCGTCTTTACGAAGCATCGTAACAAAGGTATGCCACTTAGAAGCATCGCTAAAGTCATAATAGTCCATCAGTCGGTCGAACGCCTGACTGTGGTCATAAGGATCCCCCGATCCATCATAGCTTTCCATGTGGGGAAACTTCTTAGTGGGATCAGCTTTCTCTTTAAGAATCTCCGCAGAAAAAGGAGATGCCTTCTTTCCCGAAATATCCTTTGTTTGTTGGACTTCGGCAAGCTGCTTCCGAAGTTCCTTCAGTTCTTTAACCAGATACTCCACTCCTTCTGGCTGAGATGATGCTTCTTTTTCTTGTAACTCTCCCTTCCTCTGAGTAGACCGGCCGCACGCTGACGAAGTTAGGGGCACGCTGGGCTCACTAAGCGACGTCAGACGATGCCAAATGCACGTCAAGGCATGTTTGGTGACGCTGAGCGTCATTGTACATGTCAAACGTGTCATGCACGTTTCGCCAGGACGTTTCATGATGACATGTGATATCTTGGACATCATTCCAAAAATGTTCCATCTTATAAAAGTCAAATATTGTAAAGACTGTATGGTAAATATAAACAGATTCAATATGTAAACTAAATTAAGAAGATGTTATATAACTCGGAATTAAGCAAGAATACAAGATATGATTCCGTAATGAGTATGGAATGATTGAAAATACATTATAAAAACTAAAAATATAATGTCTTGAAATTACGAAAGCTATTGTGAAGCATTTTGAGCATGATCTATTTAAGATATAGTAAATCATTAATTAATTTAATAAAGAAATTAAATTTATAAACATACCATATTCCAAACTTAGTATGTTTAAACCATAAAATTGTCTTATAATAAAAATAAACCATTAAAGAGGGAAGTTTACGGGTCGTACCATTTCTATACGTCGTGACGCAGAATAAAGTAAAGATCGCTCGAGTTAACCAACTAAGCTACAATGTTATAAAAAATGAATAAGAATAAGTGTAAACCAAGAATGTGCATTGAATATGTGACTAAATTGTGTATGTATATGAATTTAATTGTGTAGTACTTTTATCAGGGGATTAACATCAAGTATCTAATGTAACGGGACGAATTAATTAAGTCGTAATTCTGGGGACATAATCCTTTTAAGGAGAGAAAGATGTAACGAATGCGATTTTTTGTATTTAAATTAAAATATTTAATGAATTAAATAAATATTTGTGTTGATTTATTTATTGAGTCAAGTAAATATTTGATGAAATTGTTGTGGATTAATTTAATTAAGGGTTATATATTAATTAAATTAATGTGGAATAATTTTATAGTTCAAAGTTTTAATTTAATTGGGATAATTAAATTAAATGAGTTGTTAAATAATTATTATGTTATTCTAATTAAATTTAATAATTAATTAAAGATTTAATAATTTGTTAAATGAAATTATAATTAATAAATAAGAATTATAATTATGTGGTAATTTAATTAAATGAGTGCATATTGACCTTAATTTAATTGAATTTAAATATTAGAATTTAATTTATTAAAGTGTGACATTTTGTACCATATAATAAGAAAGAAATAAAAATAAACTAAAAGAGAGCCTTTAAGGGCTAGCCAAACATGGTCTTGAGAATATGGGATCAATTGAAGCCATGATGCGCTTAACTGATACCCACGTATATCAGTTATACGAATTATATCGATCGTATTTCACGTATTGTATCATTTTCTTAAGCCTTAAAGAAACAGAGGAAAAGAGAGAGCTTGAAAGAAATTGAGATTGAAGAAGAAGATTTGGAGAATTAAATTGGAGTGTTCTATCATCTTGATTAATCTAAACAAGAAATCAAGGTAAACTTTTAATCTCAAAGCTTTTGTTGTGTTTTTCATGGTTTAACTGAAAATTTATTTTTAAGTTTTCTATAATTGAGTTTTCATGGTTAAATTGTTGAGAAGTTGTTTATAGTTATTAATAAGCATGTATAATCTATTATATGATGTTTATAAATAGTTTCAATTGAACTAATTCTTGAAAATTATGTTTAAAAAGGAAGTTTTAAGTTTATAATGAAAAATATATGAAGATGGCTTATATGTATAAAAATTGATGCTTAATTTGCATGTTAATCTATAAATTGATGATTGATTGTGTTAATAAATTCAAATACGAAAAGAATGCAAGTTATACGAAAAGAATGCAAGTTATATGCCGCTAAACTTGTTAAAAATTGATTTCTAATCAAGAACATGGAATTTAAGGGTCTAAATTTGATGATTGTTGTTGTTATATTCAGTATATGCATGCTTGGTATTGTTTCTGTGAAGTCTATATCATTCGGGTATGCTTAATCCAGAGTTTGGTTTGTGTAAAATTGAGTTTTTGGGCTGATGAATAGTGCTGTCACGAATTCCAGAGTTCAAATCTGGAGACCTTTGCCCCATCGAGGTTCTCGTTAGAAGAAGTTCATACGACAAACTCTTTTTAATCGTAAAATCTACTTCAAATGAGAAATATCTGAGTTGTGACTATTTTGTTTGTTTTTGGTTTCCAGTCCATAACATGAATAGTTAACTTAACTTAATGAACCTGATAACGTGTTGGACATGTAACAAGATACTATAACATATTATTAATATATATAAGATGGTTTTAAGTTGTATAATAACAATTGTAAAGGACTTAAGCTCATTATTTATGAGGTTTGATATTATGGTTTAGGAGATTGTAAGGTGTGTTAATGAGGATTTCAGAATTCTGGTTGATGTGAATGATTAGAACTTGAACAATGTTAATAAGTTTAATAAAAGTGGGAACTAAACCTATAAGGTAAATATTAGTGTAACTAATGAACATTGTGATTGTAATGGAATATGTAGGACTGAGGAACATGAATAGTCGTTGTTTAACCTACGAATGATGCAAGTTTCCTAATCCTAACTTGTTATTGTTACGCAAGTTCTTCAACCTATTCTTATATCAGACAAGTTTGTTATCCTTAATATATTATCATTGAATGAGATCTTATTCTTTAACTTGTTTTCTCGCATAACTTCTTTGTTGAGCAAGATATTGGCCTTAGCTTACTATTGTTCAAGCAATGTCTATGAACGTATTCAAATGCTTATGACATTTAAAGTTTTCTATTCTTATTGAAGTAATATCTCAATATATGGGCTTTATTCATTTGAAGTTATTGTTTGCCAAAATTATTGAAATCTTATCTTGTGAAGACTATATTATTAGCAATTCTTTATTGATTCAACTAATCCTTAGCTGATGGACATTGAACTCTAAGTTATCCTTGAAGCTAATCCAATCTAAACTTCCTTTAGTGCAGACTCGAATGTCAAAGCTGAAATGAACAACACTATCATAGGGGATTATCTACGCGATAACGTTAAGATGGTTGTGTACAATATATGGTACGAAGGGCTGATCCCCCTAAGTACGAGAAGTAAGGTCCATATATTCTTATGACTTTTAAAGGTTTTAAGAAGAAATAATTGATAACCTAGGACATAGTTCATGGTCTTGCGACCCTCAAATGTACGTTTGATCTTGTTTTCTAATCTTGATTCAAAAGCCGAGATTTCTTTTATCCATTATCCTTTGACTACTCTCATATGATTACTATTGCTATTGTTATACTTGTGGGTAATTTTTTGCTCATTCTTGCATAATAACATTGCAACTAAGGTTAAAAGAATCGATGAGCCATCAACTAGTAAGGGCAAAGGCAAGATGATAAGTGATGAAAACTTATTAATTGTTATTTGCGAATGTTTATGTATAAGACTTATTTAATTATGTTATGTTTCCACATTTGATGTATTTAAGGTTAGACAACCTGGGATTTAGTTATGATGTTGTAACCTTTTAATGGTAGGATTTCTATCTAAGTTATGAGTTTCATTTATATCCTTATTTATGGGTAGTTAGATGTGATTTAATTGGACAGTGAACACCAAATCATATGGGAATGAAGTACCTAGATTTGGGGGTGTCACAAGTTGGTATTAGAGCTTTAGGTTATGAACCTTAGGTAGTAGCCTTAAAGAAGATAGATAACATAGTGGTGATAAACTCTTATCGAGTCCTATGGAATGAATCAAGGAATTCATTGAAGATAATTAATAAAAAACTTTATGTGCTATGTACTTAAGTGTTAATAACCTATGTGCCGTGAGTGGTATCGAGTAATAATTAAAACTTAAAATTTTTTTGTCAAGATGTTTGATGTTGGAGGATCCAGTCAGCCTAGTGAGGGTGAGCCCTGAGTAGCTAGGGAGGAGGAGCCCCGAGACATCCATATTGTTTAGGAGCATCTAGTGCCGAGGAAACCATCCCCGTTGATCATAGTCGTGGGTCAGGAGCATGAGCCTGAGTCTGATTCGGAGGAGGACCCTGAAGAGATAGAGATAGAGAATGAGGAAGAGGATATCGAAGAGTTCCCACCGAGCTCTATTGCAACTGAGATGTATGATGAACTATATGAACGTAATATAAAACTATAAGATATTGTTAGGGAGTTGGAGGAGCTGCAGATACACGTCAGACCACCATAGGGCAGAAGGATGACACGATCCAAGATCTTGATGAACGTCTTAGAAACGTGGAGTGGAAGCTAGTTCATACAGAGAGTCATAAAGATCAACTACTGGCTGAGATTGAGAAGATGAAGGGTGACCTGAAAGAGGAGGCAGCTAAGCGTGCGAGAGCTGAGGACGCTTGGATGAAGGCTTCTCAACGTCCAGATCGTGCTGAAGACAAGGTTAGGGCAAATAAGGCTAAGATTAATGAGATGAATTACACTTTTCATTTGGCGATTGAGGGGGCCAAGGACCGAGTCTTTTACTATCCAAAGCAATTTGAAGATTTTCCATGGTACATGTTGGACCATATGATGATGTTTCGTGTTATGGAGGAAGAGCGCAGAGAAGCTGCGCGACATCTTAATCTTAATAGATCGTGATAAGTAGAGTAATATGTCATGTAAATCATTATTAGAGTTAGTAGATGTAAATCTCGAATGCTGATATAAATATTGGGATAAGATGAGAATGTAATTCTGAAACCTTATCAGTTCAAGAAAGTTGATGTAAATAGCAGTGATGCTATCTTTTCTATGTTTAGAAACTATGAATGAATAAAATACTAGAGTTTATTGAAAATGTTATGTGTTAATTGTTAATCTTAAAATATTTTAGTTAAGTCTTAAATACTTAAGAGATTGATCAATGATCTAATAAGCGTATATCATAAACAGAAAATGCCACCCAGAAGACGCCAAACACGTCATCAACCTCAAGAAGAATCTACGAATAGCAACAATGAGGCCAACACCAATCCAGTTCAACAACTGGTAAATCTATTAACGGGAGCACTTGCTAATCAGCCGCAAGCTCAAGCTACTTCATTCAAGGATTTCAAAGCGGTAGGACCGCTAGAGTTTAGAGGATCCATGAACCCGGTCGAAGCTCAGACCTGGAATATGGAGATGGAAAAGGTGTGACAACCAGAGAATTTGAATATTTATAAAATTTTAAAATATTGAATTAAGGTTAAATAATAAACCTAAACAGAAAATAAGTGAATCGAGAAGGAATTCTATGGATTTAAAAATCTTTTGGTGAATTATTCAAGATTAAGGGTATACGTGAGTATGTTCTATGTATATGGTTGTATATGTGTAAAATGTGTGGTTAAGGGTCAAGGGTTAACCAAATAAGATATATCAGTGGCAAACCCTAATAGTAATTAAGAACGTCAACTTTCAGCTGAAAAATTCTTACGATTTATATGAAACCCTAATTTATAATTAAGGAAAACCTAATTGTTAATTTAATAATTTTAATGTTAATTAGGAAATATTAATCATAATTTTCAAGTTATAAGTAATTAGGAAACCCTAATCTAATTAGAAAACCTAATTTCTAAATTAGAAAGATTACTTTTCTATTTAAAACCCTAATTCGTGGGTTATAAACCCTAATGACCAATTATGACCCTATTGGCTAAATTAGAAATTTTAATTAGGAAATAATAATCTTAATTAGCAAGTTTAGATTATGATTAGGAAATTTTAATTATAGAATCCTAATTATAATTTAGAAAGATTAATTTTCTATTTTGAAAACCTAATTTGGAAATCTTAAATTTAATTTTTGAAAACCTTAGGTTTTAACCCTAAAGGTTAAACCCTAAGGGTTTGCACAAGTACCATTATGCCATTAAAAAGTGGGACAAAAAGACCAAAGTGCCCTTTATGCATTATTTAGTAGGTTGCTTGTAGTTCTTGCCAAAGATGGAGTTGGTGAACAACTATATACTAGCCTTGTGACTAAATCTCAGCAAATATCAGCCTTATTTCAGCAGCTACTAGCATTATATCATGTAATATATATAGATTGGGAGAGAGAAAAATCAAGAAAAAGCCTCATTTGTTCACCAATACTCAACCAACACTTTCTCTCTCTAGACCAACAAATTTTTTTTAGTACTTTAGTCTGTAGCTTGATCTTCGGCAAGCCAAGAACAAACATCCATGATCAGAATCATGATCAAAGCTTGAATGAGGTATAAACCTTGAAATTCAAAACCCTTAAAATTTTGTGTTAATGTTGTTAGTGATTGGTTAGATATGTGTTAGAGAGTGTCTTTTAGTGATCTGGGTTGATAGATCATAGATCTATAACACTTAGATGCACGAAAATAGCATTTTAAGAAATCTGGGAAAAATTTGGAAAATGGCCTGACAGTCATATGTCAGTGCCTATAACTTCTTTTGTATTAATGATTTTTGGTGTTTTAAGTTTTGTATGTGTAGTATGCCATGTAGGCTTTGATCTGAAACTAGAAACAGGGACATATCATGAATAGATTGAGAGATTTGAGCAGTCAAACTGCGTTGACCGGTCACGGGAATGAGTTTCTAGGCAACCCAGAAACCCAGATCTGGTCTGATAGTGATATTGCATGCCTTGATCTTGCTTGTCCTTTATGTTTTATATCATGTTGTTGGTTTAATATGGTAGTCTGACATGTAATCTACATACTCAAACCATTAGATCACACAGATCTTGCTCAGAATCAAAATTATTTGTGGTCAAACCACCGTTGACCGACTGGCTGGATGAAGATTCTGGAAAACCCAGAATCTTCAAGAACACATTTTTTGTCAGAGATTGACCGGCCTTAATCTTTTAATTATGTTGATGTTATAATGATCTGATGAGATAGAATTGTTCTTTGTCATGTTTACTACAAGTATGAACCTTTAAAACATGATTAGCAAGCCTAGAATGCAAAATATAAGGAGTTAAATATTGTACCTACGTCTGTTCTTCATTTTTTGGAAAACCCAGAAATGAAGAACATCATTGTCAAACTTTTTGAGGGCTAATAACTCACTGATATGATGTTGTTTAGCCCTAATGTTTGTTTGTGAGTGTAGTAGTACATAAATACTATAATAAGATTACCCTAGACTGACCAGAATCATTAAAACCAAGAATCTATGCACGGTCAAACCACCCACCCGGTTAACTGCCATGAGTTTTTGGGTTCTTGCTCAAGAACACCTATAGGGACGGTTCTGTCGCTATAGGGCCCTTTATTAATAATTAAATTCCAAAAATTAATATTTTAATTAAATAAATCGAAATAAATGGTGTTTAATTATTATTAATACAAAATAAATTCTTAAAAATTATTTTAAAGTCTGAAAATTAGTTTTTAATTATTTTGAGTATATTTCATAAATATTTAATATTTTTGATATATAATTGGTATTTAATTTATTTAATTATAATATTAAATACATTATTTAAAAATGATTTTAATACATGAAAATCATGAAAAAATTATATTATGGTGTAAGAAAATATTTTAAGTTATTTTTAATGACTTTTAATATTTTATGATGAATTTCATTAATTAATTAATATTAATGATAATTATTTTATTTAATTAATATATTAAATAAATTATGGAAAAATAGAGTTAATGATTTAAAATCATATAAAATGATTTAAGTGTTATAAAAATATTTTAAGTTATAATATATAACTTTTGATATTTTGTCATAAAAATATTAATATTTTAATATTAATAGCAATTATCGAGATAATGAATTTAATGGTTTAAAATCATAAAATGTGATTTTAAGGTATTAAAAATACTTTGATATAGTATAAATATATTATAATATTATGTTATGATTTTCATTAATATTTAGTATTAAATAAATATTAGTGATAAAAAGAATTATGTGGTATTTAATTCATTTAAATACGATATTAATGATTGAAAATTGTTGATAAATAGTAATAATTTTTTAAAAATTATTACGAGCTTACGAAAAATATTTTGACTATTAATAAATTATCTGAGATAATGGTTAAGTGTTTAGACAGAGTTTAATTGAACTTGAACTCGAAATTTTGTCCGACTAGGCCATCGAGAAGTCAGAATTATACCGAACTCAACTCAAACGGTAAAAGTTTGACTTGATGTTAGGTTTTATGTGCTGTATAGACTGATAAGGTTATGTGATAATGTGTTTAGGTTATTTTATATATTGTGATGATATTATTCTAACTTAGCAATCGATATTATTAATCTTAGGTTCAGACAAAGCTTATTAAATTGCATAGCGGTAATCAACGGTTTAGGCAAGTTTTTCTTAACTTGACCTCGAGTTGTATTATTCAATTATACTTATGGTTAATCATTTCTGATTGCCATGTCTAAGAATTATTAAATTGTACCTTGTGCGTATGACATGTATTCATCAGGTATGAAAGGTTGATCACCTTCATTACCCTT
Source organism: Panax ginseng (assembly GCA_020205605.1). Classification (NCBI taxonomy): domain Eukaryota; kingdom Viridiplantae; phylum Streptophyta; class Magnoliopsida; order Apiales; family Araliaceae; genus Panax; species Panax ginseng. The sequence goes on along the minus strand of CM035143.1, from coordinate 28,165,711 downwards.
TGGTGTGAGACCCCGAATTTTATGAAATAAAAGTATTCAATTTTTTTTTATTTTGGTAAATAGCACGGTATTGATTATTGATGCTTATGTGATAAGTCACTCAGTTTTGTTTTATTGGTATTATTAATGTAATAAAACAGAAAAGCTTTTTATATAAAATAGAATAATTTTATAAAGTTATTCTATAAATAGAATATATTATATTCTATTATGCGTATAATGTTTTGCATAGTAAAATCTTTTTATATAAAGCAGAATACTTTTATAAAGTTATCTGCTTTATTAGACAATAATTAGATTATATTATATTTTATTATGCATAGTGTTTGCATAGTACTGCATAGTATTTGCATAGTAAAATATTTTATAAAGTTATTCATTTTATTAGATTATAAATAGAATATATTATATTTTATTTAAAAGATTTTGCTTTAAATATGGACCGTCAGATTAAAGTAAATCAATACGGACCGTTCATGAGTTAGTTCTTATGCGATCCATTTTCTATAAATAGAAGCTCATTCCTTCATTATTTCTTATTTAATTCTTTGAAACTCTAGAGAGAAACTATAGAGAGTTCTTCTTCTATAATCTTGAGCGTATTTTTCTTTAGAGTTTAAGAAAGCTTTGGCGTAGTGCAAGTTTTCTTCAAGTATATTCCCTACCAAATTGAATACTTTTCTTTTTAAGGTAGGGGATATTATTTGTTGTACTTTCGTAAGGGGTATTCTTTCTTTCTTATTCATGAAGAGAACTTACATTATTCCATTCTTTATTATTACATTGGAATAACTTTGTATCTGTGCTGGATACCTATACTTGGTAAAATTCATTGTTATTTCATTCTTTATTATTATATTGGAATAACTTTGTTTATGCAATCCGCATACATGGTGAAATTCTTCTATTATTTCGTTCTTTATTATTACGTTGAAATATATTGTCGGTGCATGCGTATTACCTGACACGGTTCCATTAATTATTACGTTGGAATAACCGTATGCATGCGATCTATCGCATGCATGGTGATTTTGTTGTTATTCCATTCTTAATTATTACATTGTTGGAATATCACATGCATGCGTTTAAGCGGACACTGGTTCCGATTATTTATTATTACATTGGGAATAACCATCTGTGAAGTCTATCGCACGCATGGTGAATCATACATTATTTCATTATTTATTATTACATTGGAATAACTTTGTCTATGTGGATTACCTCATGCATGGTGAATGATCCTTCAGATTAATACGAATAATATTTTTATTAAAATGGGTTTACGCTGAAGGCGATTCATAATTTTTCCCCCTCAAAAATTTCGGAAAAATTTGAAATGATAATTTAATGAGTTTTCTAAATTGTGTCCAAAATGGCAATTTTGGATGTATAGATTAAGAGTTATGGATTTTATAGGAAAAGACTATTTTAAAAGTAAACTCTTATAACTCTTTGTGGTTAACTCCAAAATTGGTGAAATTTTTATTGGGAGTACATGTATATAACAGGAGTATACCCTATAAATTTCGGAATTTTTGGACAAAGTACAATTTATAATAAATGTCTAAATATTCGGCAGTTTTATCCATATGAAAAATAGTAAATGAATTTTAAAAATTTTGAGAAAAATATATGTTAAAGATGGGACTATATTCTGCTAAATCCAAGAAAAGAAATATTTTTGGGACTGATTTGGTATTTTCATAAAATGAACTAGTTATGAGTAAATGAATTAAATATGTTATGTGAAGTAATAAAATTGAAAATAGGATTTTATGGTTTGAGAATTCTATATAGGGTATATCTGATTTTGATGAGGATTTGATCATTGATTATGAAATCTTATGAGTATGGCATTTTGAATGATTAAATGCATTATTTGATAAAGTGTAAATAATTGAAATAAATTATGTATAAGTTTAAGAAATGATTAAAATATTGTTATAATATTAATGATATTAGATTATGAGATTATTAAGTGATTGATAACATTTGGTTATTATTGAACGATGGATAAATTGTATTATAAATGTTTAATATTTATCCTTTATCTCATTTGATTGATTCTTATATCATTGTCATCATCCTCATGCTTATATTGCATTGAAAGTCATCCGTGGCCTGTAGTGCATAGATGGACTTGGTATGATTATGACCAGGGATTATTCGGTATAATCTGACCGTAATGTTATAAATGATGTGGAAAAAAATCCTCATTGGCCGTAGTAGTGCATTGATGGACGATTTTTGGTATGATTATGGCTATGGATTCTCTTCGGCCAAGGGTGCAAAGATGAATTATTTTATGGTATGATCAGGACCGTTGATGAAAACACGATTATCTTTGGTCCGGTGTGCATGGATAATTCGTGGTCGTGATACTAATGAATATCCTTGGCCTGTAGTGCAGGGATGATTCGATGATGTGGATTAATTATTGATTTGAGTCTCGATGATGAAATATTAATTCATGGATGTGATAATAATGAATATCTTTGGCCGTAGTGCATGGATAATTCAGTGATATGGATTGATTATCGAGCTGAGTCTCAACGATGAAATATAAATTCATGGATGTTATATTAACTAATATCCTTGGCCGTAGTGAAGGGGTGATTCGATGATGTGGATTATTTATTAAGCTGAGTCTCAGCGATAAAATATTTATTATACACTTTTAAATGTGTAGAAGATAGTAGATATCATGTTCTACTTGACTCTTCTAAAAAATAGTTGTATGTCTTTGGCATGTAGTGCAAAGATGAATTGTTAATGAATATCTTTGACCGTGGTGCAAAGATGAATTTATTAGTATGATTATGAGCAGGAATTCTGATTTGGTATAACCATGATTTTTGATGTTTCAGGTGAAGATAGGTGATGAGAATTATCTTCGTCCTAGTTGCGAAGAGGAATTTAGAACCACAATTAAGATTATGAGTTATTCATATGATTGTGGACATGAACTGTTGATTTATTTTATATGGATAAAACATTATTGGTGGACTTTTAACATAGAGAAGATAATAAACCTTATGGTCTATTTAACTCTTCTAATGGATTTCTCGTTCCGCTGCAACTATGGTTGAAAAGTTTTATCATCTACCATATGTACTAAATCTCTGATTTATTATTGATGAAAGCTATTGATAATTTAATTATCTTTAGTCATGATATTCCTTACTGGGCTAGTTGTGCTCACCCTTTCTGCTTCACAATTCCTTTCAGGTAATAAGAGTGTTGTCGTAAGAGTGTTTCCAGGTCGAGCGGGGATAACAGGGGAATAGAACAGTGGTCTCTAGCTGTGGAGGTTCTCCTTAAGCAGTATAGAAAAGTGTGTTGTATTCTATACAACATTTAGTAGTTATATTTGGTGAATCAAATAGGGTGAGGTGAACCCAACTTTGGAAGGGTGTTTTGCCACTATCATACAAGATGTCTAATGACATACAACCTCGTGTTATCATAAGACAGGGTTGTGCGCATCCACTTGCTGAGTATATTTACGGGCACTACTTATATGATCTTGGAGTTTCTTTGAAATATAATATTCACTTGGAGACAGTGGAGATAGTTATATGTCAAGAGAAGACTCACCTTTGGAAAGAAGATGATAGTAATCTTCTCGTTTTTCTTTGGGGTCTATTGGGTCAACCAAGGATAATTCTGTGGCCATATGATATCTATTATAACCTAGACGCATGGCCTCCCATGTACGAAGGTTTCCTTGAGCACTTTCCAAAGATTTTAGTTTCTAAAACAGTCTTTGACGATACTTTTATGTAAGTACCATTGTAAGGTTGTTGTCGAGGCACTATGAGAGTTACATACATTTGTATTAAAACTCACAGTTAACTGTGGTCGTATTTTATACGACAACTCAACAGTTGTATAAATGAAGTTGTTTTTAAATTTTGTACTATGTATCTGGCGACTCAGAATGGGTGATGTATACCTAATTTTGGGGGCGTCACATTTGGTCCAGATATATTTGTTCATGTTAAATGCTTGTTCAGTCAAAAAATTTGTTCATGCTAATTCACAACTATATTGTTGAATTATAGCCAGCCTATTATTCAAATTCTGTCAATCATGATATATCCTTAAATGAACTTATACTTATTGGGCAAACTTATGCTCACCCTTGCTATATCATGATAAACATTACAGATTAAGACAAATACGCCGGATACAAGGAAAGGTCAAAGACAGTTCCAGCTTTAGTATACGTGTGTAGTTAGATTTGTAACAGTATTATATATTAATGTTATTGTAAGTCAAATAAGTTGTGAATTATGTATTAAGTGAAGGTTACTCAACCTTGGGGAAAAGAGTGTAAAGTTTATTGTATAAACAATTTATGTTTATATCTTCCGCAATAGTTATAGAATGATTGTACCAGATCCGTGGTGATTTGGGACCAAGATTTAGGGCTTTCACAAAAGGTTTTTGATGTTGCGAGGATCAATGATGATCAAAAGACTTCCTTTGCAACATTTATGCTGAAATCAGATGTGAAGCCCCCAAAATAGGTCCACACAACCCATTTTGGGTCGCTAAATACACGCTACAGAATCCAAATACAAATCTTCCTATTTACAACTATTAATTTTTCATGCAAAATACGATAACACATAAGTTGCGAGTTTTAATACAAATAACAGTACTCACACTCCAAACCAATGATACTTTACATAAAGGTACAGTCGATAACTGTTTTAGGAATTAAAATCTTTGGAAAATGCTCAAGGAAGCCTTCATACATGGGAGGCCATGCATATAAGTTATAATAGATATCATAGGACTTGAGAATTAACATTGGTTGACCTAATAGACCCCAAAGAAGAACGAGAAGATTACAATCCTGTTTATTCCAATGGTGTGTATCCTCTTGCCATATAATTATATCCATTGTCTCAAACTGAGGATTATATTCCAACCATACTGTGACACCCCCAAATCCAGGTACTTCATTCCCTTAAGATTTGGTGTTCACTTAATCAAAACATTCATTTTTAACTACCTAATTATAATTAATTGAATAATAAAACCTGCCCATACAGGATAAAACTTAAATAAAAATCTCCCAGGTTATCTAACCTTTAACAACAATCATTCAAATGCAGAAATTTAAATAAACTTCATTACAATCTTTAAATCAAAGTCAGAAAGTAAACTATCAAAACTATTACAAGTCTTCAGTATTTATTCATCTTTCCTTTTCCCTTACTGGTGTTAGGTACGTCACCCATTTCAACTTTAGCTGTAAAACATTTTACCAGCAAGAGTGAGCAAACAAGGCCCACTTGAAATAACAATAGGTAAAACTTTAAACTTTTCCATCAATTGCCAATACTAGGCTCAATAGAACTGAACAATGTGTTCTATTCACTTTCTAAAAATTATAACATTCACTGAGGGTCTAATGACCACGAATCATGTCCACAGTTATAAGTAATCTTTCAACTTTAACAGTCATAAGACTATAGGGACTCCACGTACTTAGGGGGATCAACCCTTCGTACAATGTATTGTGCACAACCATTTCAACGCTAAGCGTAAACCTCTATTAAAAGAGTTGTTCATCTCAGTATTTAGAGTACAAGTCCGCACCAAAGGAAGTTTGGTTTGGATAAGCTTTCAAGATAATTTGGAATTCAACGAACATCAACTAAGGAGTAGTTGAATAAGACCAATAACACTATACTATAGAATAATTGTGATTTAATCAATCATAGTAAACTAAAGTCATGCATTAGGAATAATCTAATAGCATACAATTTGAATAACTATAGCATACCTTGCTTGAACAACACTAAGCCAAGGTTAATTAGAATTGAATAATAAGCATGCGTAACATATATAGTTGTTCATGCTAAACAACAATTTAAATACAAGAATATCTTACTCCAAATAACTTACATAATTATATTGTAATCGAATTGAAAACAGTAATTGAATTAACAGGATAATAAATTAGAAAACTTGCTCAAGATTAAACTATAAGATTTGGGATACTTGTATCGTCATGAGCAACTAGATACAATGACTTACTCAATAATAGGCAATCTACCTCTATGAAAGTTTAGAGGTAGCAACTTACAACAATTGTAATTGAATTTGAAAACAATAATGTACCAAATGAAACTAAACTCACACAATGAAGTTTTGAGTTAGAGAACTTGCCTTTAGCACAAGATAAACCTTACAACTTGAATCAATACCCTATACATATGTCATCATGACATAATTAGTCATTACCAACATTTTATATCTATATAAACAAAATATATACTTCATGTAGGTTAAATTACCAATTCACATAATCAAACTACGTTAATACTAATTAACTCTTGATAACATGCTCATTCATAGTTTAATACTAGTGAAATCATCATTTAACATTCATATTATTAACACATAACATTTATTTTCAAAATTTGCATACTTAGACAAAAGCTGTGAACATTACGCTAAACTCATTGGTTTAACGGCCACAGCTTTACATGTGGTTGGTATATATATTGCCGAGTTAGTTATGCTTGACGAGCGAGTTACGAGCCATTGATTGAAGCACATGCATATGGCTCATTATTGACATGAGCGAGATTTGTCTTCTTTGAGCCCATGACTGGCGCTTGAGAGTCCGAACTTCGGTGACCAAGCTCGGCAAATGCATGAAACAAAAAGCCAATTTGGCCTACAAGCTCGAATATAATAGACTAATTAACATGTAATACTCATATAGACTTCATATAAACATATTGTGAAGACTTCTAACATGTTTCTACCCATAAAATAATATTAACATCAAACTTACAACACCCGATTTCAATGTTTTTGGCAAAAACTCCATTGTTGACATTTTTAATGAAAATCAACATTGTGATTTTGTTTTTCAATCCAAACAGAAATTTCAACACACCATAGTTATGATTATACATACTCTATCAAATTCAATAGTCAATTTATATATTTAACAACTAGTTAAAGCTTAATTTCTATTTTAAATTAAGCCATATTCATATATATTTTTCATATGAACACTCTATAATATATTTTCTTCCACAAAACATATACACACCTAAAGTAATTGATTATAATCATACATAAACTCATGAAATAACCTTATAATCAATAATCATACAAAACTATATACAAAACAACAATTTATCTTTTACAAAAATTTCACAGAGAACTTTTTGGGAAGAGGAAAACTAAACTTTTAAAGAAAAAGGTTAAGCTCCTACCTTTGATTAAGAAGATGATGGCTACTATTGATTATCAAACTTCTTTTCCCCAATTCGTTTATCAAAACCTGTTAGGATTTCTCTCAAATTCTCTCTAGTTTTCTTCAACTGAGTTCTTTCTTCTCTCTAACATACGTACTAGAAAATATAACGTATGTAGTAATAATATATATTAATTATATAATATAACTCTAGATATCAGTTATGTAAGTTTTGAAATTTAAAAGCCATAAGGCTTGTTTGGCTAATCTTAATAAAATAACCCATTAATCCTTACACCTTGTTTGGTAAGTCTAATTAAAACAAATGGATTAAATCCTTATACCTTGTTTGCTAAAACATCATTAGATTAAAGACTTATTATGCAATAAGACATGTTTGGCCAAAACTAAATTAAAGTCCTTTAATTTATTTTAATAACTCCTTTATAGAAAGGTTATTAGTCACACTTCTACTTAATTAATTAATCAATTAAAATATTAATCTATTAAATTACTTTAACATATAATTTAATATCACATAACTATAATTTCTTTTATAATTGTAATTTTATTCGACCAACTAATATTTTAAATTACAAATTCCCATTTAAAATATTATAATTTATTTAAATCACTATAAGCTCTCTAGCTTACTTATTAAATTAAATTGGTATATAATCTCATAACAATTAATTTTCTTAGCTCCTTAATTATTTATTCAACAAATAATTAACTAAACCACATCAACTCAAATCGAACAATTATTTATTCAACAATAAACATATCCATTAAATACTTATATAAATCAACAAATATTTAATATTACACTTTAACATTCTGGAATGTTACATCATTCTCTCCTTACAAGGATTCTTTCCTCAGAATCACAACTCAAACAAATCATTCGTTACATTTTTCCCTACTTATAAAGATTACATCCCCGTAATCGAAGACATGATTAAACAAATAACTCAGGGTACTCTTTCAACATTTTCTTTTCGAGTTCCCATGTAGCTTCTTCAGCGTTGTGGTTCCTCCATATCACCTTCACAGAAGGTATCACTTTATTCCTGAGCACTTGTTCTTTCCTGTCGACTATTTGATAGGAACCTCTTCATAAGACAAATCTTTCTCGAACTGCAACGGTTCGTACTCGATCACATGTTTGTAGTCGAGTTTATATGGTTGTAACACCGAAATATGAAAAACATTATGAATGTTTTCCAACTCTAGAGGTAGAGCTACCTCGTAAGCCACTTCTCCCACTCTTCGCAGTACTTCAAAGGGTCCAATAAACCTCGGGCTTAGCTTTCCCTTTTTACCGAAATGAATTTTCCCCTTCCTGGGAGAAACTTTTAAAAATACAAAAGTTCCTACGTCGAATGCACAATCTTATGCGTGTTGATCAACATACTTTTACATACATCTTGGGTCGCTACTAATCTTATCCTGATGAGTTTGATAACGTCAGTAGTTTGTTGCACTAGTTCCGGTCCTAGCAGTTGACGTTCACCGACTTCATCCCAGCACAGTGGAGTTCTGCACTTTCTACCGTACAATGCCTCGTAAGGTGGCATCTGATGATGTGCGCGCAGAATCGTTATTATTGTAAGAAAATTCAACCAACGGTAAATGTTCTTCCCAGCTTCCTTTAAAGTCCATGACACATGCTCTTAGCATATCTTCCAATGTTTGAATTGTTCGTTCGCTTTGGCCATCTGTTTATGGATGATAAGCCGTACTCATTCGCAACTGTGTCCCCATGCATTCTTGTAGTCTCTTCCAGAAATTTGATGTGAATCGCGGATCTCTATCGGACACAATTGATATTGGAACTCCATGCCTCGAAACGATCTCTTTAATGTACAATCTTGCCAACTGATCAAGATTGAATCTAATCTTTATTGGTAGAAAGTGCGCTGATTTCGTCAGTCTGTCCACTATCACCCAAATTGCATCGCATCCTCTCTGAGTAGCTAGAAGACCCACCACAAAATCCATCGTGATGTGTTCCCACTTCCATTCCAGTATTTCCAACGGTTGAAGTAACCCGCTAGGTCTTAAATGTTCGGCTTTTACTCTTTGACATGTCAAGCATTTCGCTACGCATTCTGCAACGTCCTTTTTTATATTCAGCCACCAAAAATGTTGGCGTAAATCTTGATACATTTTCGTGCTTCCTGGATGAATTGAATATCTTGAGCTATGAGCTTCGGTTAAAATTTCTTCTTTCAGCTCTAGTGTTGCTGGAACCCAAACTCTTCCCTCAAATCGTAGTAGTCCTTCGGTGTCGATCTTGTATTTTACATTACTACTCTCAATCAAATTCTCTTTGATTTTCCCACACTCTTCATCTTGTAGTTGAGCATTCTTCACTTTGTCGACAAAAGTTGGACCAACTTCTATCTGGAATAGTTGTTCGTCAGATTCTTTTGGAAATTTGATTTCCAACTCCGATTTTATCATTCTTTGAAATGAGTTGTTATCAAGCATCAACTTCTCCCGACCTTTCTCGCTTAAAGCATACGCCACCACATTCGCTTTGCCCGGATGATAAAAGATTTCACAATCATAATCTTTTATCAATTCCATCCACCTTCTTTAACGCATGTTCAAATCCTTCTGAGTGAAAATATACTTTAGACTTTTGTGGTTTGTGTAGATCTCACATTTCTCTCCATAAAGATAGTGTCTCCATATCTTTGAGCAAATACAAGCAATGACTAATTCCAAATCATGAGTCGGATACCCTTTCTCATAATCCTTGAGTTGTCTTGATGCATATAGTAATAACTTTGCCGATCTGCATAAGAACACAACCCAACCCTTTGTTTGAGGCTTCACTATACACCACAAAATTTCCTGTATTATCTGGTAATGTCAACACAGGTGCCACACTTAACTTTTTCTTCAAATCTTGGAAACTCTTTTCACACTTCTCCGTCCAAATGAATTTTAAAGCTTTCCTTGTCAAATTTGTTAGCGGAGTTGCTATCTTAGAAAAATCTTGAATAAATCTTCTATAATAACCGGCCAGTCCCAAGAAACTCCTCACTTTTGACGGTGTTCTTGGTTGTTCCCAATTGATTACAACTTCCACTTTTGATGGATCCACTAAAATCCCATCCTTGTCAATAACATGACCCAAAAATTGTACACGGTCGATCCAAAATTCAGACTTAGAGAATTTTGCATACAACTTTTCCTTTCTTAGTGTTTCCAATGTCAAACGTAAGTGTTCCACATGTTCTTCTTGAGTCTTGGAATACACTAGAATGTCGTCAATAAATACCACTACAAACTTGTCTAAGAATGGTTTAAACACCCTGTTCATCAAATCTATGAACGCAGCAGGGGAATTTATTAAACCAAAAGACATCACCGAAAACTCATAATGTCCGTACCGAGTTCTGAATGCCGTTCTAGGTATATCCTCCTTTCTTACCTTCAATTGGTGATACCCACTTCTCAAATCAATTTTCGAGAAATATTTAGCACCCTTCAGCTGATCAAACAAGTCATCTATTCTAGGCAACGGATACCTATTCTTAATAGTGACTTTGTTTAATTCTCTATAATCGATGCAAAGACGCATTGATCCATCCTTCTTCTTCACGAATAATACTGACACTCCCCACGGTGACACGCTTGGTTGAATATATTTCTTGTCCAGCAACTCTTGCAACTGTACCATCAGTTCCTTCATTTCTACCGGAGCCATTCTATACGGGGCCTTCGATATTGGTGCTGTTCCCGGCGCTAAGTCAATCACGAACTCAATTTTTCTGTCAGGCGAAAGTCCTGGAAAATCCTCTGGAAACACATCTTAAAATTCCCTCACTACTGGTATTTCTTCTAGTTTCACACCCTTCTTCTGAGTATCGACTATGTAAGCTAAATAGCCCACACAAACTTGACTCAATAATTTCTTGGCCTGCATAGTCGTCAGACATTTCATTTGTCTAGGCGACTTGCTACCATAAAATACTACCTTTGATGAGTCATAAGGTTTTACACTTCTTTATGACAATCAATTACTGCTCCATATTTGAACAGCCAATCCATTCCAAAAATTACATCAAATTCCCCGAGTCTAATCGGAATCAAATCTACTAACAAGATATTCTCCTTAATGTTCACCCTACAGTTCTTGTATACGAATCTAACATAGATTACTTCCTTATTCGCAATTTCTATGTTCAAAGGAAAATTCAGTTCTTCTCTAGGCAATTTTAACCTCTTAGCAAATTCATCAGATATAAACGAACAAGTAGCACCCGAATCAAATAATACATATGCATTAATATCATTGATTGGGATAATACCTGACACCACATCTTTTGATTGCACAACATCTTGCAGTCATGTTGAAGGTTACATTTGTGGCTTTGTTTGATCTTTGCCCGAGGTCTGAATGGCCCATGTACCTCCATTATTACCTCCATTGCTTCTGGTAGTCCCTCCATCCCTCTTCTTAGGACATTCACGAGCAAAGTGATCCTTGGATCCGCACGTGAAGCACGCATTCTTCTTTGGTTAAGTGCAACTTGGGGCGATGTGACCCTCCTGGCCACAATTGAAGCATACCCGCTTCCCCATCAAGCACGCACCCTTGTGAAATTTCCCGCATATCGCACATGCTTCAAACTTTTTGTTTTGCTGGTTACCCTGCTGGTGTCCAACACCCATGTTCCCATTTCACTTTCTCTTCAAGCCGTTGTTGCTGTTGTTGTTATTGTTATTTCCACTGCTACCACCTCCATTCTTAATCTCATTCTCATTCTTCTTCTTCTTTTATTCCTGGTTGAACTTTGTCAACGCCCTCGCACTTTGCACCTTGGTAGTACTACTTTCTCCATCACCGTTGTAAACGCGTCTTCAATCTGAGCAGGAAATCCCTCTTTGTCTGACCCGAGGCTTGGTCCTGTTCAAACCTTTTTGCCTTGCATTCATCTGTGCTGACCTGATATGGCACAAACCTCGCTAATTCGTTGAATTTCACGGCATACTCAGATACCGTCATCGTTCCTTATTTTAGTTCCAGAAACTGCACTTCTAGCTGACTATTCGAACTCTCCGGGAAATAAGTTTCGAAGAAAAACTCCTTGAACCTATCCCAGGTCATCACTCTTGGCCCTTCACGAGTTTTATTGGCCTGCCACCAATAACTAGCTTCTGCTTTCAACATGAATGTTGTGAAAGCAGTCTTCTGATCATCCCCTATCCTAGCGACATCGAACACCTTTTCTATCTCCATAATCCAGTGCATGCTTCATTTGGATTCATAGACCCCTGAAATTGGTGGTCCAACCGCCTTGAAATCCTTAAACGTTGTACCATGGTTTTGTGGTTGATTCTGCAACACTCCTGTCAGTAGTGTCACTAGTTGTTGAACGGGATTATCTTCAACATCATTATTATTAGTTCTCTCATTGGTTCTCTATCGGGGTGGTTCACGTCTGGGAGGCATTTTCTGTTAAAACAAAACATCTATTAGACTATTACTCAACTTATTTAAGTATTTTCTAATTAACTTTCCTCCATAAAAGAAATAACCACATAACACATAATACTTTGAATAAAATAATAACTTTTATTTATTCATCAGCTTTTTGAAAACATAAAACAATAGCATCTCTGCTATCTACATTACTTTCCTGAACTACAAAAGTTTCAGGATAACATCATTATTATCATATCCCATGAATACTTAACACTAGGGATTTACACATTATTTAATACTTATTACGTGCATTACAGGCACATTTTCTACGATGATCTATTAAGATACTTCTTAGACCTATCACGTTCTTCCTCCATGACTCGAAACATTGTTCTGCGATCTAATACGTATGATGGCAGCGTCTCGAACTGAATCAGATATCCCATGACCCGATCTTGAGCTCGATTAATTGCGGTGTCAAATACTTTATCCATCTCTTCCATCTTTATCATCTTCTCTTGTGAGTTCCTTACTGCTCTTCCAGTTCGTTGATAAGCTTCCTCGTATGCATCTTCAGCTCTCGCCCTCTTAGCAGCTTCTTCTCTCAGCTTGTTCTTCAGTTCAGCGACCACTTCGATCAGTTGTTCTTTCTCTCCTTCAATCTGTACTAGTTTCTCCTCGACATTTGTCAGTCGTTCTTCACGATCCTGGATCTCGCCATCTTTTTGTGTCATTACAGTGTGTTGTTCAGCTACTATCTCTTGTAACTCCTCAACAGTATCTTGAAGTTCCACATTGCGGTCATGCACCTCATCGTATATACGGCCTGCTATCGAGTAAAGTGGAATCCTTTCCTCCTCGTCCTCGTCATCCTCATCCTCCTGTGGTAACTCAACAGGATCCTCCTCATCTATCTCCACATCATCATCCTCATCTTCAACTCTTGTGACCAGCGAGGTGACTCCGTGGCGATGGTTGTTCAAAAACATTCGAATGTCGTGAGGCTCCTCCTCATAGGCACTTGAGGTCCCTCCTCCCTAACTTTGATTGGATTCTCGACATTAGTCATCCTGACAACAAAGTTTTAAAGTTTTAATTATTAATCATTACTACTCGACACTCACGAGTACATAAATTAAAATCACATAAACACATAAGTGTTTTGTTGCTTCTTTCCTAAAACTCGATAAGAGTTATCTCCACTATCTTTTCAAAGGTTACTTCCTAAGGCTTTTTCCCCCACCTAAGGTTTATAACCTAAAGTTTTGATACCAACTTGTGACACCCCCAAATCCAGGTACTTCATTTCCTCAAGATTTGGTGTTCACTTAATCAAAACATTCATTTCTAACTACCCAATTATAATAAATTGAATAATAAAAACACCCATACGAGGATAAAACTTAAATAAAAATCTCGGGTTATCTAACCTTTAACAACAATCATTCAAATGCTGAAATTTAAATAAACTTCATTACAATCTTTAAATCAAAGTCTGAAAGTAAACTATCAAAACTATTACAAGTCTTTAGTATTTATTCATATTTCCTTTTTCCTTCTTTGGTGCTAAATACGTCACCGTTTCAACTTTAGCTGTAAGAAATTTTACAGGCAAGAGTGAGCAAACAAGGCCCACTTGAAATAACAATAAGTAACAGTTTAAACTTTTACATCAATTGCCAATACTAGGCTCAATAGAACTGAACAATGTGTTCTATTCACTTTTTGAAAATTATAACATTCACTGAGGGTCTAATGAACACGAATCATGTCCACAGTTATAAGAAATCTTTCAACTTTAACAGTCATAAGACTATAGGGACTCCACGTACTTAGGGGGATCAACCCTTCGTACAATGTATTGTGCACAACCATTTTAACGCTAAGCGTAAACCTCTATTAAAAGAGTTGTTCATCTCAGTATTTAGAGTACAAGTCCGCACCAAAGGAAGTTTGGTTTAGATAAGCTTTCAAGATAATTTGGAATTCAACGAACATCAACTAAGGAGTAGTTGAATAAGACCAATAACACTATACTATAGAATAATCTTGATTTAATCAATCATAGTAAACTAAAGTCATGCATTAGGAATAATCTAATAGCATACAATTTGAATAACTATAGCATACCTTGCTTGAACAACACTAAGCCAAGGTTAATTAGAATTGAATAATAAGCATGCATAACATATATAGTTGTGCATGCTAAACAACAAGTTAAATACAAGAATATCTTGCTCCAAATAACTTGCATAATTATATTGTAATCGAATTGAAAACAATAATTGAATTAACAAGATAATAAATTAGAAAACTTGCTCAAGATTAAACTATAAGATTTGGGATACTTGTTTCGTCATGAGCAACTAGATACAATGACTTACTCAATAATAGGCAATCTAGCTTTACGAAAGTGTAGAGGTAGCAACTTACAACAATTGTAATTGAATTTGAAAACAATAATGTACCAAATGAAACTAAACTCGCACAATGAAGTTTTGAGTTAGAGAACTTGCCTTTAGCACAAGATAAACCTTACAACTTGAATCAATACCCTATACATATGTCATCATGACATAATTAGTCATTACCAATATTTTATATCTATATAAACAAAATATATACTTCATTTAGGTTAAATTACCAATTCACATAATCAAACTACGTTAATACTAATTAACTCTTGATAACATGCTCATTCATAGTTTAATACTACTGAAATCATCATTTAACATTCATATTATTAACACATAACATTTATTTTCAAAATATGTATACTTAAACAAAACTATCAGAACATTCGCTAACTTCATTTGCTGTATTGCACGAGTTTACTTTGTGGTTGCCATGTGATGAATCATTTGAGCCATTAATTGGC
This sequence comes from Panax ginseng, assembly GCA_020205605.1. Lineage (NCBI taxonomy): Eukaryota > Viridiplantae > Streptophyta > Magnoliopsida > Apiales > Araliaceae > Panax > Panax ginseng. The sequence continues at coordinate 28,150,159 of CM035143.1, read as the reverse complement.
CATTGATTGGCATGGTTTCTGGCTGCTACTGGCGTGAGATTTGTCTTTCTTTGATCGTATTTACACTTTCAGATCGAAGAACTCGGCGACCAAACTCGGCAACAACATGAACAAAAGCTATTTTGGCCTACAAGCTCGAATATAATAGACTAATTAACATGTAATACTCATATAGACTTCATATAAACATATTGTGAAGACTTCTAACATGTTTCTACCAATAAAATAATATAAACATCAAACGTACAACACCCGATTTCATTATTTTTGGCAAAGACTCCATTGTTGACATTTTTAATGAAAATCAACACTGTGATTTTGTTTTTCAATCAAAACAGAAATTTCAACACACCATAGTTATGATTATACATACTCTATCAAATTCAATATACAATTTATATATTTAACAACTAGTTAAACCTTAATTTCTATTTTAAATTAAGCTATATTCATATATATTTTTCATATGAACACTCTATAATATATTTTCTTCCACAAAACACATACACACCTAAAGTAATTGATTATAATCATACATAAACTCATGAAATAACCTTATAATCAATAATCATACAAAACTATATACATAACAAGAATTTATCTTTTACAAAAATTTCACAGAGAACTTTTTGGGAAGAGGAAAACTAAACTTTTAAAGAAAAAGGTTAAGCTCCTACCTTTGATTAAGAAGATGATGGCTACTATTGATTATCAAACTTCTTTTTCCCAATTCTTTTATCAAAACACATAGGATTTCTCTCAAATTCTCTCTAGTTTTTTTCTTCTTTCTCTTTTCTTCAATTGAGTTCTTTCTTCTCTCTAACATACGTCTTTAGAAAATATAGCGTATATAGTAATAATATATATTAATTATATAATATAACTCTAGATATCGAGTTATGTAAGTTTTGAAATTTAAAAGCCATAAGGCTTGTTTGGCTAATCTTAATAAAATAACCCATTAATCCTTACACCTTGTTTGGTAAGTCTAATTAAAACAAATGGATTAAATCCTTATACATTGTTTGCTAAAACATCATTAGATTAAAGACTTATTATGTAATAAGACATGTTTGGCCAAAACTAAATTAAAGTCCTTTAATTTATTTTAATAACTCCTTTATAGAAAGGTTATTAGTCACACTTCTACTTAATTAATTAATCAATTAAAATATTAATATATTAAATTACTTTAACACATAATTTAATATCACGTAACTATAATTTCTTTTATAATTGTAATTTTATTCGACCAACTAATATTTTAAATTACAAATTCCATTTAAAATATTATAATTTATTTAAATCACTATAAGCTCTCTAGCTTACTTATTAAATTAAATTGGTATATAATCTCATAAAAATTAATTTTCTTAGCTCCTTAATTATTTATTCAACAAATAATTAACTAAACCACATCAACTCAAATTGAACAATTATTTATTCAACAATAAACATATCCATTAAATACTTATATAAATTAACAAATATTTAATATTACACTTTAACATTCTGGAATGTTACATCTCCAAGATAATATAGATAATGCTCATAGATATAGTCAGCAAGTGGATGTGCACAACCATATCTTATGATAACACGAATATGTATGTGGTTAGACATCGTGTATGATAGTGGCTACACACCCTTTAAGCTCTCAGTACAATTTTATCTTCCTCATTCTAATTTGGTACATTTTTGGCGCTTTCAAAGTCGGGTTCTCATCACCTTATTGTTGTTCACCAAAATTAACTATTAAATGACGTACAAAATACGATACACACATTTTAAGTTCTCAATACAATTATATATTATCATGTTGTTTTATAATTTATTGAGAAACTTCAACAGTTATATACCATCACTTTATTCCCATGTTATCCCTGCTCGACCCAACTACACTCTTATTACCTGAAAGGATTTGTGAAGCAAAAGGGTGAGCACAAATAGCCTAGTAAAGAATATTATGACTAAAGATAATCAAATTATCAATAACCTTTACTAGTAATAAATCACATATTTAAAATATATGGTAGATGATAAAAGTGTTCAACCATAATTACAACGAAATCAACAATCCATTAGAAGAGTCAAATAGAACATAATGTCTACTATCTACTCCAATTTAAAAGTCCATCATTAATATTTAATTTCTGTAATATCCATCAATAGTTCTTTGTTGTACCCAAGACAAAGAGAACTTTCATCATCTATCTTTACCTAAACCACTAAATATTATAGTTAAATTCACAATTCATGTTTATAATAATTTAAATCAACAGTTTCTCCTTGCCACAAAGGCTTAATAAAACTTTCACTCAATGTCCTTGCCACAAAGGCTAAAGACACTAAATAATCATATAATCTTTACACCCTACACCAAAGACATTCAAATGTAACAACAATGATCATGATCATACCAATCAATTGTCTATCTTTGCATTACATGCCAAATATATTCAACAGTAAAATCAATGGTTATGATTATACCAATCAATTGTCTATCTTTACACTACGGGCCAAAGATGTTCAACTATAAAACCAATAATCAATAGTTCATCTTTGTACTACAGGCAAAGACATACAACTGTAAAATCCATAATCAACATTCCATCTTTTCACTACAGGCCAAAGACATACAACTGTAACACCAATGGTCATGATTATACCAATACACAATTCCGGTCATGATTATACCAATACAAAATTCCTGATCATAATCATACCAATCAACAGTTCATCTTTGCATTACAGGCCAAAGATAACTTTCCAACACAAATTTAAGTTTGAGGATTATAACAATGATATAAAGAATGAATAAAGTGAGATCAAGAATAAATATTAGAGATTTATAATTTAATTTATCCAGAGTTCAAGAATGTCGAAATGGTCAATATGATGATCAAAACGTGGATTCAAATTTAAGAATAAGATTTATAGACACTCGAAATTTTGCATTCTTGTTACTAACCATGCAGGAGGGTAAAATCATCTTTCATCTTTTAGAGACAACCCTGGAAGTCAAAATCATCAATTCAAACCCCGGTGACACCCTAGGAGATCAAATCAAACCCCGAAGATAACCTCGGAAGATCAAATACAACCCCAAAAACATCTATAGGAGATTAAATCCAAGCCTTATTGACAACCCCAGGTGATCAATCCAACCCCGGGAAATTAAACCATCCTCAGAGATAACCCTGAGAACTGTCAAAAGTCAACAGTAGTCCAATCTCAGAGACAACCCTGAGAAAAGATGGTTACAACTACATCAAGCCCGAAACCAACCTGGGAGGGGAAAAATAGTAAATTTACCAACTCAAAATCAAATTCAGTCCAAATCACTGCAAAAGAAGTCTTACAAAACCATAACATCAATCCCGAGTGAAAACATCACAAGGCAACTTAACGGATGGACTACGAAGACTCAAAGATCTTGTCATGAACCCATCTTCCTGGATTCGAAAAATGTCAAATCCCATTTCATTGTGTAGCTCTCGTAAAGGGCTTTTCGGAAAGGTATGGCACGCCTCTATCAGATTCCCGGATTAAAAGTTATGAATGTTCGACTAGACAACGAATTAGCACGAGTGCATGTACTTCGAGAGAATGGGATCCACGGGGCCCGGGCCGACCTGGACAGCTGTTAGAACCACGGCTGCCACGGGTAGACCCGCGACTATTTTGTTCTATATCCCCATCAGCCAAATTAAAAAAGAATAAAAGGAAAAAAGAGAAAACTCTATCCATTTCAGATCTTAACCACTCGTATAGAGTTCCAAACTTCAATATTCTTCTTTCTAAACACTTGTATTCATATATTCTACAACATATTAAAATTTAATCGGTGGAAACTGAGTTTTCAAGCTCCAAAATAGGTTTAAAGCCTTCTTTGTAGAACACTGTAAGATTTTTTCAGATTAAAGTAGTAGAAAGCTTCAAATCTGAAAAAATCTTACAGTGTGCTACAAAGAAGGCTTTAAACCTATTTTGGAGCTTGAAAACTAAGTTTCTACCGATTAAATTTTGACATGTTGTAGAATATATGAATACAAGTGTTTAGAAAGAAGAAGATTGAAGTTTGGAACACTATAGGATTAGTTATGCCCGGATCGTTGATCCATGACTTTTTCTCTCTTATATATATATATATATATATATATATATATATATATATATATATAGACTTAAATTGAACAGTTGAGTCTGGATCGACTATCTATGACTTTTACTCGCTTTTATATATATATATATATATATATATATATATTAACTATTTATTGTGTTATAACTGTTTATTCAATGTAAATCCATAATATTTAAATCCGTGGACTAGATTTATCTAAATCTAGCCATATCTAACTTTTAACTGGTTCAAAAGTTGCAAAATTGGGACCATTGAGCTAGAATGACTAAGATTTATTTAAACATAGTTTTAATTCTAGTTTTTATTATGTGAGACTAGGAGCCACGGGATCTAAGATCCAGCTAACAGATCTAGATCTGGTTCCCATAATGGATCTTTTTAGCTGTACATCTAGTTTACAAATCCTATTTATGGTGTTTGGACATCCTTAGATGGCTTTCATGCCCACAAGGAGCCCGACACTTATATGTATATTATTTTGTCGAAGATGCTTCGTATCTCGAGAATAAAATCAAATCAAGCCTATGATACCCCCAAATCTGGTCCAACCGCTTTGAAATCCTTAAAGGTCACAACTTGATTCTATGACTGATTCTGCAATGCTCCCGTCAGTAACATCACCAACTACTGAACTAGGTTAGCATCATCGTTGTTGTTATTAGTAGACCCCTCAGGGGTTCATTATCGTGCTTGACGTCATCTTGGAGGCATTTTCTATTTAAAAAAAACACTTATTAGGTCATTACTCAGTTTCTTAAGTATTTTCTACTTAACTCCCACATCATAAATGATCGTCACATAACACATAACATCTTGAATAAATATTGGCATTTTATTCATTCTTAATCTTTGAAAGACATAGAAACGATAACATCGCTATTATTTACATCAATTTCCTGAATTAATAAAGTTTCAGGATAACAACATCATATCCCATTGGTCACATAAAACTTGGGATTTACATCTTCTTTATTATATAATTAATAATTACACTTTCTAGTCAGGCCTACTAAAATGTTTACAACCTTACATCGCTCCTCTTCTATGATACAGAACATCGTTCTATGATCTAACATATACCATGGCAACTCCTCGAACTGAGTCGGATAGTACATGCCTCAGTCTTGAGCTCTGTTCATCACAGTGTGGAAAACATAATCAATCTCTTCCATCTTGAACTTCTTTGGTTGTACCTCTCACTCCGCTACATCTGCACGCTGGGAAGCCTTCTCATAAGCATCTTCAGCTCTTTCTCTCTTGGCGGACTCTTCTTTCAGGTTATCCTTCAATTTCAAAACCTCCTCCATCAGCTGCTCCTTTTCATCCTCTATTTGGACCAACTTCCACTCCACATTACCGAGACGTTCGTTAAGATCATGGATCTCATCGTCCTTCTGTGCCATCAAAGTCTGATGTTCATCTACTAGCTCCTCCACATCCCTGACTCTATCCTGAAGCTCAATGTTACGTTCATACACCTTGTCATACATTTGAGCTGTAATATAGTTTGGTGGAAACTCTTCCCCTTCCTCCTGCTCATCCGTCTGTGGTAGCTCCACAGGATCCTCCTCATCCGTCTCTACCTCATCCTCATCCTCATCATTTAATAATCCCTCCTGCTCAAACTCTAGGTACTCAATAGCTGTAACCAACGGAGACGGCTCCCTTGGCACTAGCTATTCCCTGACTACTTGAACATCTCGAGGCTCCTTCTCTCTAGGCATCTGGGGTCCCTCCTCCCTAGCCTGACTGGATTCTCCCACATTAGCCATCCTGACAAATTTTTTTTAAAGTTTTTTAATTACTAATCGTCACTACTCGACACTCACGAGCACATAGGTTACAACCACATAAGCACATAGAGTGTTTTATTATTTCTTCCTTAAGAGTCGATAAGAGTTTATAACCACTATCTTTATCTTTACAATCTCCTATAAGGTTACTTCCTAAGATTTTCCCCCACCTAAGGTTCATAACCTAAAGCTTTGATACCAACTTGTGATACCCCCAAATCTGGGTACTTCATTCCCACAGGATTTGGTGTTACCTATCCAAACATCCATTTCTAACTACCCAAATTCAATAAAATTTAAGCAATAAATCTCCCCATTAAAAGGTTACATAACTTAAGCCAATAAATCCCAGGTTGTCTAACCTTAAAACATTCATTAAATGAGGAAAAATTAATTAATTACATCTCATAAAAAAACTAAGTCTGAAAACATAAGTCTCAACAAATTAACAAGTCTTCAACACTTGTTCAACTTGCCTTTCCCTTTACTAGTGATTGGCTCATCAAACTTCTCAACTTTAGCTGCAATGGATATATATATATGCAAGAGTGATCAAAACAAATGCTCATTTAAAGAAAACATAATAACTGGAAATGAATAAGCTTGACTGAATTGAATAACATTTTCTAGTATCGATAATCAAGAACTGATATTGAAAATCATTTGAGGGTCACAAGACCATGATCTATGTCCCATGTTATAAGTATTTCTACCTAAACCTTTAACAGTCGTTAGACTATATGGACTTCCTTCTCGTACTTAGGGGGATCAACCCTTCGTACCATTATTGTGCACAAACATCTTAACGCTTTCGCGTAAATAATCCCCTGTAATAGGGTTGTTCTTTTCAGTTTTAACGTACCAGTCTGTACCTAAGGAAGTTTGGTTTGGATAAGTTTAAAAGGTACTTTAGAGTTCAACGTACATCAACTAAGGATTAGTTGAATCAAAAGTTCAATGACAATACAAGGGTTGAACAACGATGTATTACAGAGCGGATATGAACCATAAATGAATAATGTAATGCATTAAAGTCTTGCTTTAAGAATAAAGTTCAAAACATTGAAAAGATATAATAAACCTTGCTTGAAGAAAATGGTAAGCTTAGGTTGCAATTTCCAACAAGGAAACAAAGTTAAAGACTTTACTTAACAGAATTCAAGAATTTGCGTAAATTATAAACAAAATAGGATAGCAAACTTGTATAATTATGATCAAAGTAGGATAAGCTCAAGTAAAGTTTATGGTTAGAGAACTTGCTTAAAATAAGAGTAGGGTTCAGAAAACTTGACTCGTGCGTAGGTTAAATGACCACTACCGATGTTCACCACAAGTCCTACGCACATACCATATGTATTTACAACAATCATTAGTTACACTAATATTAACTTTATAAGTTTAGTTTCAACTTTCAGTATAGTTAGCTAACTTAGTTTAAGTTTTGCTTACTATCATAAATCACACATTACAAGATCGAAGTCTCGAATCTTAAGTTTAAACAACATTACATCTTCTTATGAGCATCACATTTTAGTTCTTTTACAACTTATCAAGTTATCATGCCATTTCACTATATGAACGTTAACAAAGTTAAAGACTTTGCCCAACAGAATTCAAGAACTTGCGTAAATTATAAACAAGATAGGATAGCAAACTTGTATAATTATGATAAAAGTAGGATAAACTCAAGTAAAGTTTATGGTTAGAGAACTTGCTTAAAATAAGAATAGGGTTCAAAAAACTTGACTCGTTCGTAGGTTAAATGACCACTACCCACGTTCACCACAAATCCTACACACAGCCATATGTATTGACAACACTCATTAGTTACACTAATAATAACTTTATAACTTTAGTTCCCACTTTTAGTATAGCTCGCTAACTTAGTTTAAGTTTTGCTTACTATCACAAATCACACATTATAAGACCGAAGTCTCGAATCTTAAGTTTAAAGAACATTACATCTTATGAGCATCACATTTTAGCTCTTTTACAACTTATCAAGTTATCATGCCATTTTACCATATGAACGTTAAAAACCTGATATAACATCTTATTACATTTCCAACACCATTCTTAAACCATATCTCAAGGCTTAAATTAAATTTTTTCACAACTTATTAACATTTACAATTTGAAATCATCATACACGCTCACAATCTGTTATAAACCTTATTAAAGATTTAACACATTATCAAGAACATTAGACTAGTTAAAACCAACACATCATGGACTGAAACATAAAGAAAACAAACTATTTCTGCTCAGGGGAGGGCGTAGCTGCGCTTCCCCAAGCCTTAGCACTGGTGCAGCTACGCTGATGCTCAATTTCCAAAAAACTCAACAGCATAGATTCTTGGAATTTACGCTTTGATTAGCGTAGTTCTTACTGTGATACGCATCTGAAACTTGCAGATTGTTACCCTAGGCCTGTTTCACAGTTCAACCCAAACATCCCAATTTTCTCCAACTAAACAGAAATTTAACACTTACAGAAACTAAAAACTTAATAATAATATCATCCAGCATGCATAACATGACTCTAACATTACAAACAACCAAATTTAAAGGATTAAAATCATGTTTTTGTTGTTTTTCTCATTTACAACACATTTTGGATAATTAATCACTAAATCTTCGTTTCTTAACCAAATTAGACCATATGAATTGCATTCTTTTCGTAATTTAACATATTAACACAATCTAAAATCAATTTACATATTAAAACATGAATTGAGTATCAATTTTGATTCTAAAATAAGCTATATCATACATATATCATTGTAATTCACTGTAAACATAATTTCTTCACATATATCATGTTTTTATGGATTTACCCACTCTAAATCATATACAAATCGTGTAAGTCCATCTGCCCTAAAGTGCAGATATTATGAACTGCTTACTTTTGTTGCACAGTACTAGTAGTTACTTTTGTCATGCTTTTGCTAACTCTTTGTATGATCAAACAATCTCATATATTAAGTGAAAGAATTTTGTTTTTAGGACTCTAGAGTTGGGTTTGTCTAGCCTTGCTAATGGAATGCTAAATCTCCACAATGACAACAACTTTAATTAAGAGTTGAACTTTGACTTGATAGGGATTGATCAAGAGGAGATATAGGACTATTAGGTGCCTGAGGAAATTTAAGAATGGGTCAAAGATAAACCCAAATTAAACCTTGATCAAACCACCTCTATCAATATCGGAACCTAAGAAAACCCTAAAAAAATCTAGATAGGCATGGACCTTACCCCAAACCAAAGAAAAGACCTTATTGCTATACTAACCTAGTTCCAAGATGTGTTTGCATGGTCACATGAGGACATGATCAATTTTTCTACTGATATTATCATTCATCGCCCGCCCATTAAAGAAGGATTCAAGCTAGTCAAACATAAGCTCAAGCGACTGAAACGTGAATGGAGTCTGAAAGTCAAAGAAGAAATTATTAAAAAATTCAAAGCCAGCATCATCATGGTATCAACCTACCCCGAGTGTCTCTCTAATATAGTTCCTATGCCTAAGCCCGAAGGGAAGGTACGAGTATGTGTGGATTACATGGATTTGAACAAAACTTATCTCAAAGACAATTTCCCAGTACCTTTTATCCACATACTAATAAACAACACGGCTAAGTATGACATATATTCGTTTGTTGACTGCTTCGCTGGGTACCATCAGATCATGGTTGCTGAAGAGGACCGGGATGATGAAGGAGTTATATAACAAATTCCACATCAAACATCTTAACTCCATCATTTATCATCCCAAGATGAATGGTTTTGTTAAAGTAGCAAATAAGAACATCAAGAAGATCATGCAAAAGATGTTTGCCAATTACAAGGGATGGTCTGACTTATTGCCTCTGACTTTGCTAGCCTACAAAATGTCTGTGCCCACTTCTACTGGGATACCCCCTACTCATTGGTCTATAGCATGGAGGTAGTGCTCCCCATAGAGGTAAAAATGGAGTCATTAAGAGTGTTTATAGATGCTTAAATGGAGGAAGACTAGTGGTTGCCAGATCGGTACCACCAGTTATCTCTGATAGATGATAGGAGGGCTATAACCATCTTTCATGGTAAATTATATAAACAGAGGATTGATCGGTCATACACCAAGAAAGTTTGGCTTCGGAAACTCAAAGAAAATGACTTGGTATTAAAGAAAGTCCTTGGTAATTAAGATCAATCTAAAGGAAAGTTCACCCCGAATTGGGAAGACCCTTTCATTGTCAAGGAAGTGTTGACGGGAGGAGCCCTCAAACTACAAGAAATTGACGGTGAAGAATTTCCCTAGCTTATCAATTTAGACATCGTGAAAATGTATTATGTCTGAAATCACCTCCAAGCCAACATCCTGGTTTTAAAAAAAAAATCAATCAAAAATCAAATCAATCAAGTTAATTCAGGTTTTCAAGCAGAGCTAGAAACTACGTAAACCTAATCTCCCCTCATCAATAGGAGTACGTAGGCAGCCAACTATGGTGTGGTCTATCCCCTATAAAAAGCACAAAGCCCTTCAATGATTGCTAGATACAACTTTTCAACCTTTTAAAGCCCGAAACTACGTAGATCTGATCTCCCCTCATCAGTTGGAGTACGTAGGTAGCAATCTATGGTACGGTCTAACCTTTAAAAAAAAAAAATCCAAAAACCCCTTCAACTAAGCTCAAACTCCAATAAATACTTTTCAACCTTTCAAGCCAAAGCCTGAACTACGTAAGACCCAATCTCTCATCCAGCGGAGTACGTAGGAAACCATCTATGGTGCGATCAAACCCTCAAAAAGGAAAGCCAAACCCTTTGCTTAAAACTTAAACACATCAAAGACCAGTCCCAAGACACCAAAAAACCAGAAAGCCTAAAGATCAATGACCCATTCTGAAAGATCCTAGGACATCTCAATGTCAATCCATCAAGGAGAAGTTCGGGACACATCAAGATAGCAAGTCCTAAAGAAAATGGCAACTATCAAGCAAGTGACAAGACATATCTAAAAAGTAAGTGAATCAAAATATATTTCCTTGCTATATAATATTGTTTGATACATACAATATATCCCGTGCATGACAAAAATGGCTAACCTAGTCTATATAGCAAAATGAAAGCTAGTGTATAAACCCGTAGATAAATGGGCCATCAATTCCAACACGACATCCCTATTAGAAGATGGAGGCGAATCTATAAGCTCCTACCCTAGGGTATCTATGTGAGCCAGAAGATCCACGACCATTTGCATAGTGCTACAGTAATCATCTATCAATGCACTCATATCTACAATAATGCTAGACGTGTGGGATCTAAGTGCTGTACTATCAGCAGTGGAAGCGTCTCGGGTAGCTCGAGCTTCATCTCGCTCAACAAAGGTAGCATCCTGAGCCACTAGAGCTTCATCCTACTATCGACGTTGGGAAAATTTTGTCCCTTCCTGTTCCTGCCTTTTAGTGTTCTCAATTAGTTAAGTTTTGTCTGAAAATATGAGTTTGAAAAGGCCCGACAGGTAAATCTCGACGATTTGAAAATTATAGTAGCCAATTGGTAGTTTTGAAATGGTTGTACCAACTCAACTGATTTGGAAAAGGCTTACACAAATGCCCAATGGTTAGACACTGTTCAACAAGCCTTGGAAACTGAGATTCATTGAGTTTTGGGGCTTGATTAAGCGGGGGGAAGGTGTTAGGAACTCCCCGACTTCCTTGAAAACACGGTTACCACAACTTTTTAATTACCTTAATTATCTGTATGTGTGTGTGTTTATTGGGCCTATGTGCAATTATCTGGAAGTAGTGCTATGCCTCGTTTGCACCTATATAGAAAGGGTTTAACTTGTATAAAAGTTCAATTTTAGCAAGATATAGTAGTGATGTTTTGAAAAATAGGTTTCAAACCCTTATGCTCAATAGTAATTGAGGCCTTTGATACTTCCATTTTATTATGTATTCGGCTTGATTGATTTTATTTTCGAGATACATAGCAGTGTCAGGCTTCTTATGTGTATGAGAGCCATCCAAGGATGTCCATACACCGTAGATAATTTACAAGCAGATTGTAGCTAAAAAGTGTCCATCGTGAGAACCAGATCTGGATTCACAGGCTAAATCTTCAATCTCATAGCTCCTAGGCTCACATGATAGATTAATATGTACAAAAGCTAGATAGAAAACTATACTTAACTAAATCTAAGCCATTATAGCTTCAATGGTTCCAGTTTAGTCACTTTTGAATCAGTTAAAGTTAGAGATAACTAGATTTAGATAAATCTAGTCCACAGACTGAAATATGAAATACCAAATTGCAAAAGCAGTTAAAGCAGATATATATATAAAAGTAGTAAATATATATAGTTATATATATAGACGATCAACTGCCACAAATTTGGAATCCAGGCATAACTTTGGAATGGATATATATATATATATATATATATATATATATATATATATATATATATGTGTGTGTGTGTGTATATATATATATATATATATATATATATATATATATATGTATGTATATATATAAGTGGTAAAAGGCCACGAAGTGAACTCCAAGCCAGACAGGAAAAGTAAATATATATATATATATATATATATATATATTTATATATATACAAAAGAGGTAAATGTAAAGGCCCCAAATCCGGGTACTAATCACCACGAATCTGGTACACTCATTCTATAACTATTGCGGAAGATATAAACATAAATTGTTTATACATTAAACTTTACACACTATTCTCCAAGGTCGAGTAACCTTAACTTATACATAATTCATAACCTAATCTACATACAATGTCATTATTATACAATACTATTACAAATTTAAGCTGCACGATAATACAATGCTAGAACTGTCTTTGACTTTTCTTGTATCTGACGTATTCGTCTTAATCTGCAATATTTATCATGATATAGCAATGGTAAGCATCAAGTTTTCCCAGAAAGTTTAAGTTTAATATAAAATATATATCATGATTGAAAAGAATTGAACAATAAGTTTTCTAACGCTCAACAATATAATAATTGTGAACTAGCATGATTCAAATTTTCATAACTAAACGATAAAGAACATGAACAATTCAACTAAACCAGATGGTAATGAATGTGATCAGCCTTTCATACCTGATGAACACATGCAACATGCAAAAAGTGTGAATCAATAATTCATAGACATGATATAATCAATAATGATTAACCACACGCATATTTTATAGTATCAACTCGGGTAGAGTTAGAGAAAACTTGCCTAAATCACCGATTACAGCTACACAATATATATCTTTATTTGAAGACCTAATATATAAATAATATTGATATACAAATTAGAATAATATCATCAAAATTATAAAATAACCTAAACACATTACCACATAAGCCTATTAGTCAATAAAACATATAACACTTAGTATCAAGTCAAAATATTACAGTCTGAGTTGAGTTCAGCACTAATTCGACATCCCGATTGCGTAATCGGATAATTATCGAGTCTATTATCGACAAGACTCTACTTAAACGCTTTAATATTAACTTAGATAATTTATTATTCAGTCAAAATATTTTTCAATAACTCATAATAATTTTCAAGTAATTATTACCGTTTAAAATGATTTTTAAATCATTAATATCCTATTTATACTATTTAAATACCACAATATTTCATTATCATTAATATTTATTTAATATCAAATATTAATGAAATTCATATCATACTATTATAAATTATTTATAATATTTCAAAGTATTTTTAATACATTATTATTGCTTTTAAATGATTTTAAAGTAATTAAAACCATTATTAAATAACTTCCATTAATATTAAAATATTAATGTTTTTCATGACAAATTATCAAAAGTTATATTTTATAACTTAAAATATTATATAACCTTTAAATCATTTTATATGATTTTTAAAATATTAAAACTATTTTTCCATACTTTATTTAATATATTTATCAAATAAATCAATTATCATTAATATTAATTTATTAATTAAATTTATCACAAAATATTAAAAGTAATTATAAATAACTTAAAAATATTTTATTATACCTTAATATAATTTCAAATGATTTTTCAAGTATTAAAATCGTTTTTATGTAATTTATTTAATATAATAATTAAATAAATGAAATACCATTAATATTCCAAAAATATTAAATATTAATGAAATATATTCAAAATTATTAAAAGCCCATTTTTAGGCTTTTTAAAATATTTTTTAGGAATTTATTATGAATTTTTAATAATTAAAAACTATTTTTCTCTAATTATTAATTATAATAATTAATTTTTGTAAATAACTGTCGCTAAAGGTCCCTATAGTGACAAAACTGTCAATATAGGTGTTCTTGAGTGTTCTTGAGAAAACCTAGAACTTCATGTCAGTTAACAGGGTACTAAGTTTGACCAACTGTGATTCTTTGTTCATGCATAATCTGGACCATCTTAAACATTGATTATGTAGTATTGATGTAATACTACATGATCCAACCATCTTCTAGGTCATAACACATCACAAATGCAAGATTCAAGCCCTCAAAGTCACTGTCAGGCAGTTCCTAGGTTTTCTGGGTAACCCAGAAACCCAGGCAGTTTCATGGTGTCACTTTCTAGCTCGATTATCCTTATGTTCTGGTCTTTAGTTAAGTGTTCTCATGGTCTAAGTCTATTGTTCTCATGTCAATGAACAACGACATATCACTATCTCAGTCCAAGTACATCAAAATATCTAGATTTAATCCGGTCAAACCCTGTTAAAGGGCGTGTTCTTACGATTTTTGGAATTTCCAGAAACTCAACCTGTGACCGAATGGCCTACTTTGAGCATCCACTACTACACTCGATCTGTTGATTGTTTAAAGGATCTAAAGGCATGCATATAAATTTCATATAACAGGCTACAAACTAGATACAATAACATCAACAAAGATCCTAACATCTGACAGATCTTGGCCTTTGAAGATCTTGTCAGACACTGTTTAAGGATTTCTGGGTTACCTAGAAATTAATTGGTCATGGTCGATCAACTGACTTTGACCATTAATAACTTGTAATCTGGACTTGGAATGACCATGATTCCACTTCCAGATCACAGTCCACATGACATATTACAGATCTAACACATAAAACACCACAAATCATTAACAAGGAATGATCTGTGGCCTCTGACTTTAGCTTGTCAGACAACTTTTTAGGGTTCATAGTCAGTTTTGAAAACATTGATTTTAAAGCATTTTGATGATATAGATCTATGATATAACATCAGAGATCATCATATAACATCTTTTAACACTTAAAAAAACACATAAATAACATCTCTAACTAAGCATACAAGATCAAAATATTAGTTAGGGTTTTATATTCTCTTAAATATGCTTTGATCTTGGCTCTACCACACTGATTTGGATGTGTTAGAAAGTTATCTAGGGACTGAATCACTTAGATATTTCGTGGCTAAGGAGAGAGAAAAGGTTGGTTGAAGGATAGAAAGCAAATGAACAAATTTGGTGAACTTTCTCTCTCTTTACTCTCTGATACATGATACTTGTGGTAGAATTATTGTTATGTGGCACCCCTTAGCTGATTCAAGGTGTTTGGTAGCAACTTAAGAGACGTGGCAACAATTTTGGCCATAACCCTTTTAATTTAAAAGTTAAGAAAATGGTATTTTGGTCTTTTCACACACAATTTTAATGGCAATCTTGTCATTTGACCTAACCCTTAGGGTTTGACCCTTAGAGTTTAAATCTTAGGTTTTTAAAATTTTGATTTTCTAGGATTTTATAATTAGGGTTTTAAATAGAAAATTAAGCTTTCAAATTTAGGAATTAGGGTTTCCTAATTACTTAAGGGCTCACTAATTAGGATTAAGGTTTCCTAATTAACATTAAGCAGGCAAATTAGGGTTTTAGTATTCCCGGTTAGGGTTTCAAATTCTCAGAACTAAAATTAGGGTTTCTAGAGCTGGTATTAGGGTTTCTAACAAATCATTAGTGTTTCATAACTGAACGTTGTTGTTCTTAACATATCATTAGGGTTTGTCAATGATATAATAATCTGAACAACCCTTGACCCTTAACCACATGCTGTCCACATATAAAATCATTGTACACAAAAACATACACATTTATACACTTAACCCTGTACGTCTTCAGCAAAAAAAATTTAAATCCATAAAAATCCTTCACAGAAATGTCAAATCCATACACTTATTTTCTGTCTAGGTCTATTATTTAACCTTAATTCAATTTTTTAAGATTTTAATAAATTTTCTAAATTCTCGGGTTGTCACATTCACCCCTTCTTCTAAAAATTTCGTCCCCGAAATTTACCTCACACCTTATATACACAGCATCACATGCTACCCAAAATATCACTCCTAAGAGTTAAACGTTTCGAATTGTGCTGAGGAGTCATATAGACTACGAAATTTCATTTTCGAAAAGGTTTATCTGAATATTATCTGCATTTGTCATATCTTTACGGACACGAGAGGGTAATTAGTCTGGTTATGCCTGTACTTATTCAAATCGCCGCTTTTTGAACAATATTTCACCGTTCCTCTTATTCGCCTTGGGCGCACAAAGTTTTCTTACCCCAGTCTTTATCGAAATCCGCACCAAAACAATTTGGTTCGGGAAAATTTTCAAAGAACGCTTAGGATTTTATAAACGTTGGTCTAGCTGAATCAAATAACTTAGACTCATATCAATAATCAATTTCAATCGAAATATTTATGTATAGCCAAACCCCGTTGGCAATTTAATTATTTAAAAATAATTTTATGACGTCATGATACCTGTAAGACCCCGAATTTTATGAAATAAAAGTATTCAATTTTTCTTATAATTACAATTCAGTAAATGGCTAAATTGATAAAAAGTTAAAGTTAAGGGTGATATATGAATTTTTTTCAAAAATATGCAAGTGGTTATAAAATATTTATTGTTATTGGGAATATTCGTTTGGTCGTGGAATATTCTTTACGTGGGGAATATTCGCATTACTCAAGCACAACCATTTGTGGGCCCCATGTGAGAATAAATCGATGATGAAGAAAGCGACAAATTAAAGTTTTTATAAATAGCGTAATCGTTACCGATTAACTTTGTTGGAATACCCGGTGGTTAAAGTAAAGTAATACAGCGTTGTTGCTGAGCATTACTGCAGTATTGCATAATATTTTTGAATTATTGATTCTTACGTGAAGAAGGCACTACTCAATAATTGTTCTGATAATTCTTTGTTCAAAGATTTTATTGATTCAATAATTGTTGCGTTGATATTTTATATTACTGTTGTTTTAATAATTGTCACTACACAATATTTTCCATTATCGGAGCAATAATTCATATTATCTGAATAATATTATTAGATAACATTATTGGCAATGTCTAGAAAGTTCTGTCTAAGGAGAGGTTTGGTCACCTAATTGCGCGCCAATAAAGAGAAATTCTTATTAGAAAGTCCCCTCTTTCCTGGGAACGATCTGGTTGTCATTATTGTGATTCTGTAATATTATTTGTGAATTATTAATTATTGATTTATATGATAAGGAAAATATTCATTTTATGTGGATATAGATGGAGAAAATTTTTAAAGTGACAATTGTTGAAAATCGATATTTTATCTTTTCTGATAAAATAATATTTTATTATATTATTATAATACAATAATGATGATATTTTTACAATGAATGTGGGATATATGAGTATATGAGGAGGAAGAGTATTTTTGTTGCAAAAGTTGTTTAAAACATGTTAAACATGTTGGTGGACCTATTTCTTGTTGAAATTTGATTATAGCACAATAAAATCGCCTGGTTTATGGATTTTGGTCAATTTTTGTTTGGAATTTGGTAAACCTTTCTTACGCGCGAAGTTGTAGAGAATTGAATTTCCTATAAAAAGTCGCGAGATTCAAATTTTTTTTGCTAAAAGGGCTATTTATTATAAATTATTGAAGTTCCAAAGTTAAAATAATTGATTTTTGGAAGTTTTAATTAATTATTTTAAGAAAACGTTTTTTAACAAGTTGGTTGCACATGTTAATTGCTGAAATATGATGTCTTGATTGTGCGTAGGAAATTTATTAAATAATATTATATTTTATTAAATTTTACGCTTTGGTGTTCTAAGCATTTTCCTATAAATAAGGTGCTTAGGTTAGAATTGAAAATCACACGAAACTAAATATTTTCTCTCTTTCTCTCTATTATATCGAGTATTTTGTGAGTATTTTAGTACTTGAGTATTTCTATACGATTGCAAGTTCTTTTAGCACTATATCCGATATTCCATCGGTAAGTACTATTCTTTCTGAGGTAAGGGAGATTATTTTCTTCATAAATGATATTATTTCTTCAATATCATTATGCCGAAATATTGGTTTGAACTTTTTATCAAATTTGGAACTTTTTCATGATGGGGTTACTATTCATGAGTTACTATTCACGAGTTACTATTCATGAGTTACTATTTATGAGTTACTATTCACGAGTACTATTCACGAAGCATGATGATGTTTTTTGTGAAATTTCTATCTTTTGGTGTCGGAGTTACTATTCACATAAACGGGACTATTCACGTATACGGCACTATTCGCGAATACGATACTATTCACAGAAAAATTAAATTTTCTTTCTATGTCAAAGATTGTCTGTGATAGTTCCTATCTTTGATTGGATCTATGTTTTGGT
The DNA here is from genome assembly GCA_020205605.1 of Panax ginseng. Classification (NCBI taxonomy): domain Eukaryota; kingdom Viridiplantae; phylum Streptophyta; class Magnoliopsida; order Apiales; family Araliaceae; genus Panax; species Panax ginseng. The sequence continues at coordinate 28,131,520 of CM035143.1, read as the reverse complement.
CTTCATTCTTGAATTTTACTCCACTATGATTATTTATGAGGTATTTTTGGACATGGAATAGCTGAAATACGAATCCTTAATATTTATTCTTTTGTTTCACTGGATTCATTTTCTTTAAAATATTTTCCATCATCCTCAGTCCTAAATGATGATATAAGTGAATATCTTTGGCCGTAGTACAAAGATGAACAAGTGTTGAGATGAACATGACCGACTGATTAATATTTTTGGCCGTAGTGCAAAGATGAATAGGTGTTTAGATGAACATGACCAACTGATAAATATCTTTGGCCTGTAGTGCAAAGATGACTTGTTGATGAATATCTTTAGCCTGTAGTACAAAGATGACTTGTTGATGAATATCTTTGGCCGTAGTGCAAAGATGAATTTATTAGTAGGATTATGAACATAAACTATGATTTGGTATAACCATAATCTTTGATGTTTCAGGTGATGAAAATTATCTTTGTCCTGGATGAGAAAAAGAATTTAGAACTACAATTACGATTATAAGTTATACATGTGATTGTGGACATGAATTGTTGATTGATGTTACAGGGATAAAACATTGTTGGTGGACTTTTAACATGGAGAAGATAATAGACTTTATAGTCTATTTGACTCTTCTAATGGATTTCTCATTCCGCTGCAACTATGGTTGAAAAGTTTTATCATCTACCATATGTTCTAAATCTCTGATTTATTACTGTTGAAGGCTATTGATAATTTATTTATCTTTAGTCATGATATTCTTTTATTGAGCTAGTTGTGCTCACCCTTTTGCTTTACAATTCCTTTCGTGTAATAAAAGTGTAATTGGAGTTGTTGGGGATAACAAGGAAATAGAATGGTGGTCTATAGATGTTGAGGGTGAGGTGATTTTAACTTGGAAGGGTGTTTTGCCACTATCATACAAGATGTCTAATGACATACAACCTCATGTCATCATAAGATGTGGTTGTGGTTTCATCCACTCATTGAGTATATTTACAAGCACTACCTATATAATCTTGGTGTTTGGTTGGAGTTTAATTCCCAATTAGGGACAGTGGAGATAATGATATGTCAAGAGAAGACTCATCATTGGGAAGAATATGATAGTGATCTTCTCATTTTTCTTTGGGGTCTATTGGGTCAACCAAGGATAATTCTGTGGTCATATGATATCTACCATAACCTAAAAGCATGGCCTCCCACGTACGAAGGTTTTCTTGAGCATTTCCCAAAGGTTTTAATTTCTAAAATAGTTTTGGACTATACCTTTATGTAAGGTGTCATGGTGACGTGCTATCCAAGTTGGTGTCCAGAGTCACAGTTGGTATATTTTAGTATCAAAACTCACAACATATGTGTTGTTGTATTTTGCACGACAATTGTTGTAATAAAGTTGTAGTTGTTTCCTGTACCATGTATTTGGCGACTCAGAATGGGTTGGATGGAATGGACCTATTTTGGGGGCGTTACATTTGGTATCAGAGCTTAGGGATATGATCTCTGGCGGAGATCGGGATTAGAACTAGGAGGGGAGAGATGAGTAAATCCTTCGCTAGTGTGTCCTACCTAAGCTTAATTGTTGGTCGGTCATAATATCTGGATATTATGTGATATGTTAATTTGCTTAATTAACCCTTGTTTTGTGGCGTGATTTGAGAATGGCAAATTTGAGAATGCTAAGAATGGAGTGAATGAGACTGTGGGGATACCTCTAATCACTAACCATGATAATGTGATGTCAGACGAAGAAGTAATTAGAGATATCCATGTGGTGAGTGAAGAATTGATAGTTGCACTTTTAGAGATAGTCGCAGAGAGGTAACAAATTGAGAGTGAGGCGTAAGAGGAAGAAGAGGTACACGAGGAGAGTTTATTAGAGGTATTATATGATCAAAATGTAGAATTTCAAAATCGTATTCATGAGTTAGAAGAGCAGGCGGTCGTGGAACAAAATGATGCAACAATTCAAGCTTGTGTTACCCGATATGTGATGCTTGAACAGAAGCATTCTTTTGCAGAGTATGAGATGATAAAGATGGAATCTGAGCTGAAAGAAGAAAAAACTGAACGAGTGAGAATAAGTGATGCATGGGCAAAAGTCGCACGACACATGGATATTGTGGAAAGAGATGTCCGATCTAAGAAGGCTAAAATAGATGATATGAATTTCTCTTTTTGGAAAGCAATTAGGAGAACCCAACATCGAGTTTTGAATTACCCTGTACAAAGCGGTCAACCTAAATTCGATATGGATCGAAGATTGATGATTCAGATCATGAATCAGGAGTATGACGAGGCAGTTGAGGGAGGAATATGCCCTATAGAAAAGTATATTCCAACGGTAGTGATGACGCCAAATCTTTGCATAAGTCAAAGTTGAGTAGTTCGAGGGATAGCAGGTTGTCATGACTTCCCAACAAATGAGGAACCCAAATGAAGTTTTCACGGGAGATGAGCAATGGAGAAATCATGATGACCCGGGAGATAGAATCTGAAATGAAAGCAAGGTATTCTCAACTTTTCGAAATACCAGGTACGTAAATTTCGGGGACGAAATTTCATAAGGAGGGGAGATTATAAGATCCCGAATTTTATGAAATAAAAGTATTCAATTTTTCTTATAATTACAATTCAGTAAATGGTTAAATTGATAAAAAGTTAAAGTTAAGGGTGATATATGAATTTTTTTCAAAAATATGCAAGTGGTTATAAAATATTCATTGTTGTCGGGGAATATTCGTTTGGTCGTGGAATATTCTTTACGTAGGGAATATTAAATGCGACAGTACAGACCATTTGTGGGGCCCCATAATGAATAAGCTATCGGATGAAGAAAGCGACAAATTAAAGTTTTTATAAATAATAGCGTAATCGTTCTCAATTAACAACTGTTGGAATACCCGGCGGTTAAAGTAAAGTAATACGCGTTGTTGCACAGTAACACACGGTATTGCATAATATTTTTGAATTATTGATTCTTACGTAAGAAGGCACTACTCAATAATTGTTACAGTAATTACTGTTCAATATTTTATTGATTCAATAATTGTTGCGTTGATATTTTATATTCTTCGTTGTTTTAATAATTGTCACTACACAATATTTTCCATTATCGAGCAATAATTCATATTATCCGAATAATATTATTAGATAACATTATTGGCAATGTCTAGAAAGTTACATTACTAAGGAGAGGTTTGGTCACCTAATTGCGGCTGATAAGGAGAAATTCTTATTAGAAAGTCCCTCTTCCCCAGGAGCGATCTGGTTGTCATTATTGTGATTCTGTAATATTATTTGTTAATTATTAATTATTGATTTATATGATAAGGAAAATATTCATTTTATGTGGATATAGATGGAGAAAATTTTTAAAGTGACAATTGTTGAAAATCGATATTTTATCTTTTCTGATAAAATAATATTTTATTATATTATTATAATACAATAATGATGATATTTTTACAATGAATGTGGGATATATGAGTATATGAGGAGGAAGAGTATTTTTGTTGCAAAAGTTGTTTAAAACATGTTAAACATGTTGGTGGACCTATTTCTTGACTGAAATTTGATTATAGCATGTAAAATCGCCCGTTTATGGATTTTGGTCAATTTTTGTTTGGAATTTGGTAAACCTTTCTTCTGCAAAGTTGTAGAGAATTGAATTTCCTATAAAAAGTCGCGAGATTCAAATTTTTTGCTAAAAGGGCTATTTATTATAAATTATTGAAGTTCCAAAGTTCCGAAATAATTGATTTTTGGAAGTTTTAATTAATTATTTTAAGAAAAACGTTTTTAAAAAGTTGGTTGCACATGTTAATTGCTGAAATATGATGTCTTCGGTGTGCATAGGAAATTTATTAAATAATATTATATTTTATTAAATTTTCTGCTTTGGTGTTCTAAGCATTTTCCTATAAATAGGGTGCTTAGGTTAGAATTGAAAATCACACCAGAAACTAAATATTTCTCACTCTTTCTCTCTCTATTATATCGAGCGTATTTTGTGAGTATTTTAGTACTTCGAGTATTTCTATACAATGCAAGTTCTTTTAGCACTATATCCAGTATTCCAGTCAGAAGTACTATTCTTTCTGAGGTAAGGGAGATTATTTTCTTCATAAATGATATTATTTCTTCAATATCATTATGCCAAAATATTGGTTTGAACTTTTTATCAAATTTGGAACTTTTTCAAGTCGGGGTTACTATTTATGAGTTACTATTCACGAATTACTATTCACGAGTACTATTCACGAAGCATGATGATGTTTTTTTGTGAAATTTCTATCTTTTGGTGTCGGAGTTACTATTCACGTATACGGCACTATTCACGTATACGGCACTATTCACCAATACGATACTATTCACAGAAAAATTAAATTTTCTTTCTATGTCCAAGATTGTCTGTGATAGTTCCTATCTTTGATTGGATCTATGTTTTGGTCTTCATTCTTGAATTTTACTCCACTATGATTATTTATGAGGTATTTTTGGACATAGAATAGCTGAAATACGAATCCTTAATATTTATTCTTTTGTTTCACTGGATTCGTTTTCTTTTAAAATATTTTCATCATCCTCACCCTAAATGATGATATAAGTGAATATCTTTGGGTAGTAGTACAAAGATGAACAAGTGTTGAGATGAACATAATGAAACCGATTAATATTTTTGGCCGTAGTGCAAAGATGAATAGGTGTTTAGATGAACATGACCAAATGATAAATATCTTTGGCCTGTAGTGCAAAGATGACTTGTTGATGAATATCTTTAGCCTGTAGTGCAAAGATGACTTGTTGATGAATATCTTTGGCCGTAGTGCAAAGATGAATTTATTAGTAGGATTATGAACATAAACTGTGATTTGGTATAACCATAATCTTTGATGTTTCAGGTGATGAAAATTATCTTTGTCCTGGATGAGAAAAGGAATTTAGAACTACAATTACGATTATGAGTTATACATGTGATTGTGGACAGGAATTGTTGATTGATGTTACAGGGATAAAACATTGTTGGTGGACTTTTAACATGGAGAAGATAATAGACTTTATAGTCTATTTGACTCTTTTAATGGATTTCTCATTCTGCTGCAACTATGGTTGAAAAGTTTTATCATCTACCATATGTTCTAAATCTCTGATTTATAACTGTTGAAGGCTATTGATAATTTATTTATCTTTAGTCATGATATTCTTTACTGAGCTAGTTGTGCTCACCCTTTTGCTTTACAATTCCTTTCGGGTAATAAAAGTGTAGATGGGTCGTGCGGGGGATAACAAGGGAAAAGAACGGTGGTCTATAGATGTTGAGGGTGAGGTGAATTTAACTTGGAAGGGTGTTTTGCCACTATCATACAAGATGTCTAATGACATACAACCTCGTGTTATCATAAGACAGGTTGTGCTCATCCACTTGCTGAGTATATTTACAAGCACTACCAATATAATCTTGGTGTTTGGTTGGAGTTTAATTCCCAATTAGGGATAGTGGAGATAATGATATATCAAGAGAAGACTCATCATTGGGAAGAATATGATAGTAATCTTCTCGTTTTTCTTTGGGGTCTATTGGGTCAACCAAGGATAATTCTGTGGCCATATGATATCTACAATAACCTAAAAGCATGGCCTCCCATGTACGAAAGTTTCCTTGAGCACTTCCCAAAGGTTTTAATTTCTAAAACACTTTTTGACTATACCTTTATGTAAGGTGTCATGGTGACGTGCTATCCAAGTTGGTGTCCAGAGTCACAGTTGGTATATTTTAGTATCAAAACTCACAACATATGTGTTGTTGTATTTTGCACGACAATTGTTGTAATAAAGTTGTAGTTGTTTCCTGTACCATGTATTTGGCGACTCATAATGGGTTGGATTGAATGGACCTATTTTGGGGCGTTATAATAATGCATCTGCTAATGTAACTCGATTTGAGGATTCCACATGTGTGTGTCTTTGTCATAACACATAATACAATAGTGGGACAACGATTTTTAGATCGAAATCAACACTAAGTATTTCTGTATTTACAATTCCATCAACTTTTTATCATCTCTGTACCAGGTTACATGATGCATTAATGATAAATAAAACACATTTTGATATTTGTAATCATTTTCGTCTAGTCAAAACAAGTAGCATAGACTATATTTTAAACCGTTCAAAAATTATTATAAATTAGTTTTATCATCTCAACAGGTAACGATGTGTCAGTGGCCTGAAGTCCAATATACACAATGGTCACCAAGAGTTGAGAATTAAAATTCATTTTTAAAAGGTACTTAGTTCGTATTTAGCTTGATGTCAAAAAATTCAAAGTCTAGGTTAACTAGAATATTTGGAAAACCTATGTCTCCACTAATGATCCATTGCTTAATCAATCTATCTATTCCTATTATCCTCAATACTCCATTCACACTTAATTCTACCCAGTTCGTCAAACTTACCACACTTATGAGTTCAGGAACTTGCCATAATCATATGAGTTTAAGAACTTGTTCTAGTCAGACCTTTGGCGTCCATTCGCTGAGGGGTTCAAAAACATTTCATATACTTATGAGTCACGAACTTACCATAAGTATGAGTTTTAATAACTCACAACTAAACTTATATTCTCTACCTATACTCTATCTATCTGCTATACGCATGAGAAAATAATCACCTTCTCAACACATATACAAAAAATAGCGCGACACAAATATTTCAATGGTTATCAAGGTGATAGACTAAGTGGTCATTAAACCAAGAACAAAACCTCTTCCCATACAAAGGCTTGTACAACTCAGCTATCACATGAGTTCTCAATTGAAATCCCACACTTAATATCCTTGTCTCATACTTTCTCCATACAAATTTTGTTCAATCCGTATTGCCTCAACCCCAACCCTTCTTTTTAGTTGGCACAATACCAATTCATAGTACAATTGACACACAACAACTTTGCTGTAAACTTTCCCATCATTAGATTGATCCTCCTCCCTAATATGACCTCATCAGCTCACGGTGTGATCTCATCGTATAAATTATGATTCATTTCTATATTACGTTCGTTTTATTTTACGATCTCCTTTCCCCGAACTTTTAATCTTTTAGAGTATATCTATTCATTATTACTGTTCACCTTTATTATCAGAGTTAGGTAACTCTAGATCTTATATAACTTTTCGAGATTCATCTTTGAATCTTATCAACACACTAACTGTGACACCCCCAAATCTGGGTATTTCATTCCCACAAGATTTGGTGTTCACTGTCTAAACATTCATTTTTAACTACCCAAATATAATAAAATTTAACAACAATCTTTCCCATTAAAGGATTACATGAATAAGTTCAATAAAATCTCACAGGTTATCTAACCTTTAAATACAAACATCAAGTGCGGAAAATTAAATAATTACATCTTAACAATTAAAACAAAGTCTGACAATATAGAAATCAACAGATTTACAAGTCTTCAACACTTGTTCATCTTTCCTTTTCCTTTACTGGTGGTAGGTTCATCAACCTTCTCAACATTAGCTGTAATGGTTATATAAGCAAGAGTGAGCAAACAGATGCTCACTTGAAGTGACAATGAATAAAAATATCATAACAACTGCCAAATGAATAGGCTCAATAGAACTGAATAATATTCTCTATCAACGATAATCAGGGACAAAATTTGAAATATATGTATCTGAGGGTCACAAGACCACGAACTATGTCCAAAGTTATAAGTATTCTTTCAACTTAAACCTAAAAAGTCATAAGACTGTAGGGACTTCTCGATCGCACTTAGGGGGATCAGCCCTTCGTATAATGTATTGTGCACAAACATATAAACACTTCGCACAATAATCCCCTATAATAGGGTTGTTCTTCTCAGTTTTAGAATACAAGTCCGCACCAAAGTAAGTTTGGTTTGGATAAGCTTCAAGGGTAATTTAGAGTTCAACGAACATCAACTAAGGATTAGTTGAATCAAAAGTGTGATACAAATACGCTATAGAATAAACATGAGTCATAAGAGAAATCAACATTATACATCACAATCATGTTTTAGAAATGAACTAGAAAGCGTAGGCATGGAATATTATAACAACCTTGCTTGACCAACAATAAGCTAAGGCTATAATCTTACTCAATAAAAGAAGTGAGTTAATTAACGTGCATGGTTAATAACAAGTTGAGGAATAAAACTTGCTTAACATAAGAATAACAGAATTTAGGAACTTGCGTAATAAGAAACAAAATAAAGTAAGGAACCCTTCTCAAAGTAAGAGTTAGGTTGAAGAGTTTGCGAGAACGTAATCGATTTAGAACAAATATATATAAGAACGGTTAAGAACTTGCTCAATGTATCAATAAGGTTTAAGCACTTGCACAATCGTAAAAGTAGAGTTAAAGAACTTGCCTCGTGCATAGGTTAAAAAATCACTACTCACGTTCACCACAAGTCCTACATATACCATATGTATTGACAATTCTCATTAGTTACACTAATATTAGCTTCATCAGTTTCTTTTCCACTTTTAGTATAGCTCACTAACTAAGTTTAAGTTTAAACAACATCACATCTTTTCATGAGCATCACATTTTAGCTCTATTACAACTAATTAAATTATCATGTCATTGCACCATATACACATTAGCAACTTGATACAACATCCTATTACATGTCCAACATGTTATCATTCTCTTTAGATTAGGTTATACAACCACACAAAGGATTGCACTTGTATTTGTGCATCCCGACGCCCTTCGATTGCCTCCAAGTGCACAATAGTCCTAAAGATGGCCATTGTAATAACCTATTATGTTTTATATAATTAAATATTAATTAATTTTATCTTATACAATTGTGTTTAAATAGGAAAAGGTAAATGATTTTGTTTCCTTCTTTTCTTCCTTGTTTTGTTTGGAAAATTAAATTCTTTTAGTAGATAATTAAATAACTGATTAAATTAAAATTTGAGGAAGATAATTCCTTTTGTTAAAGTCTTGTGGTAAAATTATTCGGAGCGGGAAGCTACTTGGGAGATAGAGGAGTCTATTCGAACGAAGTATCTGCATCTTTTGATAACTAGGTACGTTCATTCTTGTGATTCCGAGGACGGAATCCTTTTTAAGGGGTAGTGATGTAATACCCGGTAAATTTTTTTTTAATAATAAATAAATATTAAATAATAATATTAAAAATTTCTTTTTTTATAAATCCATATTTTTTAATTGGGCTTTTCTTATGTCTGGGTCAATTTTGTATTTAATTTATGTGGACTATTATAAGTAAATGATTACATTAATTTGGCTTTTAAATTAATTGGGTTTAAATTATATTTGTGGGTAATAATAAATCCTTTATAATTATGAGAATTAATAAAAACCCTAACCTATCTCACGTTCATCTAATAACTGATAAAAAAAAAAAGAAGAAGAACACGCAGCCGCCGCTACATAGGAAAAGAAAGGAAAATTGATTGCACTTGTGTGTTATAAGAATAAAGATTGAACATCCGGATACAAGTAAGTTTGTATGTTTAGTTATTCTTTTTTTAATTGATTGAGTAGTGCAGAGATTTGCGTGGACAGAGAATACTGCTATGAAATTATTGATTTACAATCATGCTATCTATTTATATATATTTCCTTGAGTAATGAATGGTATTCATGCATGATGATAACACAGACCCAAAATAGGTCCATTCCATCCAACCCATTCTGAGTCGCCAAATACATGGTATGTAAAATAAACTACAACTTTATTAAACAATTGTCGTGCAAAATAGAACAACAACACATATGTCTGTGAGTCGCCAAAGTTTAAAACAATACAAATATATACCAACCGTGACTCATGTCCCAACCTGTGACAAAGACTCTCATAATGACACCTTACATAAAGGTATAGTCAAAAACTGCTTTTAGAAATTAAAATCTTTGGGAAGTGCTCAAGGAAACCTTCGTACATGGGAGGCCATGCGCCTCAGGTTATGATAGATATCATATGGCCATAGAATTATCCTGGTCAATCTAATAGACCCTAAAGAAAAATGAGAAGATTACTATCATATTCTTCCCAATGGTGAGTCTTCTCTTGACATATCATTATCTCCACCGCCTCTAATTGGGTATTATACTCCAAACAAACACCAAGATTATATAGGTAGTGCTTGTAAATATACTCAAAGAAGTGGATGAGCACAACCTCGTCTTATGATGATGACACGAGGTTGTATGTCATTAGACATCTTGTATGATAGTGGCAAAACACCCTTCCAAGTTAAATTCACCTCACCCTCAACATCTATATAACCACTAAATTCTATTCCCCTTGTTCGTTATCCCCTTGTCTCAAATTTACACTTTTATTATTACCCGAAAGGAATTGTGAAGCAAAAAAGGGTGAGCACAACTAGCTCAAGAAAGAATATCATGACTAAAGATAAATAAATTATCAATAGCCTTCAACAAAGAATAAATCGTAGATTTAGAACATATGGTAGATGATAAAACTTTTCAACCATAGTTGCAAATGAACGAAAGCAATCCATTAGAAGAGTCAAATAGACCATAAAATCTATTATCTTTCCATGTTAAAAGTCCATCAACAATGTTTTATCCTCGTAACATTAATCAACAATTCCTCATCCACAATCACGTGTATAACTCATAATCGTAATTGTAGTTCTAAATTCCTTTCCTCATCCAGACAAAGTTAATTTTCATCACCAAACATCAAAGATCATGGTTATACCAAATCACAATTCATGTTCATAATCCTACTAATAAATTCATCTTGCACTACGGGCCAAAGATATTCATCAACAAGTCATCTTTGCACTACATGCCAAAGATATTCATCAACAAGTCATCTTTGCACTACATGCCAAAGATATTCATCAACAAGTCATCTTTGCACTACATGCCAAAAAAGATATTCAATTCAATATTGTCATCTTTGCATTACGAGCCAAAGATATTCATCGAAATCATTCATCTTTGCACTATGTGCCAAAGATATTCAAGCTTATATCATCATTTAGGACCGAGGATGATGCAAAATATTTTAAAGAAAACGAATCCAAAGGAAACAAAAGAACAAATATTAAGGATTCAGATTTTTAAACAACCCAAGTTCAAAAATACTTCATAAATAATCAGAGTGGAGTAAAATTCAAGAATGAAGACCAAAACATAGATCCAATCAAAGATAGGAATCATAATGCATAATCTTGGACACAGAGAAGAAAACTTAATTTTTCTCGTGAATAATGTCGATTTGTGAATAGTGTCAGATACGTGAATAGTGTCGATACGTGAATAGTAAACTCGACACCAAAAGATAGAAATTTCACAAAAACATCATCATCATGAATAGTACTCAAAATAAGAATCGTGAATAAGAACTCGTGAATAGTAACTCGTGAATAGTAAAGAAACTCTGAATAGAATATGAATAACTAACCCCGACATGAAAAAGTTCCAAATTTGATAAAAAGTTCAAACCAATATTTCAAGATAATGATATCAAGAAATAATATCATTTATGAAGAAAATAATCTCCTTACCTCGTAAAGAATAAGATTTTCGATCGAATACTCGGATATAGTGCTAAAAGAACTTGCAACCAGATAGCAATACTCAAAGTACTAAAATACTCACAAAAATACGCTCGATATATATAGAGAGAAAGAGAGAGAAATCTTTAGTTTTCGTGTGATTTTCAATTCTAACCTAAGCACCCTATTTATAGGAAAATGCTTAGAACACCAAAGCGTAAAATTTAATATAATATTATATATATATATAAAAATTTTACGCACACCAAGAATTGAATTCAAAATTCAACAACATTAACAACAAAGCCCACCAATCAATACCAAAAAACGTTTTTCTTATTAAAAATAATTAAAACTTTCAAAAATCAATTATTTTTTAACTTCGTAACTTCAATAATTCATAATAAATAGCCCTTTTATCGTAAAAATTGAATCTCGCAAATTTTTATAGGAAATTCAATTCTCTACAACTTTACGTAAGAAAGTTTTTCCAAATTCCAAATGTAAATCGACCAAATCCATATACGGACGATTTTACAAAGCTATAATCAAATTTCACCAAGAAATGGGTCCACCAACATGTTTAACATGTTTTAAACATTTTTTGCAACAAAAATACTCTTCCTCCTCATATACTCATATATCCCACATTCATTGTAAAAATATCACCATTATTATATTATAATAATATAATAAAATATTATTTTATCGTAAAAGATAAAATATCAATTTTCAACAATTGTCACTTTAAAAATTTTTCCATCTATATCCACATAAAATGAATATTTTTCTCATCATATAAATCAATAATTAATTATTCACAAATAATATTACGTAATCACAATAATGACAAACAAGCAGCGCTCCCAGAAAGAGGGGCTTTCCAATAAGGATTTCTCCTTCATCGCATGCGCAATTAGGTGACCAAACCTCTCCTTAGATGTAACTTTCTAGACATTGCCAATAATGTTATCTAATAATATTATTCAGATAATATGAATTATTGCTTCGATAATGGAAAATAATCGTAGTAGTGACAATTATTAAAAAACAACAAGAATATAAAATATCAACGCAACAATTATTGAATCAATAAAATAAAATATCGAATAAAGAATTATCGTAATAATTATTGAGTAGTGCCTTCACGTAAGAATCAATAATTGGTGCAATACCGCGTGCTATCGCAAGCAACAACGCCAGACATCGTGGTTTTAACCACCGGTATTCCAAAAGTTGTTAATTCAGAATAACTACGCCGTTATTTATAAAAACTTATTTTTGTCGCTTTCTTCATCCAATCGCTTATTCGTTATGGGGCCCATAAATGGTCGCTACCTGCCGTTGCATTTAATATTCCCCACGTAAAGAATATTCCACCACCAAAACTAATATTCCCCGACAACAATGAGTATTTTATAACCACTGCATTATTTTGAAAAAAAAATTCATATATCACCCTTAACTTTAACTTTTATCAATTTAACCATTTATCGAATAGTAATTATAAGAAAAATTGAATACTTTTATTTCATAAAATTCGTGGTCTTACAATCTCCCTCCTTATGAAATTTCATCCTCGAAATTTACGACACGGTATTTCAAAGAGTTGAGAATACCTTGCTTTCATTTCGATTCCATCTTCCCGTCATCATGATTTCTCCATTGCTCATCTCCTCGTATTTTATATCATTCTAGAATACAACTTCAAAAAACAAAGGTTAATTTAACAAATTAATATATCACATAATATCCCGATATTATGACCGACCAACAAATAAGCTTAGGTAGTAGACACACACTCAAGCGAAGGATTTACTCATCTCTCCTCCTAGTTCTATTCCCGATCTCCGCCAGAGATCATATCCCCTAAGCTCGATACCAACCGTGACAACCCCAAAATAGGTCCATTCCATCCAACCCATTTCGAGTCGCCAAATACATGGTATGTAAAACAACTACAACTTTATTACAACAATTGTCGTGCAAAATACAACAACACATAAACTGTGAGTTTAAATACAAATATATACCAACCGTGACTCATGTCCCAACCGTGGACAAGACCTCATAATGACACCTTACATAAAGGTATAGTCTAAAAACTGCTTTTAGAAATTAAAATCTTTGGGAAGTGCTCAAGGAAACCTTCTTCATACATGGGAGGCCATGCCTAGGTTATGATAGATATCATATATGGCCACAAAATTATCCTTGGTCAACCTAATAGACCCCAAAGAAAAAACGAGAAGATTACTATCATATTCTTCCCAATGGTGAGTCTTCTCTCGACATATCATTATCTCCACCTGCCTCTAATTGGGAATTATACTCCAAACAAACACCAAGATTATATAGTAGTGCTTGTAATATATACTCAAAGAAGTGGATGAGCACAACCTCGCCTTTATGATGACACGAGGTTGTATGTCATTAGACATCTTGTATGATAGTGGCAAAACACCCTTCCAAGTTAAATTCACCTCACCCCTCAACAAATATACTACTAAATGATCTACCACTCGCTCTATTCCCCGTTATCCCTCGTCACCCAATGCCTACACTTTTATTACCCGAAAGGAATTGTGAAGCAAAAGGGTGAGCACAACTAGCTCAAGAAAGAATATCATGACTAAAGATAAATAAATTATCAATAGCCTTCAACAAAGAATAAATCGTAGATTTAGAACATATGGTAGATGATAAAACTTTTCAACCATAGTTGCAAATGAACGAAAGCAATCCATTAGAAGAGTCAAATAGACCATAAAATCTATTATCTCTCCATGTTAAAAGTCCATCAACAATGTTTTATCCCTCGTAACATTAATCAACAATTTCGCCCACAATCACGTGTATAACTCATAATCGTAATTGTAGTTCTAAATTCTTTCCTCATCCAGACAAAGTTAATTTTCATCACCAAACATCAAAGATCATGGTTATACCAAATCACAATTCATGTTCATAATCCTACTAATAAATTCATCTTTGCACTACGGCCAAAGATATTCATCAACAAGTCATCTTTGCACTACATGCCAAAGATATTCATCAACAAATCATCTTACATGCCAAAGATATTCATCAACAAGTCATCTTTGCATTATGCCAAAGAGATATCATCAACAAGTCATCTTTGCACTACATGCCAAAGATATTCAACAACAAGTCATCTTTGCACTCATGCCAAAGATATTGTGTCATCTTCAGATTACGAGCCAAAGATATTCATCGAAATCATTCATCTTTGCACTATGTGCCAAAGATATTCAAGCTTATATCATCATTTAGGACCGAGGATGATGCAAAATATTTTAAAGAAAACGAATCAAAGGAAACAAAAGAACAAATATTAAGGATTCGTACTTTAAACAACCCAAGTTCAAAAATACTTCATAAATAAATGTAGAGGAGTAAAATTCAAGAATGAAGACCAAAACATAGATCCAATCAAAGATAGGAATCATAATGCATAATCTTGGACACAGAGAAGAAAACTTAATTTTTTCCGTGAATAATGTCGATTTGTGAATAGTGTATATATATGAATAATGCCGATACGTGAATAAGTAATCCGACACCAAAAGATAGAAATTTCACAAAAACATCATCATGCTTCGTGAATAGTACTCGTGAATAGAACTCGTGAATAGTAACTCATGAATAGTAATGAATAAGAACTCGTGAATAAGAACTCATGAAACTCGATATGAAAAAGTTCCAAATTTGATAAAAAGTTCAAACCAATATTTTAAGCATAATGATATTGAAGAAATAATATCATTTATGAAGAAAATAATCTCCTTACCTCGTAAAAAGAATAGTATTTCGATCGAATATCGGATATAGTGCTAAAAGAACTTGCACCGTATAGCAATACTCAAAGTACTAAAATACTCACAAAAATACGATCGATATATATAGAGAGAAAGAGAGAGAAATCTTTAGTTTCTGGTGTGATTTTCAATTCTAACCTAAGCACCCTATTTATAGAAAATGCTTAGAACACCAAAGCGTAAAATTTAATAAAATATTATATATATATAAAATTTCCTACGCTACCACCACCTTGAATTCAGATTCAAAACATTTAACAACACAAAGCCCACCAAAACCAAAAAAACGTTTTTCTTATTAAAAAATAATTAAAAACCAAAAAAAAATCAATTATTTTAACTTCGTAACTTCAATAATTCATAATAAATAGCCTTTTATCAAAAAAATTGAATCTCATGATTTTTTTTATAGGAAATTCAATTTCTACAACTTTGTAGAAGAAAGTTTTTCCAAATTCCAAATGTAAATTGACCAAAATCCATATACTGGACGATTTTTACAGCTATAATCAAATTTCAACCAAGAAATGGGTCCACCAACATGTTTAACATGTTTTAAACAACTTTTGCAACAAAAATACTCTTTCCTCCTCATATACTCATATATCCCACATTCATTGTAAAAATATCACCATTATTATTATATTATAATAATATAATAAAATATTATTTTATCGTAAAAGATAAAATATCAATTTTCAACAATTGTCACTTTAAAAATTTTCTCCATCTATATCCACATAAAATGAATATTTTTCTTATCATATAAATCAATAATTAATTATTCACAAATAATATTATGTAATCACAATAATGACAACCTGTGCAGCTCCTCAGTGAAAGAGGGGCTTTCCAATAAGGATTTCTCCTCATGGGCGCGCAATTAGGTGACCAAACCTCTCCTTAGATGTAACTTTCTAGACATTGCCAATAATGTTATCTAATAATATTATTCAGATAATATGAATTATTGCTTCGATAATGGAAAATATATTGTAAATGACAATTATTAAAACAACAAGAATATAAAATATCAACGCAACAATTATTGAATCAATAAAATAAAATATCGAATAAAGAATTATCGTAATAATTATTGAGTAGTGCCTTCTTCACGTAAGAATCAATAATTGGTGCAATACCGCAAAGCATCGCGGCAACAACGCCAGACATCGTGTTTTTAACCACCGGTATTCCAATGTTGTTAATCAGGTAATAACTACGCCCGTTATTTATAAAAAACTCCTTTTGTCATTTTCTTCATCCAATCGCTTATTCGTTGCATGGGCCCATAAATGGGTCGCTACTGTCGCATTTAATATTCCCCACGTAAAAGAATATTCCACGACCAAACTAATATTCCCCGACAACAATGAGTATTTTATAACCACTGCTTATTTTGAAAAAAAAAATTCATCATATATCACCCTTAACTTTAACTTTTATCAATTTAACCATTTACCTAATAGTAATTATAAGAAAAATTGAATACTTTTATTTCGCATAAAATTCGGGGTCTTACAATCTCCCTCCTTATGAAATTTCATCCCTAAATTTACGCATTCGGTATTTCAAAGAGTTGAGAATACCTTGCTTTCATTTCAGATTCCATCTTCCCGTCATCATGATTTCTCCATTGCTCATCTCCGTATTTCAGATATCATTCTAGAATACAACTTCAAAACAAAGGTTAATTTAACAAATTAATATATCACATAATATCCCGATATTACGATCGACCAACAAATAAGCTTAGGTAGGACACACTAAATAAGGATTTTACTCTCTCCCTCCTAGTTCTATTCCCGATCTCCGCCAGAGATCATATCCCTAAGCTCGATACCAAATGTGACAACCCCAAAATAGGTCCATTCCATCCAACCCATTTCGAGTCGCCAAATACATGGTACGTAAAATAACTACAACTTTATTACAACAATTGTCGTGCAAAATACAACAACACTTAAATGTTGTGAGTTTAAATACAAATATATACCAACTCATGACTCATGTCCCAACTATGGACAACACCTCACAATGACACCTTACATAAAGGTATAGTCTAAAAACTGCTTTTAGAAATTAAAATCTTTGGGAAGTGCTCAAGGAAACCTTTCATACATGGGAGGCCATGCGTCTAGGTTATGATAGATATCATATGGCCACAAAATTATCCTTGGTCAACCTAATAGACCCCAAAGAAAAACGAGAAGATTACTATCATATTCTTCCCAATGGTGAGTCTTCTCTCGACATATCATTATCTCCACCGCCTCTAATTGGGAATTATACTCCAAACAAACACCAAGATTATATAGTAGTGCTTGTAAATATACTCTCAAGAAGTGGATGAGCACAACCTCGTCTTATGATGACACGAGGTGGTATGTCATTAGACATCTTGTATGATAGTGGCAAAACACCCTTCCAAGTTAAATTCACCTCACCCTCAACATCTATATATGACCACCGCTCTATTCCTCGTTATTCCCCGCTTGTCCCAGCCTACACTTTTATTACCCGAAAGGAATTGTGAAGCAAAAAGGGTGAGCACAACTAGCTCAAGAAAGAATATCATGACTAAAGATAAATAAATTATCAATAGCCTTCAACAAAGAATAAATCGTAGATTTAGAACATATGGTAGATGATAAAACTTTTCAACCATAGTTGCAGCGGAACGAGCAATCCATTAGAAGAGTCAAATAGACCATAAAATCTATTATCTTCTCCATGTTAAAAGTCCATCAACAATGTTTTATCCCTGTAACATTAATCAACAATTCTTGTCCACAATCACGTGTATAACTCATAATCGTAATTGTAGTTCTAAATTCCTTTCCTCATCCAGGACAAAGTTAATTTTCATCACCTGAAACATCAAAGATCATGGTTATACCAAATCACAATTCATGTTCATAATCCTACTAATAAATTCATCTTTGCACTACGGCCAAAGATATTCATCAACAAGTCATCTTTGCACTACATGCCAAAGATATTCATCAACAAGTCATCTTTGCACTACATGCCAAAGATATTCATCAACAAGTCATCTTTGCACTACATGCCAAAGATATTCAACAACAGGTCATCTTTGCATTACGAGCCAAAGATATTCATCAGAAATCATTCATCTTTGCACTACAGGCCAAAGATATTCAGTTATATCATCATTTAGGACTGAGGATGATGCAAAATATTTTAAAGAAAACGAATCCAGTGAAACAAAAGAACAAATATTAAGGATTCGTACTTTAAACAACCCAAGTTCAAAAATACTTCATAAATAACCAGAGTGGAGTAAAATTCAAGAATGAAGACCAAAACATAGATCCAATCAAAGATAGGAATCATAACAGACAATCTTGGACACAGAGAAGAAAACTTAATTTTTCTGTGAATAATGTCGTATTTGTGAATAGTAGTGAGATACGTGAATAGTGCCGATACGTGAATAAGAACTCCGACACCAAAAGATAGAAATTTTCAAAAAAAACATCATCAATAAGAATGCTTCGTGAATAAGTAACTCGTGAATAGTAACTCATGAATAGTAACTCATGAATAGTAACTCATGAATAAGAACTCGTGAATAGTAACCCCGACATGAAAAAGTTCCAAATTTGATAAAAAGTTCAAACCAATATTTTTGGCATAATGATATTGAAGAAATAATATCATTTATGAAGAAAATAATCTCCTTACCTCGTCAAAAAGAATAATAGTATTTCGATCGAATATCTGGATATAGTGCTAAAAGAACTTGCATCAGTATAGCAATACTCAAGTACTAAAATACTCACAAAAATACGCCGATATATATAGAGAGAAAGAGAGAGAAATCTTTAGTTTTCGTGTGATTTTCAATTCTAACCTAAGCACCCTATTTATAGGAAAATGCTTAGAACACCCAAAGCGTAAAATTTAATAAAATATTAATATATATATATAAAATTTGTCTACGCCCACTTTTTTGAAATCAGATTTCAACATGCTTAACAACACATAAAGCCCACCAACCAACCAAAAAACGTTTTTTTATTAAAAATAATTAAAACTTTCAAAAATCAATTATTTTAACTTCGTAACTTCAATAATTCATAATAAATAGCCCTTTTATCGAAAAATTGAATCTCGCGAATTTTTATAGGAAATTCAATTTCTACAACTTTTCGTAAGAAAGTTTTTCCAAATTCCAAATATAAATTGACCGAAATCCACATATGGACGATTTTACAGGCTATAATCAAATTTCAGTCAAGAAATGGGTCCACCAACATGTTTAACATGTTTTAAACAACTTTTGCAACAAAAATACTCTTCCTCCTCATATACTCATATATCCCACATTCATTGTAAAAATATCATCATTATTATATTATTATAATAATATAATAAAATATTATTTTATCGTAAAAGATAAAATATCAATTTTCAACAATTGTCACTTTAAAAATTTTTCTCCATCTATATCCACATAAAATGAATATTTTTCTTATCATATAAATCAATAATTAATTATTCACAAATAATATTACGTAATCACAATAATGACAACCAGCAGTTCCTGAAGAAAAGAGGGGCTTTCCAATAAGAATTTCTCCTCATCATGGGCAAGCAAGCAATTAGGTGACCAAACCTCTCCTTAGACATGTAACTTTCTAGACATTGCCAATAATGTTATCTAATAATATTATTCAAGATAATATGAATTATTGCTTCGATAATGGAAAAAATCTTGTGTAGTGACAATTATTAAAACAACAATAATATAAAATATCAACGCAACAATTATTGAATCAATAAAATAAAATATCGAATAAAGAATTATCGTAATAATTATTGAGTAAAGTGCCTTCACGTAAGAATCAATAATTGGTGCAATACCGTGTAATGTGTTATGCGCAACAACGCCAGACATCGTATTTTTAACCACCGGTATTCCAAAAATTGTTAATTCAGAATAATTACGCCATTATTTATAAAAACTCCTTTTGTCGTTTTCTTCATCCGACGCTTATTTCGTTATGGGGCCCACAAAGGGTCATACCGTCGCACGAATATTCCCTACGTAAAAGAATATTCCACGACCAAAAACGAATATTCTCCGACAATAAAATGAGTATTTTATAACCACTTGCATATTTTGAAAAAAAAATTCATATATCACCCTTAACTTTAACTTTTATCAATTTAACCATTTACTGAATAGTAATTATAAGAAAAATTGAATACTTTTATTTCATAAAATTCGGGGTCTTACAATCTCCCCTCCTTATGAAATTTCATCCCCGAAATTTACGTACCTGGTATTTCAAAGAGTTGAGAATACCTTGCTTTCATTTCAGATTCTATCTCCCCTGTCATCATGATTTCTCCATTGCTCATCTCCTGTATTTCAGATATCATTCTAGAATACAGCTTCAAAACAAGGGTTAATTTAACAAATTAACATATCACATAATATCCCGATATTATGACTGACCAACAAATAAGCTTAGGTAGGACACACTAGCGAAGGATTTACTCATCTCTCCCTCCTAGTTCTATTCCCCGATCTCCGCCAGAGATCATATCCCTAAGCTCGATACAAACCGTGACAACCCCAAAATAGGTCCATTCCATCCAACCCATTTCGAGTCGCCAAATACATGGTACGTAAAAATAACTACAACTTTATTACAACAATTGTCGTGTAAAATACAACAACACATATGTTGTGAGTTTAAATACAAATATATACCAACTATGACTCATGTCCCAACTATGGACAAGACACCTCATAATGACACCTTACATATAAAGGTATAATCTAAAACATTTTAGAAATTAAAATCTTTGGGAAGTGCTCAAGGAAACCTTCGTATATGGGAGGCCATGCGTCTAGGTTATGATAGATATCATATGGCCACAGAATTATCCTTGGTTGACCTAATAGACCCTAAAGAAAAATGAGAAGATTACTATCATATTCTTCCCAATGGTGAGTCTTCTTCGACATATCATTATCTCCACCGTCTCTAATTGGGAATTATACTCCAAACAAACTCCAAGATTATATAGGTAGTGCTCATAAATATACTCAAAGAAGTGGATGAGCACAACCATGCTCTTATGATGACACGAGGTTGTATGTCATTAGACATCTTGTATGATAGTGGCAAAACACCCTTCCAAGTTAAATTCACCTCACCCTCAACATCTATAGACCACCGTTCTATTCCCTTGTTATTCCCCGCTTGTCCCAACTACACTTTTATTACCTGAAAGGAATTGTGAAGCAAAAGGGTGAGCACAACTAGCTCAGTAAAGAATATCATGACTAAAGATAAATAAATTATCAATAGCCTTCAACAGTAATAAATCAGAGATTTAGAACATATGGTAGATGATAAAACTTTTCAACCATAGTTGCAACGGAACGAGCAATCCATTAGAAGAGTCAAATAGACCATAAAATCTATTATCTTCTCCATGTTAAAAGTCCATCAACAATGTTTTATCCCTCGTAACATTAATCAACAATTTCGCCCACAATCACGTGTATAACTCATAATCGTAATTGTAGTTCTAAATTCCTTTCCTCATCCAGGACAAAGTTAATTTTCATCACCTGAAACATCAAAGATCATGGTTATACCAAATCACAGTTCATGTTCATAATCCTACTAATAAATTCATTTTTGCACTACGGGCCAAAGATATTCATCAACAAGTCATCTTTGCACTACAGGCCAAAGATATTCATCAACAAGTCATCTTTGCACTACAGGCCAAAGATATTCATCAACAAGTCATCTTTGCACTACATGCCAAAGATATTCAACAACATGTCATCTTTGCATTACGAGCCAAAGATATTCATCAGAAATCATTCATCTTTGCACTACAGGCCAAAGATATTCAGTTATATCACTGAGGATGATGCAAAATATTTTAAAGAAAACGAATCCAGTGAAACAAAAGAACAAATATTAAGGATTCGTACTTTAAACAACCCAAGTTCAAAAATACTTCATAAATAACCAGAGTGGAGTAAAATTCAAGAATGAAGACCAAAACATAGATCCAATCAAAGATAGGAATCATAATGAGATAATCTTGGACACAAAGAAGAAAACTTAATTTTTCTGTAAATAGTGTCGTATTCGTGAATAGTGCCGATACGTGAATAGTTCCGCATACGTGAATTGTAACTCTGACACCAAAAGATAGAAATTTCACAAAAAACATCATCATGCTTCGTTAATAGTACTCGTGAATAGTAACTCGTGAATAGTAACTCATGAATAGTAACTAGTGAATAGTAACCCCGACATGAAAAAGTTCCAAATTTGATTAAAAGTTCAAACCAATATTTTGGCATAATGATATTGAAGAAATAATATCATTTATGAAAAAAATAATCTCTCTTACCTCAGAAAGAATAGTACTTCTGACTGGAATACTGGGTATAGTGCTAAAAGAACTTGAACCGTATAACAATACTCAAAGTACTAAGATACTCACAAAAATGCTCTCTGTATATAGAGAGAGAAAGAGAGAAATCTTTAGTTTCTGGTGTGATTTTCAATTCTAACCTAAGCACCCTATTTATAGGAAAATGCTTAGAATACCAAAGTAGAAAATTTAATATAATATTAATATATATATAAAATTTTCTACGCCCACTTTCTTTGAGATCTGAATTCAAGCATGCTTAACAACACATGATAATAAACCAAAAAAAAAATGTTTTTGTTATAAAAAATAATTAAAACTTTTAAAAATCAATTATTTTGAACTTCAGAACTTTAATAATTCATAATAAATAGCTCCTTTATCAAAAAATTGAATCTCGCGACTTTTTTATAGGAAATTCAATTCTCTACAACTTTGCAGAAGAAAGTTTTTCAAATTCCAAGCAGAAATTGATCGAAATCCACATACGGACGATTTTACAAGCTATAATCAAATTTCAGTCAAGAAATGGGGTCTACCGACATGTTTAACATGTTTTAAACAACTTTTACAACAAAAATACTCTTCCTCCTCATATACTCATATATACCACATTCATTGTAAAAAATATCACCATTATTATATTATTAAAAATAATAAATATTTAAATGAATTATTTTATCGAAAAAAGATAAAATATTAATTTTCAACAATTGTCACTTTAAAAATTTTCTCCATCTATATCCATATAAAATGAATATTTTTCTTATCATATAAATCAATAATTAATTATTCACAAATAATATTACAGAATCACAATAATGACAACCGTGCGGTTCCCAAGAAAGAGGGCTTTCAATAAGAATTTCTCCTCATCTTGGCGCAAGCAATTAGGTGACCAAACCTCTCCTTAAATAGAACTTTCTAGACTTTGCCAATATGTTATCTAATAATATTATTCAGATAATATGAATTATTGCTTCGATAATGGAAAATCTTTGTGTAGTGACAATTATTAAAACAACAAGTAATATAAAATATCAACGCAGAAATTATTAATCAATAAAAAAATACGAGCAAATTAATTCGTAACAATTATTGAGTAGTGCCTTCTTACGTAAGAATCAATAATTGGTGCAATACTGCAAGTACGCTTTCAACAACAACACGACATCGTATTTTAATGCGTATTATTCGTGTTAATTGGTAATAATTACGTCGTTATTTATAAAAACTTAAATTTGTCGTTTTCTTCATCCAAGCGGATTATTCATTATGGGGCCCACAAATGGATGCGCCGTCATACGAATATTCCCCGACAAAAATAATATTCCACGACCAAACGAATATTCCCCGACAACAATGAATATTTTATAACCACTTGCATATTTTGAAAAAAAATCATATATCACCCTTAACTTTAAACTTTTATCAATTTAACCATTTCTTGAATAGTAATTATAAGAAAAATTGAATACTTTTATTTAATTATAAGAAAAATTGAATACTTTTATTTCATAAAATTTTGGTGGTCTTCCAGCATACATTTGGATTCGCGGTCCAATGTGTGATTTGCCTGTGTGACATTATTTTAGTTGCCTCTGTGGCAACATTTGACTTGCCTGTGTGGAATTATTTTGACTTGCCTGTGTGGCATTGTATATTTCTGAGCTCACTTAGTATGAAATAAAACTCAACCATTTGATTCAGCCTATTATTTCATTATATTAGTTTTGTTTGTTTCTGTTTAGTTCAATTCATTGAGTTAGTTCCTTCAGTTCGTTATTTCTTTATTCTTCTATTGGTTTCATCAATTCTGTTGATTCAGATATATTCCATTAACATCTTTGGAGAATATATTTTCATCAGTATTTACACTTGAGGCTTTGTTCAGTATTTTGTCTCAGTTATTTTCATATATCACTTGTATATCTTTTGTATATTTGTATACGTACTAGGCAATTGGCTCATGTTATGTTTTTCTTCCGTTAGGTTTGCAGGGGTGATTCAGGGCTAGTGTGTTGAGAGAGTTGCCTTTGACCATCTAGGTTATTTCAAATTTTAAGTTTTGATTATTTTGACTCTAGTTGGAGAATTGTAATTAGTACTTCATTGATGGATATCATTATTATATAATTTTGAAGTTAGTAGCGCTTTGTTTACTTATTTTGAGGTTTGTTGTGCTTTCCACGTGATCTCCCTTTCCTTTTTGGGAAGGGGGTGTTAAAGAGATGGTATCAAAGCTTAGGTTCTTTCTTGTAGAAAACCTATTTAGGTTTGACCTGTGAGTTGTGGGTAAATCACTGGGTAGACGTAGGAGTTTGAATTGATTTTGTTCTCTGTTTGGTTGGTCTTATTCCGACCAAATGTTTTTTAGGTCTTTGAGTTGTAGTTGATTTGAGAAAGGCGAGATAATTTGTTAATTACTTTTTTGCGTTGGAACAATAATATTAGTTAAGGATTGTGATTGGATTATTAAGGAGAATAATATCATATTTTGTTCAGTTAAGAAATGATTATACGATTATAATATGAGCATTTGTATCAGCAAGTTTTGATATGGGAGAATTATTTGTTAAGAGTTATATCAAGTAATTAATTATTATGATTTTGGAATTGAGGATTTTATTTGGGTTAGATTCTGATTTTTGTTAAGTTGTGAATAATTTGAGGTTTGTGAATCGGTGGGATAATATGATAAAGTGAAAACTATTAAGTACAAAAGATCTCTTGTAATTTTGAGTTGTTGTAAAGATTCGAGGTAATTAGATTAATTTTTTGGAGTAAATGAATTTTGCGAATATTTCCTAGTAGAATATTGGAGTTATCTTATATGAAATTTTGAGTGATAGTATGAGGAGATTTTGGAATTTGTTGGGTTAAGGTTTGCACTAAGAGAATGATTGATTTATTAAATGATTAGATATTAAGTGATGAATCTTTAAGAGATTTTGAAAGCTATCGTTTGCTTATTAGGATAGTAGGATATATGATTTGGAGTTTGGTATGGTGATGAGAGATCTTAGTAGTAGTATATTTTGGTGTAATAATATTTGAGAACTAATTTGATTGGAGGTTATGATATTTTGAAACTCTTAAGGACTTAGGAGAGTTGGTGATAACGAGATATTAGTAGTATATTATTTGGCGTAATATTATTTGGTGAATAGTTCAAATTGAGGATGAGATATTTTGAAGCTCTTGAGGACTTGGGGAGAGTTGGTAATATGGTTTGCATAGTTGTTTTGTTTATCTGATGTCTTTAGAGTTTTTATGAATTTATGTAAAATTAAATGAAAATAATTTGTTAAATCTTTGTCATGTGTGGAAAAACATTTTACAAATTAAAAATAATTTTAAATATTTTGGGTATTCGAATCATATTTAGATGAAGAGAAATGTTTTGTGATTTTGAATTATTTTTCAAGAAATACGTTTACAAGAATGAAACTCAAGATATTAGCGACGGCCACTTTTAACGGTTGATCATGTGATTTAATTTGATGCAACGCGAAGAACCTTACCAAGGCTTGACACATTGGTAGGCGATTTAATCTTTTACAAGTACATTAATAATTACATTGGATGGATGACTTATGCGCGTTGATGATCGTTACAAATGGTGGCGCTACGTCTTAATTAAAGTTTATGAACTATTATGTAATTTAAATAAAAATCAAAATAAAACTTAATGTAGTTTATTTGAATTCCGAGGACGGAATTATTTTTAAGGGGTGAAAAATATAATAACCTATTTTTTTATATAATTAAATATTAATTGATTTTATCTTATACAATTGTGTTTAAATGGGAAAAGGTAAATGATTTTGTTTCCTTCTTTTCTTCCTTGTTTTGTTTGGAAAATTAA
Source organism: Panax ginseng (assembly GCA_020205605.1). Classification (NCBI taxonomy): domain Eukaryota; kingdom Viridiplantae; phylum Streptophyta; class Magnoliopsida; order Apiales; family Araliaceae; genus Panax; species Panax ginseng. The sequence continues at coordinate 28,104,827 of CM035143.1, read as the reverse complement.
ATTCTTTTAGTAGATAATTAAATAACTGATAAAATTAAAATTTGAGAAAGATAATTCCTTTTGTTAAAGTCTTGTGGTAAAATTATTCGGAGCGGGAAGCTACTTGGGAGATAGAGGAGTCTATTCGAGTGGAGTATCTGCATCTTTTGATAACTAGGTACGTTCATTCTTTTGATTCTGAGGACGGAAACCTTTTTAAGGTCATGTGATGTAATACCCGGTAAAAAAAAATTTAATAATAAAAAATATTAAATAATAATAATAAAAAATTCTTTATTTTAAATCCATATTTTTTAATTGGGCTTTTCTTATGTCTGGGTCAATTTTGTATTTAGTTTATGTGGACTATTATAAGTAAATGATTACATTAATTTGGGCTTTTTAAATTAATTGGGTTTAAATTATATTTGTGGGTAATAGTAAATCTTTTATAATTATGAGAATTAATAAAACCCTAACCTATCTCACGTTCATCTAATAACTGATAAAAAAAGAAGAAGAAGAACACGCAGCCGCCGCTACTAAGGAAAAGAAAGGAAAATTGATTGCACTTGTGTGTTATAAGAATAAAGATTGAACATCCAGATACAAGTAAGTTTTATGTTTAGTTATTCTTTTTTTTTAATTGATTGAGTAGTGCAGAGATTTACGTGGACAGAGAATACTGCTATGAAATTATTGATTTACAATCATGCTATCTATTTATATATATTTCCTTGAGTAATGAATGGTATTCATAAATGATGATAACACGGGAAAAGTGACGTGAAAGGAGTTCTTATTAAAAAAAACGTAAGCTTACATAATCAAGAAAGGTGTTGTGATATATTTATATATTATACATTAAGCTATTAACTTGTTGAAAAAAAAATATGTTAATTAAAAGATTATTTATAATTCAATTCGGGTTTATTTTTGTAAAACTAATGTAAATTAGGAAATAAATTCATGTTAATTCAAATTATAATTAGTATGTAACTTATAATTGTATTATTATTACTTTTATTAGATCGGACGGAGGGAATTTAAAGAGTTATTTTTGGAATATAAATTTTGGAGTATTAATAATTGATAAAAGGCAATGATTAAAGGCATATTAAATAGATTATGAATTATTTTGGAATTAGTAGTTTGAATTGTTTTTAATTTGGGGTGAATATGTTTAGGTTGCGAATAATGTTTCGTATTTGATATCGTTGGCATTTGAGGGTAAGATTTGGTGGAGTGTTCTATAAATGGTTTGGAAGTATCAGGTACGGATTCCGTACTCTTTCCGCGATATTCTTGTTAAATTTGATTTGTTCGTTTGCTTCCTTATTTCGAATTCTATTATGATTTCACATAATTATTTCTTGTAAAATAAATATATTAGTTTCATTTTAGAGTTGATACGTATGACTCATATTTGTACTCTTTGAATTAGGTTATCATGTTTAGTATTATTTATTTTGATAATTGTAGAGCGGTACATGTTGCTACCTTCCTTTTGAAACCTTGTGACTATAATTTGATTCGGTTCAACATGTACATATAGAACCCTTTTGATGGTATTATGTCACATGTGTGGTGACATGATATTTTTTTTAGAATATACCGTAGAGTATACCTGAGCTATAACCACCTGTGAGGGTACCACATGAACATCGTCTTGGCACGAGAGACGTGACACTTTCTGTGGCGGTGTGATTAGTCCACGACGTCTCCATTTTGGGATCCGGAGGAAGTGGGCCATTTGGTGTTTTGTTGTGGGAGGCGTATGGGTTAACCCTAGTTTTTTGTTCTGCGAATTTGTGATGTTGTGCCAAACACACCTATCCGATTTGCATACATTTGGATTCGCAGTCCAATGTGTTATTTGCCTGTGTGACATTATTTTGGTTGCCTCTGTGGCATCATTTGACTTGCCTGTGTGGCATTGTTTTGACTTGCCTGTGTGGCATTGTATATTTCTGATCTCATTCGGTATGAAATAAAATTCAACCATTTGATTCAGCCTATTATTTCATTATATTAGTTTTGTTTGTTTCTGTTCAGTTCAATTCATTGAGTTAGTTCCTTCAGTTCGCTATTTCTTTATTCTTCTATTGGTTTCATCAATTCTGTTGATTCAGATATATTCCATTAACATCTTTGGAGAATATATTTTCATCAGTATTTACACTTGAGGCTTTGTTCAGTATTTTGTCTCAGTTGTTTTCATATATCAGTTGTATATCTTTTGTATATTTGTATACGTACTGGGCAATTGGCTCATGCTGTGTTTTTCTTCTGGCAGGTTTGCAGGGGTGATTCAGGGCTAGTGTGATGAGAGAGTTGTCTTTGACCATCTAGGTTGTTTTGAATTTTAAGTTTTCATTATTTTGACTCTAGTTGGAGAAATGTAATTAGTACTTCATTGATGGATATCATTATTATATAATTTTGAAGTTATTAGCGCTTTGTTTACTTATTTTGAGGTTTGTTGTGCTTTGCACGTGACCTCCCTTTCCTTTTCGGGAAGGGGTGTTACAGCCATTTTGACCCCTCATAACGACATCAAATTGAAATACTTAAAGAATACAAGTTATAGGTCTACTCGTCTTCATTTCGGATCATCTTAAATTGCATCAATCGGAGTTCGTATGAAAACGTTATGCCCATTTTAGTAAAACATGTCCGATCAAATTTTCTCAAAATTTGTAAGTCGGGGACTACCTTCAAAGGCGGGGTTTTGCACTAAAAAGTTAGCCGAAAGGGGGTACCTTTCCAGGTTTGTGAACGAGCACCTTTAACATTGCAAAAAGCCAAATTAGGCCTAAAAACTCCTTTCTAACAATCATACCAACCTACCCAAGTTGTAATATGTTTACAGAAACATAAACTAATGTTTCTAACACGTTTTTAATCACATAAACAACATAAACATCCAAATTACAACCTTTAATTTCACTATTTCTATTATTTCTTTTACTTTTGATATTCATAATGAAATTCCTCACTGTGAATTCGTTTTACAACCAAAACAGTTAGTTTCAATTACTTTATTTTTGTTTCCAAGTAATTTCACAATCAATAGACAATTTATACATTATACTATGAATTAAACATCAATTTTGACTTCAAAATAAGCCATATATATACACATAGTCACTGTAATCTATTTTATTTATTTTGAATATAAGTAACACACTAATTACTTGTCTAGATGCTAATTCTAACATCACAATTTGCTAATAAACACCATAAATCAGTTTGTCTAACTACAATTCATCAAACATGCAATTTACAGAAAATTTTGAAACTGAAGAACATGAACTCTTTTTATAAACGTAAAACTCAAGATTGAGAGATTATACCTTCAATTTCTTGGAGATAATCCTTGATAAAACATAGTAAATAACTTTGAAATCACAGAAATTCTCTCTCAAGTTTTCTCAAACTCTCTCAAACTTCTCTGTAAACTCTCCCTTTTCCCTTTGGCCAAACCTTTTACGTAATATAAACTAAAGCTAACGTACAACACCCAAACATCTAAAACCGACATTTTATTAAATATAAGAATTATATATATATATATATATATATATATATATATATATATATATATATTAGTTACAAAATTTAATATATTTTATTTATATTTATATTTTATTATTTATTTAAAATTAAATTCAAGTTCAAAAGCCATAAGGCTTTGTTTGGCAAAACACTTTTAAAATAAAGACTTAACATCTTTAAGCCTTGTTTGGCAAATCCATTTAAAACTACTTTACTTTATTTTAGTAAACAATTTATACTATAGCTTATAATCCCATATTATTTATTTAGATTTTCATATCAATCTTAGTTGAATAAACTAATTACAACACATTAAATAAATTTTCCACTTTAACAAATATCACAAAATTATAATCTCATTATAATTTTTTTTTAATAAATTCACATACCACTTTAATTATTAAATTAAAACAGCACTATAGCAATTCATGCAATCTTTAACAACTCTCCAACTATTAAATTAAATTAAATTAGAATATTATCTAATAAATTTAATTCACAAATATCTACTAATAACAACCACATCAATAAAATATTTATTTAATTTAATAAATATTTTAAATTACAAATAAAATCCTGGATTGTTATACTAAATCTATTTGAGTTAGTTCTTATCCTTATCCCGTTACGGTTAATAGCATAAGGTAACCTTACCTAAGGATTATAACCTACAGCTTTGATATCAACTGTAAAGGCCCCAAATCCAGGTACTAATTAATCACCACGAATCTGGTACACTCATTCTATATCTATTGTAGAAGATATAAACATAAATTGTTTATACATTAAACCTTATACGCTATTCCCCAAGGTCGAGTAACCTTAAATTATACACAATTTGTTGACTTGTTAATATTCTAACCATATTTTTTTGATGATGACTTGATATCTTGTACTAATTTGTTTATTATGAAATTTTAGGAAATTGATGAAAGGATTATTGTCTAAAGATTTTGTATATTTGAGTCTTAAGAATTTTATGTAAGGTCATTGCAAATATTCAATTTTTCAATACAAGGCTCTAAGACATTTTATGTGTGCATTTAATATGATTATCTATTCACGCATGCTTTAAGTGATGATAAAATAAAAACTACTTTGTTGTCCAAAATTTAATAAGAGTCTTGATAATTCTATATACATGCGCATAAGTTTTGTTGGAAACTTAAAAGTTATTTTGTGACGGCATGATAATGATTATTTTCATTTAAGTATATCTTCTTTCCTTTGTTTACTAAATGGTTATATATTTTATTTGAAAAGAAGTACGATATATGTGACGATTTGAGTCTTGATGATTGGAAGTCTAATAGCTGCACATATCTTGGAAATTGTTAGTAATTAATGATTATCCTGGGAAGTTGCATGTTGCCATTAATTACGGAACTAACATTCAATATATTCCTTATAGATGGCAAAACTGAGACTTATCTCTCTGGAAGATAATTGAAAAAGTCTAACTAATTTCTGTTTTTGACATCTAGAGATTTACTTGATTTTATCCAATGGAAATATTGTTGGCAATGTAAATAATTTATGCAATGGAACTTAATGTTCAATGGTAATGTTTTGGGTTATAAAGAGAATTTAAATGTCAATGTTATACACAACACTTGAATTAATTTTTACACTCATATACTTGAAAAGCTATTCCATTATTCTTGGTGCAAATTTTGAGCCGCTGAGCAATTAATATTCAGATTATTCTTAGCTAATTTTCGTGAGCTTCATATTGGTGATATCTCTTTTACTACTTGATAATTGCATTAATTAGTTGGGCCTTGCATTGTTAAAATTACTTATTTGCTTTGATCATTAGACATCTATATTTGTTATCTTATATTTTTAGACTAAGTGTTGTGTAAAGGAATTTAATCCAGGTGGATTAAGGTTTGTTTATAAAATAGGTTCAAGGAACCATAGGTGCTTAAGGGGTGCATTGGTGCATAAGGAGCAAGAGTGCTCAAGTGAATTATTGTAATTCAATTTGTTAGAAGTTGTTTTGTAACAAGGGTCATTTTTAAAGAAATAAAAGTGAGTCTCCAATACTAGTTGGTATTGAACGTTGACTAGGCTATTATTATAGAGGGTAATATCTGAACCACATAAAAAATCTTGGTATTAATTTTATTACTTGCCATACTTTAATTACTTTCAAAAGCTAGTTACTTATCTTAATAATTAAAATTTGAATATTTGCATTATTTTAAGATAATTCTTTAACACCAAGTATTGTCTCTAAGTTATCAATTCAATGAAGATATTTTCATAAAATGAAATAGTCAATTCGAAGAAATATATTCATTCAAAGAAAAATGCATTTATCAATATAGTAGAAATTCGTATTCGGTAGTTTGGTTTAAAGTTTAAAAATTGGTCATAGTTTATTCTACACTTATTCAACCTCCCTTCTAAGTGTGCCTTATCCTAATTTCACAATTCATAACCTAATCGACATATAATGTCATTATTATACAATACTATTACAAATTTAAGCTGCACAATAATACAACGTTGGAACTGTGTGAGGGCCCCGAATTCGAGGTCCCAAATTACCGCGGATCCGGTTCGATCATTCTAACACTAATACTATATTTGCAGAAGATATAAACATAAATTGTTTATACATTAAACTTACATACTTTTCCCCAAGGTCGAGTAACCTTAACTTAATCACAATTCATAACTTAACTAACACATAACATTATTATCAAACTATACTATTACAAAACTAATCGTGCACATTAACTTTAAGTTGGCACTGTCTTTAACCTTTCCTTATATCTGACGCATTCGCCTTAATCTGCAATGTTTTATCATGATATAGCAAGGGTGAACATTAAAGTTACCCAGCAATTTTAAGTTCAATAATATTAACGATATATCATGATTGAAAAAATCAGAATAATAAGCTGGCTATAATTCAACAATATAATTGTGAACTAGTAGGAACAAATTTATGACTGAACAAGTATTATACATAAACAAATATATCTGAACCAACTGGTAATAAAGGTGATCAGCCTTTCATACCTGACTTATACATGCAATATGTATAGAGTACAATTCATGGCAACCAGCAATGATTAACCGTAAGCTTATCCGAATGAAACAACTCTTAGTAGAGTTAAGTAAAAATAAACTTGCCTGAACCGTTGGTTAAGTCAAACTATTGCAGTCTGAGTTGAACCCGACACAAAATTATCATCCCGACGGTCTAGTCGGACAATTCATGAGTTTAAGTTCAATTAAACTTTTCATTTAACACTTAACAATTAACTTAAATAATTTATTATCAGTCAAAATATTTTTCGTAAGCTCGTAATAATTTTTAAATAATTATTACTATTTATCAAAAAAAATCAATCATTAACAACGTATTTATCATGAATTAAATACCACATAATTCCTTTATCATTAATATCTATTTATTATCAAATATTAATGAAAATCATCACATAATATTATAATATATTTATAATATTACAAAGTATTTTAATACCTTAAAATCATATTTATATGATTTTAAACACTTAAATCCATTATTCGATAATTGTTATTAATATTAAAATATTAATATTTTCATGACAAAATATCAAAAGTTATATTTTATAACTTCAAATATTTTTATAACACTTAAATCATTTTATATGATTTATAAATCATTAATTTTATTTTCCATAATTTATTTAATATATTTATTAAACAAATTAACTATCATTTATATTAATTAATTAATGAAATTCATCCTAAAATATTAAAAGTCACTTTGAAAATAACTTAAAATATTTTATTATAACATAATATTATTTTTCATGTATTTAAATCATTTCTAAATAATTTATTTAATATTATAATTAAATACATTAAATAACATTTATATTCCAAAAATATTAAATATTTATGAAATATACTCAAAATAATTAAAAACTATTTTTCAGAATTTAAAATAATTTTTCGAAATTTATTTAGTATTTTTAATAATTAAAAACCATTTTATTCGATTTATTTAATTAAAAATATTAATTTTCGTAATTAAGTGTCGCTAAAGGTACCATAGGCGACAAAACTGTCGCTAATGGTATTCTTGAGGTGTTCTTGAGCTGCCCAGAAAATGCATGTCAGACATCGAGGGACCATGTTTGACCATCGATAGATCTTTGGTCATTCTGTATCTGGGCTAGCTTGAACCTTGTACGTGTAGCTAAAATGTAATACTACAACTAGAAATCATCAACTTGGTCATACAACAAATACACAAGGAGATCTGATCTCCCAAAGTCACTGTCAGACATCACCTGGGTTTTCCAGAAACCCAGGCAGTTCGAGTAGCCATCTAGTTGCTCAATTTAATCTAGGTTCCGGTCATGATTCTTGTGATATATTGGTACAACTGTATAGTCCATATGTCATGGTACAACAACCAGATCAACTTAACAACATCAAAACAGCACGATCTAGGTTGGTCAAACTAGGCAACAAAACATGTTCTTGAACATTTCTGGAAAACCCAGAAATGTTCTTGAGCAGTTTGGTCAACGGTGGTTTGACCACCAATAATTTTGATTCTAAGCAAGATCTGTGTGATCTAAAGGTTTGAGTATCTAACTTACATGTCATACTACAATCTGCAGCCAACAACAGGATATAAAACATAACATACAAGCAAGATCAAGGGCTTCAAAAATCATGTCAGACCACCTAGAAAGTTCTGGGTTGCCCAGATTCAAACTTTTGTGCTCGGTCAAGTATGTTTGACTGCTTATATCTGGATATCTAGACATGGTATGACCATGATTCAAAATCCAGATTACAGTCCACATGACAAAGAACAAATGTATAACATAAAACTACAAAAAATCAAAATCAGAGAAAGATTTACAGGCCCTGACATATAGTTGTCAGGCCATCATTTTCATGTTTTTCCAAATTTCAAAAAGATGCTATTTCGAGCACTTTGATGTTATGGATCTGGGATTTAAGAACCGAGATCACTAAAAGACACCTTATTACACATCTTTAACCAATCAATTACAACATTTAACATCAAATTCAAAGATTTCGAAATTTAGGATTTTTATACCTTTTAAACTTTGATCTTGATTTCTGATTTTTGATTCATGTTCCTGGAGAGCTATGAACTGGTCCTAACTATATTTATTACTCCCCCCTCACTCTTAAACTCGAAATATAGAGAGAGAGTGGCTTGGTGAAAAATGAAAAGTAAAGTGAGACTTTTCTCTTTCTTTAATCTATTATATCTTGATTCATTGTATAAATGTAAGGTGGCTAATTTCTATGGATTTAAGGCACATACTAGGCTAGGTTTTCTCACCAACTTCACTAGGTCAAATCTTGCAAGTTAAGTCACAATAATGCACTAAGGCATTTTAGTCTTTTCGCATACAAATTTAATGGTATTTTAGTAAATGGCCAAACCCTTAGGGTTTAGGGTTAGAGTTAGGGTTTAGGGTTTGGAATATTTAGGGTTTAGGGTTTGAAACCCTTAGGGTTTACAATTTAGTTATCTAAAATTTATAATTTAGGTTTTAAAAATAGAAAATTAAATTTCTAAATTATAATTAGAATTTTCTAATTATATTAAAATTTCTTAATCAAAATTTAAAAATTGCTAATTAGGATTAAAAATTCGTAATTAAGCAATTATGGTCAAAATTGATTATTAAGGTTTTTAACCCAGAATTATGGTTTTAATTATAACAATAATATTTCTAATTTATAAATTAGATTTCGTAATTAGGGTTTTTTAATTACTCATAATTTGAAAATTAGGATTAATATATCCTAATTAACATTAAAAATATTAAATTAACACTTAGGTTTTCCCTAATTACAAATTAGGGTTTCAAATCCCGAAATTAGGTTTTTTCTAAATTTGAAATTAGGGTTTACTAATTAATTAAGCTTTACCCTAATTAATATTATAATTATTTACACTTACGCCATTAAGTTCCCAATTTATGGTTCCGTACACCAAATTAGTGTTTCGGATTTCCGGAACTGAAATTAGGGTTTCTAGGACCGATTTCTAGAGTTTCTTGTTAATCGTTAGGGTTTTCTAACCGAACGTTAACGTTCTTAATATAAACTTAGGGTTTGTTACAGATATCGTTTATCTGGTCAACCCTTGACCCTTAACCACATACTGTACAATTATAATAACATTTACACAGGACATAATCACGTATACCCTTAATCCTGAATAATTCACCTAAATCCTTCACAAAATTTTGAAATCCTCCAAATTTTATCTTAAAAATATCAAACGCATACACTTATTTTCTATCTAGGTTCTAATTTTGAACCTTAAATCAATTAATTAAAATTTTAAAAATTTTCTAAATTCTCGGGTCGTCACATTCACCCATTCTTCTAAAAATTTCGTCTCCAAAATTTACCTTACACCTCACACCATACCGCTTATACAATTCATACACAGCAACACATGCTACCCAATACACCACTCACAAGAGTAAAAATTTCAAATTTTGCTGAGGAGTCATATAGACTATTTGTCTGTCATTTTCGCAAAGGTTTTACGGAAATTCATCCACAAACCGTTATAACTTACAAACACAAAGGGTGATTAGCGTGATATGCCTGTCTTTGGCCAATCTTGCTTTTATCTGTTTCTAAATCAACGCCAAAGGCACAAAAATTCTACCTCAGTCTTATTGAATTCCGCACCAAAACAATTTGAATCGGGAAATTTCTTTTAATGAACACTTAGAGTTTTCATAAACATTAGTCTAGCTGAATCGAATAGCATAGACTCATATCAATAATTCAATTCAATCGAATTATTTAGGTGTAGCCAAACCCCATTGGCAAATTAAAATTTTTGAAAATATTTTTGAGAATGATGTCATGATGCCGTACTGTATTAACATTCCGTTTGAGGATGCCGTCATTTTATGATTTTGTCATAACACATGATACAATAGTGGAACAATGATTTTTAGATCGAATTAACACTAAGTATTCCTGCATTTACAACTCTATCAACTTTTATTATCTCTGCACCAGGTTACATGGTACATGAGTGATAAATAAAAGATATTTTGATATTTCAAATCATTTGCATCTAGCTGAAATAAGTAGCATAAACTATACTTTATACCGTTTTAAAAATGATTACGAGTCTACATATATTTTTTTTAAAGGCATATAGTGCGTATTTAGCTTGATGTCAAAATTTTGAAGTCTAGCATAGCTAGGAGTTTTGGAAAACGTATTTCTTCACTAACAATCAGTTGCTTAACAATCTATCTGTTCCTATAATCTTTAATACTCAATTTACACAAAACTATACCCAGTTCGTCAAACCACACTTATGAGTCCATAAATTGCCACAATCATATGAGTTTAAGAACTTTCCTAGACAGACATTTGGCGTCCTTTCGCTGAGGGGTTCATAAACATTTCATATAACTATGAATCAAGAATGTCACATAAGTATGAGTTTTAAGAACTCGTTCTTAACCTTATATTCTCTACCTATAACCAACCTATCTGTTATACACATGAGAAAGGAATCACCCTCTTAACATGCATATATCAAATAGCGCGACACAAACATTTCAATGATTATCATTCCCAGAACTAAGTAGTTTTTACACCAAGTACAATTTCCCACCCACAAAAGGAATCATACAACTCAGCTGCTGACACGAATCCTCAATTGAATCCCCACCTAACACTAACTCCCTTCTCAATACGAATTGCATTTAATCCGTATTCATAATCCTTTCCTGAATCTATACCAATTCATAGTACAACTGACACCCAGCAACCTTGCTGTAAACTTTTCAATCATTCACTTGATACTTCTTCATACTATAACCTTATCAGATCACAAGGTGATCTCATCGTATATATTACGATTCATTTCTTTACTATGATCATTTTGTTTTACGATCTCCTATCACTGTACTTTTAGTCTTTTAGACTCTATCTATTCACCACTTACTGTTCAACTTTATTATCAGAGTTAAGGAACTCTGTATCTTATAACTCGCCGAGATTCGTCTTTGAATCTTACCGAATAACTAACTCTATATAAGTTAGTACTTATCCTAATCACTGCGGTTATTAGTCTCAGGTATTCCTACCTAAGGTTCATAACCTACAGTTTTGATATCAACTGTGAGGGCCCCGAATCTGAGGTCCCGAATCACCGCGGATCTGGTTCGATCATTCTAACACTATTACTATATTTGTGGAAGATATAAACATAAATTGTTTATACATTAAACTTAAATACTTTTCCCCGAGGTTGAGTAACCTTAACATAATCACAATTCATAACTTAACTAACACATAACATTATTATCAAACTATACTATTACAAAACTAATCGCGCACATTGACTTTAAGCTGGCACTGTCTTTAACCTTTCCATGTATCCGACGCATTCGCCTTAATCTACAATGTTTTATCATGATATAGTAAGGGTGAGCATTAAATTTTCCCAGCAAGTTTAAGTTCAGTAATATAACGATATATCATGATTGAAAGAATCTGAATAATAAGCTGGTTATAATTCAACAATATAATTGTGACCTAGTAGGAACAAATTTATGACTGAACAAGTATTATACATGAACAAATATATCTGAACCAACTGGTAATGAAGGTGATCAGACTTTCATACCTGACTTATACATACAATATGTACATAGTACAATTCATGGCAACCAGCAATGATTAGCCATAAGCTTATCCGAATGAAACAACTCTTAGTAGAGTTAAGTAAAAATAAACTTGCCTGAACCGTTGATTACCGCTACGCAATTTATAACGCCTTATCCGAAGACCTAATATTAGTAATATAGATCTCCAATATTAGAATAATATCATCACAATATAATACTATTATATATATAGACATAGAATAACCAAAACACATAACACATAACCCTATCAGTCTATAACACACATAAGACTCGGTATCAAGTCAAACTATTGCAGTCTGAGTTGAACCCGACACAAAATTGTCATCCCGACGGTCTAGTCGGACAATTCACGAGTTTAAGTTCTATTAAACTCTGAATTTAACACTTAGCAATTAACTTAAATAATTTATTATCAGTCGAAATATTTTTCGTAAGCTCGTAATAATTTTTAAATAATTATTACTATTTATCAGAAAATTTCAACCATTAACAACGTATTTATACGAATTAAATACCACATAATTCCTTTATCATTAATATCGATTTATTATCAAATATTAATGAAAATCATCACATAATATTATAATATATTTATAATATTACAAAGTATTTTAATACCTTAAAATCATATTTATATGATTTTAAACATAAATCCATTCTCGATAATTATTATTAATATTAAAATATTAATATTTTCATGACAAAATATCATAAGTTATATTTTATAACTTCAAATATTTTTATAACACTTAAATCATTTTTATATGATTTATAAATCATTAATTTTATTTTCCATAATTTATTTAATATATTTATTAAACAAATTAACTATCATTTATATTAATTAATTAATGAAATTCATCCTAAAATATTAAAAGTCACTTTGAAAATAACTTAAAATATTTTATTATAACATAATATTATTTTTCATGTATTTAAATCATTTCTAAATAATTTATTTAATATTATAATTAAATACATTAAATAACATTTATATTCCAAAATATTAAATATTTATGAAATATACTCAAAATAATTAAAAACTATTTTTTAATTTAAAATAATTTTTGAAATTTATTTAGTATTTTTAATAATTAAAACCATTTTATTCGATTTATTTAATTAAAAATATTAATTTTAAGTAATTAAGTAATAATTAAAAAGGTACCATAAGCGACAAAGCGCCATTAATGGTATTCTTGAGGTGTTCTTGAATTTGCCAGGAAAATGCGTATCGGACATCGAGGGACCATGTTTGACCATCGATAGATCTTTAGTCATTCTCAGTATCAAGGCTAGCTTGAACCTTATCGATGTAGCTAAAATGTAATACTACAACTAGAAATCATCAACTTGGTCATACAACAAATACACAAGGAGATCTGATCTCCCAAAGTCACATCGAGACATCACTGGGTTTCCGAGAAACCAGTGATTCGAGAAACCATCTAGTTGCTCAATTTAATCTAGGTTCCGGTCATGATTCTTGTGATATATTGGTACAACTGTATAGTCCACATGTCAAGGTACAACAAACAATCACCAGATCAACTTAACAACATCAAAACAGTACGATCTAGGTTGGTCAAACTAGGCAACAAAACCTGTTCTTGAACATTTCTGGAAAACCCAGTAAATGTTCTTTGAAAGCGATTTAATCGAATGGTGGTTTTACCACCAATAATTTTGATTCTGAGCAAGATCTGTGTGATCTAAAGGTTTGAGTATCTAGCTTACATGTCATACTACAATCTGCAACCAATAACAGGACATAAAACATAAAATACAAGCAAGATCAAGGGCTTCGAAAATCATGTCAGACCACCTAGAAAGTTCGGGGTTGCCTAGATTCAAACTTTTGTGCTCGGCCAACCATGTTTGACTGCTTATATCTGGAGATCTAGACATGGTATGACCCTGATTCAAAGTACAGATTACAGTCCATATGACAAAGAACAAATGTATAACATAAAAGAAAAAAAAATCAAAATCAGAGAAGGATTTACATGCCCTGACATAAGGTTGTCAGGCCATCATTTTCAAGTTTTTCCAGATTTCAAAAAGATGCTATTTCGAGTACTTTGATGTTATGGATCTGGGATTTAACAACCCAGATCACTAAAAGACACCTTATTACACATCTTTAACCAATCAATTACAACATTTAACATCAAATTCAAAGATTTTGAAATTTGTGGTTTTTATACCTTTTAAGCTTTGATCTTGATTTCTGATTTTTGATTCATGTTCCTGGAGAGCTATGAACTGATCCTGACTTTATTTATCACTCCCCCCTCACTCTTAAACTCGAAATATAGAAAGAGTGTGGCTTGGTGAAAAATGAAAAGTAAGTGAGACTTTTCTCTTTCTTTAATCAATTATATCTTGATTCATTGTATAAGGCTGATGCAAGGTGGCTGATTTCTGTGGATTTAAGGAACATGCTAGGCTAGGTTTTCTCACCAACTTCACTAGGTCAAATCTTGCAAGTTAAGTCACAATAATGCACTAAGGGCATTTTAGTCTTTTCGCATAGAAAAATTAATGGCATTTTAGTAAATGGCGAAACCCTTAGGGTTTAGGGTTGGGGTTAGGGTTTGAATATTTAAGGTTTAGGGTTTGAAACCCTTAGGGTTCGCAATTTAATTTTCTAAAATTTCCAATTTAGGTTTTAAAAATAGAAAATTAAATTTCTAAATTATAATTAGAATTTTCTAATTATATTAAAATTACTTAATCAAAATTTAAATATTGCTAATTTGGATTAAAAATTCCTAATTAAAATTGCTAATTAAGCAATTAGGGTCAAAATTGATCATTAGGGTTTTTAACCCAGAATTAGGGTTTTAATTATAACAATAATATTTCTAATTTATAAATTAGATTTCTTAATTAGGATTTTCTAATTACTCATAATTTCTAATTTCTGTTTTTGACATCTAGAGATTTACTTGATTTTATCCAATGAAAATATTGTTGGCAATGTAAATAATTTATGCAATGGAACTTAATGTTCAATGGTAATGTTTTGGGTTATAAAGAGAATTTAAATGTCAATGTTATACACAACACTTGAATTAATTTTTACACTCATATACTTGAAAAGCTATTCCATTATTCTTGGTGCAAATTTTGAGCCGCTGAGCAATTAATATTCAGATTATTCTTAGCTAATTTTCGTGAGCTTCATATTAGTGATATCTCTTTTACTACTTGATAATTGCATTAATTAGTTGGGCCTTGCATTGTTAAAATTACTTACTTGCTTTGATCATTAGACATCTATATTTGTAATCTTATATTTTTAGACTAAGTGTTGTGTAAAGGAATTTAATCCAGGTGGATTAAGGTTTGTTTATAAAATAGGTTCAAGGAAGCATAGGTGCTTAAGGGGTGCATTGGTGCATAAGGAGCAAGAGTGCTCAAGTGAATTACTGTAATTCAATTTGTTAGAAGTTGTTTTGTAACAAGGGTCATTTTTAAAGAAATAAAAGTGAGTCTCCAATACTAGTTGGTATTGGACGTTGACTAGGCTATTATTATAGAGGGTAATAGTTGAACCATATAAAAAATCTTGGTATTAATTTTATTACTTGCCATACTTTAATTACTTTCTAAAGCTAGTTACTTATCTTAATAATTAAAATTTGAATATTTGCATTATTTTAAGATAATTCTTTAACACCAAGTATTGTCTCTAAGTTGTCAATTCAGCAAGATATTTTCATAAAATGAAATAGTCAATTCAGTAGGCCATATTCATTCAACAAGCTGCATTTATCAATATAGTAGGCTGTATTTGGTAGTTTGGTTTAAAGTTTAAAAATTGGTCATAGTTTATTCCTACACTTATTCAACCTCCCCTTCTAAGTGTGCCTTATCTGAATTTCACAATTCATAACCTAATCGACATATAATGTCATTATTATACAATACTATTACAAATTTAAGCTGCACAATAATACAACGCTGGAACTGTGTGAGGGCCCCGAATTCGAGGTCCCAAATTACCGCGGATCCGGTTCGATCATTCTAACACTATTACTATATTTGCAGAAGATATAAACATAAATTGTTTATACATTAAACTTACATACTTTTCCCCAAGGTCGAGTAACCTTAACTTAATCACAATTCATAACTTAACTAACACATAACATTATTATCAAACTATACTATTACAAAACTAATCGCGCACATTAACTTTAAGTTGGCACTGTCTTTAACCTTTCCTTATATCTGATGCATTCGCCTTAATCTGCAATATTTTATCATGATATAGCAAGGGTGAACATTAAAGTTACCCAGCAAGTTTAAGTTCAATAATATTAACGATATATCATGATTGAAAAAATCAGAATAATAAGCTGGCTATAATTCAACAATATAATTGTGAACTAGCAGGAACAAATTTATGACTGAACAAGTATTATACATGAACAAATATATCTGAACCAACTGGTAATGAAGGTGATCGACCTTTCATACGACTTATACATGCAATATACAGAGTACAATTCATGGCAACCAAAGAATGATTAACCATAAGCTTATCAAGAATGAAACAACTCTTAGTAGAGTTAAGTAAAAATAAACTTGCCTGAACCGTTGGTTAAGTCAAACTATTGCAATCTGAGTTGAACCCGACACAAAATTGTCATCCTGACGGTCTAGTCGGACAATTCATGAGTTTAAGTTCAATTAAACTCTGCATTTAACACTTAACAATTAACTTAAATAATTTATTATCAGTCAAAATATTTTTTGTAAGCTCGTAATAATTTTTAAATAATTATTACTATTTATCAAAAAAATTCAATCATTAACAACGTATTTATACGAATTAAATACCACATAATTCCTTTATCATTAATATCTATTTATTATCAAATATTAATGAAAATCATCACATAATATTATAATATATTTATAATATTACAAAGTATTTTAATACCTTAAAATCATATTTATATGATTTTTAAACATAAATCCATTCTCCGATAATTGTTATTAATATTAAAATATTAATATTTTCATGACAAAATATCAAAAGTTATATTTTATAACTTCATATATTTTTTTATAACACTTAAATCATTTTTATATGATTTATAAATCTTTAATTTTATTTTCCATAATTTATTTAATATATTTATTAAACAAACTAACTATCATTTATATTAATTAATTAATGAAATTTATCCTAAAATATTAAAAGTCACTTTGAAAATAACTTAAAATATTTTATTATAACATAATATTATTTTTCATGTATTTAAATCATTTTTAAATAATTTATTTAATATTATAATTAAATACATTAAATACCATTTATATTCCAAAAATATTAAATATTTATGAAATATACTCAAAATAATTAAAAACTATTTTGAGAATTTAAAATAATTTTTCAAAATTTATTTAGTATTTTAATAATTAAAACCATTTTATTCGATTTATTTAATTAAAAATATTAATTTTCGTAATTAAGTGTATCATTAAAGGTACCATAAAGCGACAAAAGCGCCATTAATGGTATTTCTTGAGGTGTTCTTGAAATTTGCCAGGAAAATGCATATGGAGACATCGAGGACCATGTTTGACCATCGAGAGATCTTTGGTCATTCTGTATCTGGGCTAGCTTGAACCTTTTACGTGTAGCTAAAATGTAATACTACAACTAGAAATCATCAACTTGGTCATACAACAAATACACAAGGAGATCTGATCTCCCAATGTCACTGTCAGACATCACCTGGGTTTTCCAGAAACCCAGGCAGTTCGAGAAACCATCTAGTTGCTCAATTTAAACTAGGTTCCGATCATGATTCTTGTGATATATTGGTACAACTTTATAGTCCACATGTCAAGGTACAACAAACAATCACCAGATCAACTTAACAACATCAAAACAGTACGATCTAGGTTGGTCAAACTAGGTAACAAAACCTGTTCTTGAACATTTCTGGAAAACCTAGAAATGTTCTTGAGCAGTTTGGTCAATGGTGGTTTTACCACCAATATTTTTGATTCTGAGCAAGATCTGTGTGATCTAAAGGTTTGAGTATCTAGCTTACATGTCATACTACAATCTGCAACCAATAACAGGACATAAAACATAAAATACAAGCAAGATCAAGGGCTTCGAAAATCATGTCAGACCACCCAGAAAGTTTGGGGTTGCCCTTGATTCAAACTTTTGTATTTCTACCAACCATGTTTGTTCGCTTATATCCGGAGATCTAGACATGGTATGACCATGATTCAAAATCTGATTCTGATCCATATGACAAAGAACAAATGTATTACATAAAACAACAAAAAATCAAAATCAGAGAAGGATTTACATGCCCTGACATAAGGTTGTCAGGCCATCATTTTCAAGTTTTTCCAGATTTCAAAAACATGCTATTTCGAGCACTTTGATGTTATGGATCTGGGATTTCACAACCCAGATCACTAAAAGACACCTTATTACACATCTTTAACCAATCAATTACAACATTTAACATCAAATTCAAAGATTTTGAAATTTGGGGTTTTTATACCTTTTAAGCTTTGATCTTTATTTCTGATTTTTGATTCATGTTCCTGGAGAGCTATGAACTGATCCTAACTTTATTTATCACTCCCCCCTCACTCTTAAACTCGAAATATAGAGAGAGAATGGCTTGGTGAAAAATGAAAAGTAAGTGAGACTTTTCTCTTTCTTTAATCAATTATATCTTGATTCATTGTATAAGGCTGATGCAAGGTGGCTGATTTCTGTGGATTTAAGGCACATGCTAGGCTAGGTTTTCTCACCAACTTCACTAGGACAAATCTTGCAAGTTAAGTCATAATAATGCACTAAGGGCATTTTAGTCTTTTCGCATACAAAATTAATGGCATTTTAGTAAATGGCCAAACTCTTAGGGTTTAGGGTTGGGGTTAGGGTTTGAATATTTAGGGTTTAGGGTTTGAAACCCTTAGGGTTTGCAATTTAATTTTTTTAAATTTCCAATTTAGGTTTTAAAAATAGAAAATTAAATTTCTAAATTATAATTAGAATTTTCTAATTATATTAAAATTCTTTAATCAAAATTTAAATATTGCTAATTAGGATTAAAAATTCCTAATTAAAATTGCTAATTAAGCAATTAGGGTCAAAATTGATCATTAGGATTTTTAACCTAGAATTAAGGTTTTAATTATAACAATAATATTTCTAATTTATAAATTAGATTTCGTAATTAGGATTTTCTAATTACTCATAATTTGAAAATTAGGATTAAAATATCCTAATTAACATTAAAAATATTAAATTAACACTTAAGTTTTCCCTAATTACAAATTAGGGTTTCAAATCGCAAAATTAGATTATTTTCTAAATTTGAAATTAGGGTTTGCTAATTAATTAAGCTTTACCCTAATTAATATTATAATTATTTACACTTATGCCATTAAGTTCCCAATTTTGGGTTTCGTACACCAAATTAGGGTTTTGGATTCCCGGAACTGAAATTAGGGTTTCTAGGGTTTCTTGTTAATCATTAGGGTTTTCTAACCGAACGTTGATGTTCTTAATATAAACTTAGGGTTTGTTACATATATTGTTTATCTGGTCAACCCTTGACCCTTAACCAAATATTGTACAAGTATAATAACATTTACATAGAAGATAATCACGTATACCCTTAATCCTGAATAATTCACCTAAATCCTTCACAAAATTTTGAAATCCAAAAAATTCTATCTTAAAAATATCAAACGCATACACTTATTTTCTGTCTAGGTTCTAATTTTGAACCTTAAATCAATTAATTAAAATTTTCTAAATTCTCGGGTTGTCACAAACTATCTTTGACTTTTCCTATATCCGACCTATTTGTCTTAATCTGCAATATTTATCATAGGGTGAGCAACAAGTTTGCCCAGCAAGTTTAAGTTCAATATAAAGGATATATCATGATTGAAAAGAATTGAACTATAAGCTGGCTAACGCTCAACAATATAATAATTGTGAACTAGAACGATTCAAAATTTCATAGCTGAACGATAAAGAACATGAACAATTCAACTAATCAACCAGATGGTAATGAAGGTGATTAGCCTTTCATACTTGATGAACACATGCAACATGCACAAAGTGCGAATCAACAATTCATATAGATGGTATAAGCAATAATTATTAACCACAATCGTATTTTATAGAATCAACTCGGGTAGAGTTAGAGAAAACTTGCCTAAATCACCGATTACAACTATGCAGTATATATCCTTATCTGAAGACCTAATATATAAATAATATAGATATACAAATTAGAATAATATCATCACAATTATAAAATAACCTAAACACATTACCACATAAGTCTATCAGTCAATAAAACACATAAGACCTAGTATCGAGTCAAACTATTATAGTCTGAGTTGAGTTCAACACTAATTCAACATCCCGATTGCCTAATCGGATAATTATCGAGTCTATTATCGACAAGACTCTACTTAAATGCTTTAATATTAACATAGATAATTTATTATTCAGTTAAAGTATTTTTCAATAACTCATAATATTTTCAAGTAATTATTACAATTTAAAATGATTTTTAAATCATTAATATCCTATTTATACTATTTAAATACTACAATATTCCATTATCATTAATATTTATTTAATATCACATATTAATGAAATTTATGTCATAATATTATAAATTATTTATAATATTTCAAATGTATTTTTAATACATTATTATTGCTTTTAAATGATTTTAAAGTAATTAAAACCATTATTAAATAACTGCCAATTTTAATATTAAGGCTTAAATATGATTTACTACCCTAAACTATAGGCCATATTCCACTTCGGTGATCCACCTTTTAATTTTGTCAATTAGGTGATTGAACTATCAATTTTTTTCGATTTCATTCAATTGGGCTTTGCTTGGCGTCGAAATTAACGACGTGACATCTAATAAGCGGCGAGTGCTTATGTGTAAAAACAATATATATTTTTAATGAGATCAAAGGACAAAAAGGTAAAATAACAAATAAAACAACTAAAAATTACACAAATAATATAAATTAGTTGTATAATTATTTATTTATATCTATATAAATAATATAATAATTATTTTATTAAAAAAGCTGCGTTTTATTAATTTTTATTAAAAAAATTGTGTTTAATATTAATGATAATAAAAATAAAATATTAATGATAATAAAAATAAAAATAAAATGCGATTTTTTGTAATAAAAAAAGCGCTATTTTTTGTAATAATAAAAAAATCTTGTTTTTTTAATATAAAAACGCATGATTGGTTGTTTTCAAATAAAAATAATAAAATAAAAATGCGGTTGCTTTTTTTTTTAAAAAAAGCGATTAGTTGTTTTTTAATAAAATAATAATTATTTTTTATTAAAAAAATTGTACTTTTATTTTTATTTTTATTATCATTAATATTACACAATTTTTTTTAATAAAAAATTAAAAAAACACAGATTTTTTAATAAAATAATTATTATATTATTTATAAAATAATTTATATTATTTATATAAATATAAATAAATAATTATACAACTAATTTATATTATTTGTATAATTTTTAGTTGTTTTATTTGTTATTTTATCTTTTTATCCTTTGATCTCATTAAAAATATATAATGTTTTTACACATAAGCACTGCTGCTGCCTATTAGGATGCCACATCAGCAATTTCTGACGTGGCAAGCCCAATTGAATGAAATCGAAAAAAAATTGATAGTTCAATCACCTAATTGACAAAATTGAAAGGTGGATCACCGAAGTGGAATATGACATATAGTTTAGGGTAGTAAATCATATTTAAGCCTATTAAAATATTAATGTTTTTCATGACAATATTAAAAGTTATATTTTATAACTTAAAATATTTGTATAACCTTTAAATCATTTTTATATGATTTTTAAAATATTAAAACTATTTTCCCATAATTTATTTAATATATTTATTAAATAAATCAATTATCATTAATATTAATTTATTAATGAAATTCATCACAAAATATTAAAAGTCATTATAAATAACTTATAATATTTTATTATACCTTAATATAATTTCAAATGATTTTTTCAAGTATTAAAATCATTTTTAAGTAATTTATTTAATATAATAATTAAATAAATTAAATACCATTAATATTCCAAAAATATTAAATATTAATGAAATATATTCAAAATTATTAAAAACCCATTTTTAGGCTTTAAAATAATTTTTAGGAATTTATTATGAATTGTTAATATTTAAAAACTATTTTTCTCTAATTATTAATTAAAATAATTAATTTTTGTAAATAACTGTATGTAAAGGTCCCTATAGTGACAAAACTATCATTATAGGTGTTCTTGAGTGTTCTTGAGAAAACCCAGAACTTCATGTCAGTTAACAGGGTACTAAGTTTGACCAACTGTGATTCTCTATTTATGCATAATCTGGGCCATCTTAAACATTGATCATGTAGTATTGATGTAATACTACATGATCCAACCTTCATCTAGGTCATAACACATCACATATGCAAGATTCAAGCCCTCAAAGTCACTGCCAGGCAGCTCCTGGGTTTTCTGGGTAACCCAGAAACTCAGGCAGTTTCATGGTGTCACTTTCTAGCTCGATTATCTTTATGTTCTGGTCTTTAGTTAAGTGTTCTCATGGTCTCTATAGATTGTTTAAAGGATCTAAAGGCATGAATATAAAGTTCATATAATAGGCTACAAACTAGATACAATAACATCAACAAAGCTCCTAACATATGACATATCTTGGCCTTTGAAGTTCTGGGTTACCCAGAAATCACTTGGTCATGGTCGGTCAACTGACTTTGACCATTAATAACTTGTAATCTAGACTTGAAATAACCATGATTCCACTTTCAGATCACAGTCCACATGACATATTACAGATCTAAAACATAAAACACCACAAATCATTAACAAGGAAGAATTTGTGGCCTATGACTTTAGCTTGTCAGATAACTTTTTAGGGTTCATAGTCAGTTTTGAAAAATTTCATTTTAAAGCATTTTGATGTTATAGATCTATGATATAACATAATAGATCATCATATAACATCTTTTAACACTTAAATAAACACATAAACAACATCTCTAACTAAGCATACAAGATCAAAATATTAGTTAGGGTTTTACCTTCCCTTGAATATGCTTTGATCTTGGCTCTACCACACTGATTTGGATGTGTTAGAAAGTTATCTAGGGACTGAATCACTTAGATATTTCGTGGCTAAGGAGAGAGAAAAGGTTGGTTGAAGGATAGAGAGCAAATGAGCAACTTTGGTGAACTTTCTCTCTCTTTACTCTCTCATACATGATGATACTTGTGGTTAGGATTGTTGTTATATGGCACCCCTTAGCTGATTCAAGGTGTTTGGTATCAACTTAAGAGATGTGGCAACAATTTTGGCCATAACCCTTTTAACTTACAAGTTAAGAAAATGGTATTTTGGTCTTTTCGCACACAATTTTAATGGCAATCTTGTCATTTGACCTAACCTTTAGGGTTTGACCCTTAGGTTTTGAAAATTTTGATTTTCTAGGATTTTATAATTATTGTTTTAAATAGAAAAATAAGCTTTCAAATTTAGAAATTAGGATTTCCTAATTGAATTATGGTTTTTTAATTACTTAAGGGATTACTAATTAGGATTAAGGTTTCCTAATTAACATTAAGTAGGAAAATTAGGGTTTTAGTATTCCCAGTTAGGGTTTCAAATTCTCTGAACTGAAATTAGGGTTTCTAGAGCCGGTATTAGGGTTTCTAACAAATCGTTAGTGATTCATAACTGAACGTTGATGTTCTTAACATATCATTAGGGTTTGTCACTAATATAATTTATCTGAACAACCCTTGACCCTTAACCACATACTGTCTACATAAAAAATTATTGTACACAAAAACATATACACTTATACACTTAACCCTGTACGTCTTCAGCAAAAAATTTTAAATCCATAAAAATCCTTCAAAGAAATGTCAAATCCATACAGTTATTTTTTGTCTAGGTCTATTATTTTTAATAAATTGTCTAAATTCTCGTGTTGTCACACTAAAAGCCACATATATTCGATCTAGGCTCAACTGTTCGAGTTTTAGGATATATATAGGTATATATATAAAAAGGAAAAAGCCACGGATCGACGATCTGGACGTAACTAATCGGTGAGATTCTTTATATAAATGTGTGTGTGTGTGTGTGTGTGTGTATATATATATATATATATATATATATATAGTAGAAAGATTAAAAATCTGAAAAATCTTACACTGGGCTGCCAAGAAGACTTCAGATAGATTTGGGCCTTAAAAACTCAGTTTCCATCGGTTAAATTTCATTATGTTGTAGAATACTAGCTTACAAGTGTTTAGAAAGAAGAATCACAAAGTTTGGAGCATTCTAGAAGTGGTCAAGGGCTTAAATTGACAAATTTTTCTCTCTTTTCTTTTCTTTTTCTTATTTTTTTCAAATGGTTGATGGAATGGTCTATTTATAGACCAAATGTGCAGTGGGTTAACTTCGTGATGTACCGTGGGTCTACCTCAACTGCCTGAGTTGCCGGGCAGTGGGTCTTGCCTTCTCAAAGTACGTGCACTTGGGCGATGCACTGTCCGCTCGAACCTTCATAACTTTCAATCCTGGCATCTGATGGAGGCGTTCTGTACCTTTTCAAAAAGTTTTTGATGAGAGCTACACAATGACGTGGGATTAGATATTGTTTGAACTCGGGAAGATGGGTCCATGACCAGATGTCCAAGTCTTCGCAGTCTATCCTTTGAGTTATCTTGTGCAATTTTCACTCGAGATTTAAGCTATGGTTCTTGTGGGACATCTTTTGATGCAGTTTGAGTTGAACTGAGTTGAAATGATGTTGAGGTGGCAAAATAACCATTTTTCCCCTACCGGGGTTGTCTCCAGCTTTGGTGAAGTTATAGCAGTCGTTTCTCAGAGTTATCTCTGAGATTGTCCTATTGTTGACTCTGACAGTCCTCACGGTTGCCTCTGAGGTTGGTTTGACCTCCCGGGGTGGACTCCGGGCTTTGAACATCATCCATCTAGGTGATCTCCAGCGTTAGAATTGGATCTCCTGGGGTTATCTCTGGGAATTGGACTGAATCTCCCAGGGTTATCTCTGGGATAGGAACTGGATCTCTCGGGGTTATCTTCGGGGCTAGAAACTAGATCTCCCAGGGCTATCTCCAGGGTTGGAACTGGATCTCCCGAGTTTACTTCCGGGGATAGAAACTGAATCTCCCAGGGTTGTCTCTGGGGCTGGATTGAATCTCCCGGGGTTATCTCTTGGGTTGGAACTTGATCACCCAGGGTTATCTCCAAGGTTAAACTGAATCTCCCAGGGTTATCTCCGTGACTGGAACTAGATCTCCCAGGGTTATCTCTGGGGCTGGAAATTGGATCTTTCGGGGTTATCTCTGGGACTTGATGTGATCTCTCGGGGTTATCCTTGGGTTAGAAACTGGATCTCCCAGGGTTATCTCCGCGGCTGGAAATTGGATCTCTCGAGGTTATCTCCGGAGTTGGAACTGGATCTCTCGGGGTTATCTCTGGGGTTGGAACATGATCTCCCGGGGTTATCTCTGGGGTTAATTTGAATCTCCCGTGGTTATCTATGGGGCTGAAACTGGATCTCCCAGAGTTATCTCTGGGGCTGGAAACTAGATCTCCCGGGGTTATCTCCGGGACTGGAACTGATCTCCTATGGTTATCTCTAGGGTTGGAAATTGACTCTCCCGGGGTTATCTCCGGGGTTGGAAACTGGATTTGACTTCAAGGGTTTTCTCTGGGAGACGATTCTGCCATCCTATAGTGTTAGTAACAGGAATGAAAATTTCGAGTGTCTACACTCGCTCAACAAAAGCGGCATCCTGGCTAGCTCCGATGTTATCCCTCTCAGTAAAAGCAACATCTCTACCAGAAATGTAGACACTCGAAATTTTCTGTACTACTATTACTAACATTGCAGGAGGACAGATTCATCTTTTAAGAGAGAACCCTGAAAGACGATCCAAATCCATACCGGATACTACCAGAAGTACAACATCAACCCCGGATCTCACTCTGGGAGTAACAGTTCCAACCTCAGATGTAACCCCGAGGCATGCAGATCCAATACCGGAACACACACCGGAGAAGACTGATTAATCTCGGAGATAACCTGAAGCGTATCCGATCTCGGTCCCAACCATAGGAATAGCCACCAACCTTGGTGATAACCCCAAGGAATGCAGTTTTGGCGATAACCCCGGAAATGCTTGTTTCAAATGCAACCAGCTTCAATCTCGGCACTCACAACGAGATACACTGCACCAACCCATCAATAACATCGGGAAGACAGGCAAACCTCAAAGGTGACATTGAGGACCTTCAATAATTGTAGAAGTCCAATCTCAGCGAAGCCTGAGCAACGTCTGCTTTATCAGCCCAATCCGTGATAACACCGGTGAGGGCAACATCATCATCTCGTCAACACGATGCCACATCACGTCTCTACTTAAGCGATGTCCCACAAGACTAACCAATCCCGAGTGACTATTGTGCGCAGGTAGCGGATGAAAGGTGAAGCTTGAAGCCCGGGAGGCATCGTCCCATCTTCAATGACTTCGTACAAACTCTAATCCCATGCCATCGTACAACTCTCGACAACGGCGGTCCGAAATAGTTCCTGTATACCTCAAACGGATGCCCGGATTGCACTTCTGAAAGTTTGAGTGGACATTAAAGTTCCTGAGTGCACATACTTCGAGATGACCCGACCAAAAAAACCCAGGCCCACCCGGGTTGCCTCTGGTACACCTGCGACTAAAATGCCTATAAATAGAGGGCTTGGGGTGCTGATTTTCCAAGAGAAAAAGGCGAGGAAGCCCTGTCCAATTTGCTCTGCACTCACCCCATGCAGCGTACTTTCCCCTTCTAAACACCTGTGAGCTCATATATAGCCCTTTTGTACCTACAAAAGTCAGTGTTTACCCATTCTAAAGATATAGAAGCCTTCTTTATCAATCAGCTGTAAGCCTTCTCACACACTTTAGAGTTTCTCTTCATCTTTGCACACACCCTTCTACACGTTGAGAGTCATGTTGCTTGCTTTTGCCCGGACTTCGGTCCGTGGTTTCATTTCAGGCTGTAAATATATATATATATATATATATAAATACTGTAGTCCACCCTACATCGTATCTACCCTGGTAAGTCTCCTGAGCGAGCAGTGTCGGGTATTTGGTTTTGGGTATGAGTCTACTCAAGGTAAGAGGGTCTGTATAGAAGATAAAGAGTGAGATTTTGTTTTGAAGCTATTATAATGAATAGGTTATTTAGATCTAACTCTTCAACTAGTCACCGGTCAACTTTGCATCCTGTTCCAGACATAGTTAACCAAGAAACTCACAGTTATGAAAATATAAGTCAAGCCCTACATAATTGGAATATACCTAGGGTTTCCCCTAAAGAAATTTATCAATCAACATTTCTTGATAATTTTAAAACTGATTACAATGTCAAAACAGTCGAAAAGGTTTATGCTATTAACAAAGAATATGAAAATTGTAGTCTTCTTGACCCTGATGTTATTAAAAAATATAGGAAAAGGGGTTACAATTTTATTCATATTGGCTTAGTTCAAGTTGCAGTTAAACCATTAAACATCAAGGGAATTAATTCATGCATCTATCTCTGTCTTAGAGATGCTAGGTTCTTGAATTACCACCCCAGCTGCAGTTGGGTTTTGTTGGTTATCTTATCGGGAAACTTGTCAGCGAATTGAATAACTTTCGTTCAATAAATTTGGACTTGTCCTCTAAAGATATTAAAACCAAGAAACCTTATTACGACTGAAAGCAGTTTGCATTTGGAAGGTGAAAGAACGGACCATTATCTTTAATGATCTTGAAGAATGATTTCAAGTGTTTAATGTGTTCTTCAATGGTCATTGAAAAAACAAGGATATCGTCAATATAAGCGATAATAAAATGGTGAAAGGGTTTAATATATCATTGAGGATATTTTGAAATTCACTTGGAGCATTTTTAGGCCAAATGCGAACATTCCATTAAGTAATGACCGAAGCGGAGTGGTGAATCTTGTTTTGTAACTATCATACGGATGAATGGCAATTTGCGTAAACCGGATTTGAGGTCAAATTCTTGAATATTGTGGCATTACTTAACTTTGTTGACAAGGTCATCTTTATTGGGTGGGGATACCTAATCCATTCTAGGACTTTATTCAATGGTTTGTAATTGATAACTAGACGAGGTACTCCTCTCTCTTTTTCTGCTTCATCGTTGACATAGAAGGCAGGACAAGACCAGGGAGATTTACTGGGTTTAATAAGACCTTTACTAAAGAGATCATTGATTTCCTTTTTACAAAGCTCCACTTGTTCATGATTCATTTGAATAGGCCTGGCCTTAGTAGGAATTAAATGTTCTTTAAATTCCTTAGCATAAGGGAGCCTAACCATATGCTTTTTCCGATGCCAGAAAGCATTGGGAGAGTTTTTTTTTTTTTTACTAAATAGGCGCAATGGAGTCAAGTCTGCATAATGGACCAGTCCATTTTAATTGCTTTCCTGATTTCACCCTAAACCTCAATGATCAACATTTACTAAAAGCTTTAACATTAAACATTAAAACTTCAGGCGAAATCACTCGCATGATTGAGGGGTCACAGCCAATTGCTTTAATTTATAGGATTTATTATAAAACAATGAAAAAAATTTAAATGTTCATGCTTTAAATAAAAGTCCTAAAGATTTAACAGTGTTAATTCAAAGTTCTACTCTCGATGCTAATATTCAAGTCCCAAGAACAATTCTTTGGAAAGATATTACGCTCCCTAGTGGAGTGGACTTTACCTAATAAAATACCTCAACAACCTATAATTAATAATTTATTAAATATAGAAAAGCGTTAGGCAATTTTTCCGATGGAGCGGTCAAGATAAGTTTTGAGCGTACCAAAAAGACGATCATTATTGAAGACTTTACTAGTTCTTGACTCCTTCGATCTTACGTCAAGAAGAGAATCTTTGAAGTACTCGATAATCCTTCGATTAAAGACATTAAATTAAAAGGTATTCTTAATCAAGGCCAAGCTAGTCATCCCTGTTATGCTCATAGAGATTTTGTAGAAGAAGAAGATTCTTCTTCTCCCACTTTTTCTGTGATGCCCACTCAGTCAGATTTCGATATTCCTATTAACAATCAATTAAGAGTCATTAAAAAAGAGTTCGTATTAGATTGGGACAATCTGGTAAAAGATTTTAATTCCAAATCTAATAAAGAAAAAAGACATTTATTCAGATCTAATCACCCCATTGAAAAAGAACGTGATAAGATAGTCAATAGATGGAAAAGATTCATTAAAAGTGAGAGTTTGAATATTATATTTTATGATTGGTATGAACAATTTCAAAGTAAATGTAATGTAATAACCAAAACTCAATGGATTAAAGAAGATAAATCAAGAGTTTCTTCCAGTCATCCTCCTTTAGAAACTATTCTAATTTCAGTTAAAAGTACTTCAGTTGTAGCCAGTCCATTCAAAATTTTTGATGCTAGTATTAATGATAAGAACATTATAGAACAATTAAATTTCAGTAATCAATATCTAGCAACTGTAGGAAAACAGGTAGATAGGATAGAAGAAAAATTTGAAGAGTCTATTATTAAAAAACCTGATTCAAAAATTGAACATCCTTTAATAAAATTACCAGAAAATAGATATAAGTTAGGTTTACCATCTGATGATGATAATTTAGTTAAAACCATTGATAAGTTATTCAAAAAACTAAAAAATGAACCTGGTACTAGTGGTACAATTGCCACTATTGATCAAGCTGAAACTGATATTAAAAGCAGTAGTGATTCAGACAAATCTGACACTGATTCAATACCAAATTTCAATGATCAGCTAAAAAAGTTAACTATCAAAAACACCAGTATAACTAGGAATTGGTACTCTAAACCCACTCCTCCGAATTTACAGTTCGAAGAGAGGAATCTAGATAAACAGTTCTCTGTTTCATCTAATAAAATTTATGAATGGAACATTGATGGGTTTAGTGAACAAGAAATTTTAAATAAATTGAATCATATGTCTATGGTAGCAAACAGTTACATAACTAAATTCAATAATTTGTCTCAACCAGACATTGTTGAATTGATAGTTAGTGGATTCACTGGTATCCCCAGATCTTGGTGGGAAAAACATCTCACTGAAGATACTAGAATATCAATAATCCATGCTGTCCAATTGGATGATGATGGCAACCCTATCTTCAATGAAGAGCTTGGTGTTGGTCCACCAATTGGAGTTAATACACTTATATTTACCATAATAAAACACTTTATCGGTACTCCCAGTAATATCACTGAGGGAATTTACGATCAGTTAAGTAATCTCACTTGTCCCACTCTAAGCGACTTTAGATGGTACAAAGATGTTTTTACTTCCAGAGTTATGTTACGCAACGATAGCAATAAACCATTTTGGAAATAAAAATTTGTCAATGGTTTACCTTCATTGTTTGCCCACAAAGTTCGTGAAGAATTGAGTAAAAATCTTGGTTATATTGACTATGATAACTTAACCTACGGTGATATAATTAGTTATATTCAAAAGATTGGATTAAAAATGTGTATTGATTTTAGATTAGCCAAACAGGCTAGTAAAGACAAGAAAAAGGCCAAATATGAGTTAGGCACTTTCTGTGAACAATATGGCTTACCGCCAATAGCTCCCTCCAGAAGGAAGCATAGGCATAAACATATTGATTCTCACAAAAATACTAAACATCATAGAAGAAAACGAAGTTACCACAAAGATAAAAATCAAGACAATTATTATAATAAGCCTAAAACCACTAATAAAAGACATATTAAAAAATCTAAGTCCAAAAAATACGATAAGAGTAAAGTTGTTTGCCACAATTGCGGGAAAAAGGGTCATTATAAAAGTGAATGTAAAATAAAACAAAAACTAAATCAGCTAAATATCTCTAGCGAAGATACTGAACACATATTAGAACTTATGAGAATTGAGAACGACGTTAGTAATGATGAAGGTTCTTCAATCTCTAATTCTTTTAAAACAGATATATTATCAAGAAGTGACACAGAAGAAGTCACTATTTGTGCTGATAATTGCAATGAGAATTGCTGCACTAAAAGAGTTAATGTACTTAACAAAGATGATGAAGAAAGCTCTTTGTTAATTGAACTAATCATTAAAATTACTGATCCTAAACTAAAAGCTCAGTATACTAAACAATTAAAAGATTTATTAAACAAAGATAATAGTAATGATGATTTATTAAATCTAAAGAAAACCAATTTTTAGCCTCAATAAAACATTGGAAAGATTTAAATCTCTGTTAAAGAAGTCACTCTCGAGTAATTAAATCTAGAAGTTAATAAACTTAAAAGGATATTGCTAATTTAAAACTAGAAGTTTCCAATTTAAGAAAAGATTTTGATGATAAAAAGTCAGATCTTCAGATTAATGATTCCACATCTAGTGATGAAAATCCTGATGAACCAGAATCATCCGGAGTTAAAGATGAATCAGATCAAGTTATACAAGGGCTTACACTTAAAAGAATCAAAGATATTACCATTCAAAAATGGTATGTCTCGATTAACCTGGTTGTTGATAAAAGCTTCTCCATACGACTTTCTGCTCTGGTTGATACAGGTGCAGATTTAAACTGTATAAAAGAAGGCTTAATCCCAACCAAGTATTTTAATAAAACTAGTGAAAGATTAAATTCAGCTAATGGTAGTCAAATGGAAATTAAATATAAATTGCCTAAGGTTCATATCTGTAAATACGTCAAGGCATTACCCTATCTTGGCATTTCAAATGATTCAGCATTTAAAATTGTTGAAACTGACGCCTCAGATATTGGTTTCGGGGGCATTCTAAAACAAAAGTTAACACTGATTCCCCGAGCAGTTGTATCGTTTTCATTCGGTGCATGGAATACTACACAATTAAATTATAGTACTATTAAAAAAGAAATACTTTCATTAGTTTTATGTATTATTAAATTTCAAAGTGATTTATTAAACCAAATTTTTTTAGTTCGTATTGATTGTAAGTCAGCAAAATATATATTAGAAAAAGACGTCCAAAATCTAGCCTCTAAGCATTCTTTTGCTAGATGGCAAGCTTTATTAAGCATTTTGAGTTTGAAATTGAATATATCAAAGGAAGTAACAATTCAATTCACGATTTTCTTCTTTGGGAATTTATTAATCTGGTACTTATTCAAAAATGAGCACTAGAGGTGCATCGTCCTCGAGGGGTCCGGGTCGCCCTTCTGGCCCATTTAATCAGCCCAGAGGAGCCATGGTTCCTCATCCAGTTAACCCAACTATTCAGACCAGTAATAAATTCACTGTTCTCGGTACCATGCCTAAGCCATAAAGTTCGGCTTTGGCGGTCAAATTTATTCGATTGACCCTTTTCGGTAATCCTGCTAAGGACTCATCCTCAGCTCCTAGTCATTCTCCTGCTGAGTACATGCTCAGATGGGAAAATTATTTATTTCATATTGAACCAAGTATGAAGCCCAAAAATGACCCCAGTAAACTTGCTACCCAGTTTTTTCCCCTTGGATGGCATTTCCAACCTCTAGCTCCTTATAAGTCCCTTGTGTACTATAAGGATATTCTTCTGGAAATAGAGTCAGTAAACATCAAGCCCATTTATGCACAGAATGATAAATCAAAAGTCCTCTATCATTCTATGTATATTAAACAGTTTGTTCAGATCTCCGATTGGGGAAAAAATCCCTCCGATCTCATGGATCTCTCCAGTCAAAATCATCAGTTTTGTTACTATGATTATATTGAAGCCTAGTATAAGGTTCTCATTCACCAGAACGAGTCACTTAGTCATTCTTGGTTCATTTAGTTTGACCATAAGTTCAAAAGTTCTTTTCCTTATTGGTTCGTCCTTTGGTGGTATAGGTTAGGATCTTGTTATGATCTTCTTCCTGACCCATTGAAGGTTCAGTTAAATCACTTCAATAATCATTATAAACCTATCCCATTGAATAAAGGAGTTCTACCCACTCTTTTATTTGTCAGTAAATACAAGATCCCTTGGATTATTAAATGGGAGTATCATCTGGCAGTCCCTGGTAATCCAATTAATAACATTCCCAATGATCCACTTTCTCGTGTGTCTCGCCTCTTTTATGTTAAGTGGTGGGATAAATTTGACATTAAAAGAATAGTTACTCAGGTTCAGCAGGAATTTCCTGTTGCTCCGATCCCAGCTCTCCCAGTCAGTGCTTGTTCCCCGGCCATTAAAGAAAAAGTGTCAGAGTCAGCCTCAAAGTCAATATCCAAAGTCAGTCCTTCGGGTTCAACATGTTCCCGTAGTATTTCAGATTTTAAAGATTGCACCAGTAAAGAGTTACTAAAGATTTCCCAGGTACTCAATAAAAGAATTGATGAAGCTTTGCATGAAGAGGCTTCTAATCATTCTTCCCAAGGTGATTCAATCAGCCAGTTCGCCGATGATGATGGCGATTATGATCCGTAAAACACGATCGACTCTACAGGATGCTCAGGATCCATTACTTTGAGTTCAACAATATTATCCGATTCTAGACGGTTCTGTTCGATTGACCCGATTCCTTTCGCAAATGACCACTTAGTCAAAGGAATCTACTTTTCCACCAAAGCAATTTGCGATCACATATACGCGTCCCGATCATTCAAAGTCATCGGCGATTTTTCAAAAAGTAGCCGAAAGTTTTGCATTTAGTCAAAAGTAATTCTTGTTTACTTTTACTTTTATCTTTACTTAAGTAACATGTTTCCACTTAAGTAAAATGTTTTACTTTACCCGATCATTCAAATCTTTCCAATGTTTTATTGAGGCTAAAATTGGTTTTAAATCTTAATTGTTTTATTGAGGCTAAAATTGATTGAATCGAACCTTCAATGGGTCGGGAAGAAGATCATAACAAGATCCTAACCTATACCACCAAAGGATGAACCAATAAGGAAAAGGACTTTTGAACTTATGGTCAAACTGAATGAACCAAGAATGACTAAGTGACTCGTTACGGTGAAGGAGAACCTTATACCAAGCTTCAATATAATCATAGTAACAAAACTGATGATTTTGACTGGAGAGATCCATGAGATCGGAGGGATTCTTTCCCCAATCGGAGATCTGAACAAACTGTTTAATATACATAGGCAAGTTCTACAAGAATCTCAAGAAGATCTGCAAACCTCTTTTTGAATTTTGCAAGACAATCCATCATACAGACCGACATTCATACTTCTGTCGTCCAACAAGTTAAAAAACACGTCAAGGCATTACCCTGTCTTGGCATTTCAAATGATTCAGCATTTAAAATTGTTGAAAAGCGCCTCGAGATATTGGTTTCGAGGCATTACGAAACAAAAGTTAACACTGATTCCCCGAGAATAGATTGTTCGTTTTCATTCCAATTGCATGGAATACTACACAATTAAATTATAGTACTATTAAAAAGAAATACTTTCTTTAGTTTTATGTATTACTAAATTTCAAAGTGATTTATTAAACAAAATTTTTTAGTTATTATTGATTGTAAGTCAAAGAAAATACATATTAGAAAAAGACGTCTAAAATCTAGCCTCTAAGCATTCTTTTGCTAGATGACAAGCTTTATTAAGCATTTTTGAGTTTGAAATTGAATATATCAAAGGAAGTAACAATTCAATTCTTGATTTTCTTACTCGGGAATTTATTAATACAAGTACTATTCAAAAATGAGCACGAGAGGAGCATCGTCCTCAAGGGGTCCGGGTCGCCCTTCTGGCCCATTTAATCAACCCAGAGGAGCCATGGTTCCCCATCCAGTTAACCCAACTATTCAGACCAGTAATAAATTCACTGTTCTCGGTACCATGCCTAAGCCATACAGTTCGGCTTTGGCGGTTGACTATTCGATTGACCCTTTCAGTAATCCTGCTAAGGACTCATCATCAGCTCCTAGTCATTCTCCTACTGAGTACATGCTCAGATGGGAAAGTTATTTATTTCATATTGAACCCAGTATGAAGCCCAAAAATGACCCCAGTAAACTTGCTACCCAGTTTTTTCCCCCTGGATGGCATTTCCAACCTCTAGCTCCTTATAAGTCCCTTGTGTACTATAAGGATATTCTTCTGGAAACAGAGTCAGTAAACATCAAGCCCATTTATGCACAGAATGATAAATCAAAAGTCCTCTATCATTCTATGTATATTAAACAGTTTGTTCAGATCTCCGATTGGGGAAAAAATCCCTCCGATCTCATGGATCTCTCCAGTCAAAATCATCAGTTTTGTTACTATGATTATATTGAAGCCTGGTATAAGGTTCTCCTTCACCAGAACGAGTCACTTAGTCATTCTTGGTTCATTCAGTTTGACCATAAGTTCAAAAGTCCTTTTCCTTATTGGTTCGTCCTTTGGTGGTATAGGTTAGGATCTTGTTATGATCTTCTTCCTGACCCATTGAAGGTTCAGTTAAATCACTTCAATAATCATTATAAACCTATCCCATTGAATAAAGGAGTTCTACCCACTCTTTTATTTGTCAGTAAATACAAGATCCCTTGGATTATTAAATGGGAGTATCATCTGGCAGTCCCTGGTACTCCAATTAATAACATTCCCAATGATCCACTTCCTCGTGTGTCTCACCTCTTTTATGTTAAGTGGTGGGATAAATTTGATATTAAAAGAATAGTTACTCGAGTTCAAGAGAATTTCTGTTGTTCGATCCCAGCTCTCCCGATCGGGTGCTTGTTCCCTACCATTAAAGAAAAAGAGTCAGAGTCAGCCTCAAAGTCAATATCCAAAGTCAGTCCTTCGGGTTCAACATGTTCCCGTAGTATTTCAGATTTTAAAGATTGCACCAGTAAAGAGTTACTAAAGATTTCCCAGGTAC
Organism: Panax ginseng; assembly: GCA_020205605.1. Lineage (NCBI taxonomy): Eukaryota > Viridiplantae > Streptophyta > Magnoliopsida > Apiales > Araliaceae > Panax > Panax ginseng. The sequence goes on along the minus strand of CM035143.1, from coordinate 28,068,598 downwards.
TCAATAAAAGAATTGATGAAGCTTTGCATGAAGAGGCTTCTAATCATTCTTCCCAAGGTAATTCAATCAGCCAGTTCGCCGATGATGATGGCGATTATGATCCGTCTGACCTGATCAACCCACAGGATGCTCGAGGATCCATTCACTTTGAGTTCAACAAGTATTATCGATTCTAGACAGTTCTGTTCGTTGACGATTCTGCCTTCGCCGGGCAAACCACTTAGTCAAAGAATCGCTTTTCCACCAAAGCAATTGCGATCATATATATGCGTCCCGATCATTCAAAGTCATCGGCAGCTTTTTCAAAAGTAGCCGAAAGTTTTTGCATTTAGTCAAAAGTAGTTACTGTTTACTTTTACTTTTACTTTTATCTTTACTTAAGTAACATGTTTCCACTTAAGTAAAATGTTTTTACTTTACCCCAGTCATTCAAATCTTTCCAATGTTTTATTGAGGCTAAAAATTGGTTTTAAATCTTAATTGTTTTATTGAGGCTAAAATTGATTGAAGCCGAACCTTCAATGGGTCAGGAAGAAGATCATAACAAGATCCTAACCTATACCACCAAAGGATGAACCAATAAGGAAAAGGACTTTTGAACTTATGGTCAAACTGAATGAACCAAGAATGACTAAGTGACTCGTTCTGGTGAAGGAGAACCTTATACCAAGCTTCAATATAATCATAGTAACAAAACTGATGATTTTGACTGGAGAGATCCATGAGATCGGAGGGATTCTTTCCCCAATCGGAGATCTGAACAAACTGTTTAATATACATAGGCAAGTTCTACAAGAATCTCAAGAAGATCTGCAAACCTCTTTTTCAGCGTTTGCAAGACAATCCACCGCCCTGGACTGACATTCATACTTCTGTCGTCCAACAAGTTAAAAAACACGTCAAGGCATTACCCTGTCTTGGCATTTCAAATGATTCAAACATTTAAAATTGTTGAAACCGGCGCCTCGAGATATTGGTTTGAGGGCATTACGAAACAAAAGTTAACACGATTCCCCGAATAGATTGTTCGTTTTCATTCCGGTGCATGGAATACTACACAATTAAATTATAGTACTATTAAAAAAGAAATACTTTCTTTAGTTTTATGTATTACTAAATTTCAAAGTGATTTATTAAACAAAATTTTTTTAGTTCGTATTGATTGTAAGTCAGCAAAATACATATTAGAAAAAGACGTCTAAAATCTAGCCTCTAAGCATTCTTTTGCTAGATGGCAAGCTTTATTAAGCATTTTTGAGTTTGAAATTGAATATATCAAAGGAAGTAACAATTCAATTCTTGATTTTCTTACTCGGAATTTATTAATACAAGTCTTATTCAAAAATGAGCACGAGAGGAGCATCGTCCTCAAGGGGTCCGGTATTCTTCCGGCCCATTTAATCACCCGGAAGGAGCCATGGTTCCCCATCCATTAACCCAACTATTCGGACCGGTAATAAATTCATCGTTTTCTCGGTACCATGCCTAAGCCATACAGATTCGGCTTTGGCGATCAAACTATTCGATTGACCCTTTCAAGTAATCCCGCTAAGGACTCATCATCGACTCCTAGTCATTCTCCCATCGAGTACATGCTAAGATGGGAAAGTTATTTATTTCATATTGAACCCAGTATGAAGCCCAAAAATGACCCCGATAAACTTGCTACCCAGCTTTTTTCCCACGGATGGCATTTCCAACCTCTAGCTCCTTATAAGTCCCTTGTGTACTATAAGGATATTCTTACGGAAATAGAGTCGAAGAAACATCAAGCCCATTTATGCACGAATGATAAATCAAAAGTCCTCTATCATTCTATGTATATTAAACAGATTTGTTCGAGATCTCCGATTGGGGAAAAAATCCTCCGATCTCATGGATCTCTCCGGTCAAAATCATCGATTTTGTTACTATGATTATATTGAAGCACAGTATAAGGTTCTCCTTCACCGTAGCGAGTCACTTAGTCATTCTTGGTTCATTCAGTTTGACCATAAGTTCAAAAGTCCTTTTCCTTATTGGTTCGTCCTTTGGTGGTATAGGTTAGGATCTTGTTATGATCTTCTTCCTGACCCATTGAAGGTTCAGTTAAATCACTTCAATAATCATTATAAACCTATCCCATTGAATAAAGGAGTTCTACCCACTCTTTTATTTGTCAGTAAATACAAGATCCCTTGGATTATTAAATGGGAGTATCATCTGGCAAATCCCACGGTACTCCAATTAATAACATTCCAATGATCCACTTCCTCGTGTGTCTCGCCTCTTTTATGTTAAGTGGTGGGATAAATTTGATATTAAAAGAATAGTTACTCGAGTTGTTGAGAGAATTTCTGTTGCTCGATCCCGACTCTCCCGATCGATTGCTTGTTCCCGACCATTAAAGAAAAAGAGTCGAGTCACCTCAAAGTCAATATCCAAAGTCGATCCTTGGAGTTCAACATGTTCCCGTAGTATTTTTGATTTTAAAGATTGCACGAAGAAGAGTTACTAAAGATTTCCCAGGTACTCAATAAAAGAATTGATGAAGCTTTGCATGAAGAGGCTTCTAATCATTCTTCCCAAGGTAATTCAATCAGCCAGTTCGCCGATGATGATGGCGATTATGATCCAGACAAAGACAAATCAACCTACAGGATGCTCGAGATCCATTCACTTTGAGTTCAACAAGTATTATCGATTCTAAAGCCTAGTTCTGTTAAAATTCGGCCGATTTCGCTCGGCGACCACTTAGTCAAAGGAATCTGCTTTTCCACCGAAAGCAGCTGCAGTCACATATGCGCGTCCCAGTCATTCAAAGCTGTCGGCCAGTTTTTCAAAAGTAGCCGAAAGTTTTTGCATTTAGTCAAAAGTAGTTACTGTTTACTTTTACTTTTACTTTTATCTTTACTTAAGTAACATGTTTCCACTTAAGTAAAATGTTTTTACTTTACCCCAGTCATTCAAATCTTTCCAATGTTTTATTGAGGTTAAAAATTGGTTTTAAATCTTAATTGTTTTATTGAGGCTAAAAATTGATTTAACTGAACCTTCAATGGGTCAGGAAGAAGATCATAACAAGATCCTAACCTATACCACCAAAGGATGAACCAATAAGGAAAAGGACTTTTGAACTTATGGTCAAGCCCGAATGAACCAAGAATGACTAAGTGACTCGTTCTGGTGAAGGAGAACCTTATACCAAGCTTCAATATAATCATAGTAACAAAACTGATGATTTTGACTGGAGAGATCCATGAGATCGGAGGGATTCTTTCCCCAATCGGAGATCTGAACAAACTGTTTAATATACATAGGCAAGTTCTACAAGAATCTCAAGAAGATCTGCAAACCTCTTTTTCAGCGTTTGCAAGACAATCCACCGCCCTGGACTGACATTCATACTTCTGTCGTCCAACAAGTTAAAAAACACGTCAAGGCATTACCCTGTCTTGGCATTTCAAATGATTCAGCATTTAAAATTGTTGAAACTGACGCCTCAGATATTGGTTTCGAGGGCATTCTGAAACAAAAGTTAACACCTGATTCCCCAGAATAGATTGTTCGTTTTCATTCCGGTGCATGGAATACTACACAATTAAATTATAGTACTATTAAAAAAGAAATACTTTCTTTAGTTTTATGTATTACTAAATTTCAAAGTGATTTATTAAACAAAATTTTTTTAGTTCGTATTGATTGTAAGTCAGCAAAATACATATTAGAAAAAGACGTCTAAAATCTAGCCTCTAAGCATTCTTTTGCTAGATGGCAAGCTTTATTAAGCATTTTTGAGTTTGAAATTGAATATATCAAAGGAAGTAACAATTCAATTCTTGATTTTCTTACTCGGGAATTTATTAATACAAGTACTATTCAAAAATGAGCACGAGAGGAGCATCGTCCTCAAGGGGTCCGGGTCGCCCTTCTGGCCCATTTAATCAGCCCAGAGGAGCCATGGTTCCCCATCCAGTTAACCCAACTATTCAGACCAGTAATAAATTCATCGTTTTCGGTACCATGCCTAAGCCATACTGATTCGGCTTTGGCCATCAAACCTATTCAGTTGACCCTTTCAAGAATCTGCTAAGGACTCATCCTCGGCTCCTAGTCATTCTCCCATCGAGTACATGCTCGGATGGGAAAGTTATTTATTTCATATTGAACCCAAAGTATGAAGCCCAAAATGACCCCGATAAACTTGCTACCCAGTTTTTTCCCCACGGATGGCATTTCAACCTCTAGCTCCTTATAAGTCCCTTGTGTACTATAAGGATATTCTTCCGAAGCAGAGTCGATGAAACATCAAGCCCATTTATGCACGTAATGATAAATCAAAAGTCCTCTATCATTCTATGTATATTAAGCAGTTTGTTCAGATCTCGATTGGGGAAAAATCCCTCCGATCTCATGGATCTCTCCGGTCAAAATCATCGGCTTTTGTTACTATGATTATATTGAAGCTTCGGTATAAGGTTCTCCTTCACCGTAAGCGAGTCACTTAGTCATTCTTGGTTCATTCGGTTTGACCATAAGTTCAAAAGTCCTTTTCCTTATTGGTTCGTCCTTTGGTGGTATAAGTTAGGATCTTGTTATGATCTTCTTCCGACCCATTGAAGGTTCGGATTAAATCACTTCAATAATCATTATAAACCTATCCCATTGAATGAAGGAGTTCCACCCACTCTTTTATTTGTCAGTAAATACAAGATCCCTTGGATTATTAAATGGGAGTATCATCTGGCAGTCCCTGGTACTCCAATTAATAACATTCCCAATGATCCACTTCCTCGTGTGTCTCGCCTCTTTTATGTTAAGTGGTGGGATAAATTTGACATTAAAAGAATAGTTACTCAGGTTCAGCAGGAATTTCCTGTTGCTCCGATCCCAGCTCTCCCAGTCAGTGCCTGTTCCCCGGCCATTAAAGAAAAAGAGTCAGAGTCAGCCTCAAAGTCAATATCCAAAGTCAGTCCTTCGGGTTCAACATGTTCCCGTAGTATTTCAGATTTTAAAGATTGCACCAGTAAAGAGTTACTAAAGATTGCCCAGGTACTCAATAAAAGAATTGATGAAGCTTTGCATGAAGAGGCTTCTAATCATTCTTCCCAGGGTGATTCAATCAGCCAGTTCGCCGATGATGATGGCGATTATGATCCGACAAAGACAAATCCAACCCACAGGATGCTCGGGATCCATTCACTCGAGTTCAACAAGATTATCCGATTCTAGACAGTTCTGTTCTGGCCACCCGATTCACGCTTAAAGTGACCACTTAGTCAAAGGAATGCTTTTTCCACCAAAGCATTGCGATACATACGCGTCGCGTCGAAATATTCAAAGTCATCGGCGATTTTTTCAAAAGTAGCCGAAAGTTTTTGCATTTAGTCAAAAGTAGTTACTGTTTACTTTTACTTTTACTTTTATCTTTACTTAAGTAACATGTTTCCACTTAAGTAAAATGTTTTTACTTTACCCCAGTCATTCAAATCTTTCCAATGTTTTATTGAGGCTAAAAATTGGTTTTAAATCTTAATTGTTTTATTGAGGCTAAAAATTGATTTAACTGAACCTTCAATGGGTCAGGAAGAAGATCATAACAAGATCCTAACCTATACCACCAAAGGATGAACCAATAAGGAAAAGGACTTTTGAACTTATGGTCAAACTGAATGAACCAAGAATGACTAAGTGACTCGTTCTGGTGAAGGAGAACCTTATACCAAGCTTCAATATAATCATAGTAACAAAACTGATGATTTTGACTGGAGAGATCCATGAGATCGGAGGGATTTTTTCCCCAATCGGAGATCTGAACAAACTGTTTAAAGTAGCCACCTTTGTAGCTGTTCCCTTTATCTCCAAAGTAGCCACCTCTTCTTATTTAGTTTGTATAATGAAGTAATATTAGGTTTAGCTATTTATTAATTAAGTTGCCCTAATAAACTTCTATTTGGGTTAAATTAATATTAAGGCCCAAATTTTAACCACATAATATTATCTATCACTTATTAATATTTATTAGCCCACATAATTTAAATGATTACTTTGACCCAATTTAAAGACAAAAAAAATTCAAAAAATATATTTAAAACACAAACATAAATACTTTTTTTTCCTGGTATTACATTACATCCCCCTTAAAAAAGATTCCGTCCCCGGAATCAAAAGAATGGAAAGTACCTAATTATCAAAAAGATGCGGATACTCCGCTCGAATAGACTGCTCAATCTCCCAAGTAGCTCCGCGTTCCGGATGATTTATTTTTTCACAAAATTTCAACAAATGGGATTGTCTTCCTCCTCATAACCCGCTTTTGACAATCTAAAATTATCTCAAGTTGCTTACTTCTTCAAAATTATAGAGGACGAAAAACTGAAGGAACCTGATTTGGATTCACTCAATTCCGACATCAGCTGAATTAATTATAATTTTTTCTAATGGACTACAGCACGTTTAAGTATTCTACTCGAAAATTCAACTAATCAAATTAGAATATGATTAAAGTTACAACTTCACTCTTTAAATATAAATATAGCTCAATATAGGAGATACCAAAACTGTAATGGACTTCCCATTTTTAATTTAATCGATTATTTAATTATCTACTAAAATAATTTAACTTTTCAAACAAAACAAAGAAAAAAATAGTCACTTACCTTTTCCAATTTGAATACAATTTTATAAAATAAAGTTAATTAATATTTATTTTTTAAAAAATATGGGTTATTACATTTTTCACCCCTTCAAAATAATTCCGTCTTCGGAATTTAAATAAGATAGAAAAAAAAAATTAGTTACGACGTCGCCGCCATTTGTAACGATCAACACGGATAAGTCTTCGATCCACATAATTATCAATGTATTTGTAAAAGATTCGTCAGCTACCGTGCCAAGCCTTGTTAAGGTTCTTCGTGTTGCATCAAATTAGATCACATGATCAATCGTTGGTGCAGGTCGTTGCTAATATCTTTGAATTTAATTCTTGTAAATGTACCCTTCGGAACATAATTCAAAATCAAAAAAAAAAAATTCTTCATCTAAATACGATTCGAATACCCAAAATATTTAAAATTATTTTTAATTCGTAAAGCGTTTATGTTCCACACATGATAAAGATTTAACAAATTATTTTTATTTAATTTTACATAAAATCATACAAAACTCCAAGGATATCGGATAAACCAAACAACTCTACAAACTATATCAACTTTTCGTAAATCCTCAAGAGCTTCAAAATATTCAAACCACAATTCGAACTAGCTAGTTCTTAAATATTATTACACCAAAGAATATACTACTAAGATCTTTTTATCATCATATCAACTCTAAGTCAAATATTCTACTATCTGCATAAGCAAACTAGAAATATTCAAGATCTCTCAAAATTAATTGAATTTCATCACTTACTATCTAATCATATAATAAATCAATCATACCTTATTGCAAACCTTAATCCAATAAATTTCAATGTCTCCCCATACTATCACAAAGAAAGTTCATAGAACATAACTCCAATATCTTACTAGAAAATAGCCACAAAATTGATCATTAACTCCAAATGATTAATCTAATTACCTCGAATATCAATAACTCAAATTATAAGAAATCCTCTATACTTAATAATTTTCACTTTATCATAGTATCCCATCAATACACAATTCTCAAATTATCCACAAGCTTAACATAAATCAAAACCTAACTAAAATCAAATCCTCAATTCAACGATCATAATGATTGCCACAAAAAAGAAATCTAAAAGAATAATTTTCCAAAATCAAATACTCGTCGATACAAATACTCGCATCCTAATCACATCTCATATAAAATCACTTCTTATCTGTACAAAAAATAACTTTATTCACCTCAATGATTAAATCACAATTAAAATCATTACTCAATCACCTTAACAAATTATTCAACTTCCCTCAAATCAACTACAAATCGAAAAGGAGTCGACAGTTGGTTAAAATAGAGACCAACCAAACAAAGAACAAAATCGAATCAAACTCCTACGTATACCTAATGGTTTACCCATAACTCACAGGTCAAACCTAAATAGGTTTTCTACAAGAAAGAACCTAAGCTCTGATACCATCTCCGTAACACCCCCTTCCCAAAAAGGAAAGGGAAGTCACGTGCGAAGCACAACAAACCTCAAAATAAGTAAACATAGTACTAACAACTTCAAAATATTAATAGTGATATCCATCAATGAAGTACTAAATACAATTCTCCAACTAGAGTTAAAATAATCAAAACTTAAAAAAAAATTAATCAACCTAGATGGTCAAGGCAACATTCTCATCACACTAGCCCTTAATCACCCCCTGTAAACTGCTTTAGAAAGAAAAACACAAAGATGAGCCAATTTCCCGATGACGGATCTGGATATACAAAAAGATATACAAGCGATATCTGAAAATAATTGAGACAAAATATTGAACAAAGCCTCAAGTGTAAATACGGACAAAAATATAATCTCCAAATATCTGAATGGAATATATCTGAATAAACAAAATTGATGAAACCAATAGAAGAATAAAGAAATAACGAACTGAAGTAACTAACTCGATGAATTGAAGCTGAGCGAAACAAACAAAACTAATACAATGAAATAATAATAAAATTTGAATCAAATGGTTGAGTTTTATTTCATGCCGAGTGAGCTTAGAAATATACATTGCCACACAGGCAAGTCAAAACAATACAACACAGGAAATTGTCAAAATAATGCCACACATTCAAGTTAAATGATGCCACACAGGCAACCAAAATAATGCCACACAGGCAAATTACACATTGGACCTCGAATCCAAATGTATGAAAATCGGATAGGTGTGTTTGGCACAACATCACAAATCTGCAGAACAGAAAACTAGGGTTAACCCATACGCCTCCCACAACAAAACACCAAACGGCCCACTTCCTCCGTAGCCCAAAACGGACACGCCGTGGACTAATCACACTGCCACGGAAAGTGTCATGCCTCTCGTGCCAAGACGACATGCATGTGGTACCCCCACAGGTGGTTATAGCTCAGGTATACCCTACGGTATATTCTAACAAAAAAACGATGTCACAACACATGCGACATAATACCAACAAAAGGGTTCTATATGTACATGTTGAACCAAATCAAATTATAGTCACAAGGTCTCAAAAAGAAGGTAGCAACATGTACCGCTCTACAAATATCAAAAATAAATACTAAACATGATATCCTAATTCAAAGAGTACAAATACGAGTCATGTGTATCAACTCCAAAATAAAAATAATATATTTATTTCACAAGAAACAATTATTTGAAATCATAACAAAATTCGAAATAAGAAAACAAACGAACAAATCAAATTTAACAAGAGTATCGCTGAAAGAGTACGAAATCCGTACCTAATACGTCCAAACCATTTATAGCACACTCCACAAAATCTTACCCTCAAATGCCAACGATATCAAATACGAAATGTTATTCATCACCTAAACATATTCACCTCAAATTAAATATAATCCAATTCAATAATTCCAAAATAATTCATAATCTATTTAATATGCCTTTAATCACCACCTTATATCAATTATTAATACTCCAAAATTTATATTCCAAATATAACTCTTTAAGTTCCTTCCGTCCGAACTAATTACACAAATTAATAATACTAAATGTAAGTACATTTATAAAAATATGAACACTTCTATTTGGTACGACTATAAAATATAATTACTTATAATATTAAGATTTAATTCATTCCATATAATCTTACATATTTATTTGTATAACATCTCTTGCAAATTATGCAAGCTTTAAGTAAACTTTAATTACTACTCTTTATATATATATATTTTTTTATTTAAAAATCATCAATTTATTATTTTAGGATCTCCAAAATCAATCATGAGACTACTCCTCCGATTCAATCTGATTGGAATAAAGTGATAATAATAATAAGTACATCCGTATAAGTATTACATTAATAAATAAACTCTCCCATCTTTAAAGATCGCTCTTAGTTCTTGAATTACAAAAGTACTTGCTCATGATGAAAAAAAAACAGCATACTAAATTTAATAATTTAATATGGAACCACGTGATTTATCCCCACTTTATATAATGTATAATATACTTACTTGTTATTGATGAAATTTCCCCACTAGTGATCAAAATCTCTAGTCTTTCTTCACCCGAGCCCCCTTTGTAGTTGTTCCCTTTATCTCCAAAGTGGCCACCTCTTCTTATTCAGTTTGTATAATGAAGTAATATTAGGTTTAGCTATTTATTAATTAAGTTTCCCTAATAAACTTCTATTTGGGTTAAATTAATATTAAGGCCCAAATTTTAACCACATAATATTATCTATCACTTATTAATATTTATTAGCCCACATAATTTAAATGACTACTTTGACCCAATTTAAAGACAAAAAAAATTCAAACAATATATTTAAAACACAAACATAAATACTTCTTTTTTTTTTCGGGTATTACACAAATAATCTAGAAGATTTGGAATCGTCATGTTAATAGTTGCAAGCTCTCGACGGGGAATGGAAGAAGAAGGAAAAAGATCCGCAATAGGAACATCATCCTCCTCATCCACGACATCCGACCTCTCAACCCGGATAGGGTGAATAACTGACTCAGTCAACCGGCGAGGCTGTTGAGCTGGACGACGCTGAGGAATATCAGAATCTCTCCTCCTCACACCTACGAAGGCCCTACGAGAGCTACTCGGATGATCTAGATCCATAATCTTAGCAAAGTCTCCAAATCACCACAGAAAAGGTGAGGTAAGTTCTAAACTTAAAGCTCATTAAATTCAAATCATTGCTTCATGCATAATCCAAGCCCTAATACATGCATTATGTTAACATACATCCACAGTAGAGTTAAAATTACATGTTCATTAAATGCCCAAACTCGTGATTTTTTTTTTGCTGGAGTCTCCTTTGTAAATTAGACTGTCCATATGAGCATATACATGACTAGGTGGACATTTAGTAGCACACCAACCCAAAATCATGAACATCTCATATTCATGAAAATACATCAAAATTAAATCCACCATGGCAGTAATATTACCAATGTGTGCTTTATTTGAAAACCCATGCTCATTTGTCCTCAAATAGGATGAATAAACTAGCAAATAAAGAATGCCAAATGACTGTCTTAAACATTAGTTTTTTAGTCACATCAATACATTCAACATGGTAAAATATGAACATTCACTACATTGTGTTTAAAAGCATTCTATATGAAATCTAACATTCTAACGGTTAAACTTGAAAAGAAAATATGTAAATGTTACCAGGGTAGTGCAGAATGTTTGCACGATGACAGATTTTGCAAAAAGCATCCCGAACTCAGTAGATCTGATAAGGAAATATCAAATTTTCTATTGTGTTCAACTTGAAAATGACTTATGAAAGAGAGGGAGGGAGTAATTAAACTCGATGGGAGCCGCAAGTCTACTTGAAGCCTCCCATGGTGGTCCCAACCCCCTCCAGTTTGATCAAATTTGAGTTGACATAGTTCCCAGAAGCTAAAAAGTTAAATCAGGGAAAAAGGTGCTACGCGATTGAGCAGAAAGGGCCTGAAACACTAAATTCAGATACAAAACTTTTGATCTACATGTAAGTTATTGGTATTAACCCGGATGTAGGGTTCAAAGAGCCGATAATAGACGTAATTGAAAACAACCCTTGTCAAAACATCGGGAAGGTCTGGTGTCCTGAACCATGGGTCTTAACGTCCAAATTCATTTCAGGGTATGATTCATCAGAAAGATATCCCCAGTAGAGATATCAGGCATGTCTGACAGTGAAAACCGTTGGCGATAACTCCAGTGTAGCATCGAGAAAGGTTCGGTGATGTAAGCCATTGAAATCTACTTCAACGAAGGTCAGAATGATTGACATTGCAAACCATTGGTGACAACTCCAGCGTAGCATCAGGAATGGTCCGATGATGCAATCCGTTGACAACTACTACAACAAAGGTAAGAATGATTGACATTGTAAACTATTGGCGACAACTCCAACGTAGCTTTGGGAATGGTCCGGTGATGTAAGCCATTGAAAACTACTTCAACGAAGGTCTGCATGATTGACATTATAAACCATTGGAGACAACTTCAACATAACATCGGGAATGGTCTGGTGATGTAAGCCATTGAAATCTACTTCAACGAAGGTCAGAATGATTGACAGTGCAAACCGTTGGCGACAACTCCAACATAGCATCGGGAATGGTCCGATGATGTAAGCCGTTGAAAACTACTTCAACGAAGGTCAGAATGAGTGACATTGTAAATCGTTGGCGACAACTCCAACATAGCATCGGGAATGGTCTGGTGATGTAAGCCGTTGAAAACTACTTCAACGAGGGTCAGAATGATTGACAGTGTAAACCGTTGGTGACAACTCTAGCGTAGCATCAGGAAGGGTCTGGTGATGTAAGCCATTGAAAACTACTTCAACGAAGGTCAAAATGATTGATAGTGTAAATCGTTGGCAATAACTCCAGCATAGCATCGGGAATGGTCTGGTGATGTAAGAAATTGAAAACTGTTTCAATGAAGAGCAGAGATATGATGATGAAAACCATTGGCTAAAAGTCCAACATAACATCGAGGAGGACTGATGATGGAATTTGTTATACAAATCCCCAGCTAAGACATCACGAAGGTTCAATGATTTCTAGACCATTGTAAACTACTGTTCAAGTAGGCACCGAGGAAAGTCGGTGATGATCAACCTTACAAAACTACCATTCGAGTAAGTATTCTGAGGATGCTGGGAAAGCAAGTAGTAAAATCCTATCTCTGGTGGAGCTATTGGCATCAACCTGATAGAAAGCTTGGGCGGTGGTGACAATCCCAACGTTACGGCAGGAAGAATCCAATGATGGTAACCAAGCCAATCTATCATTAGGATAAACATTAATAATCCCCAAAGAGTTACTTACAAAAGAGAAAAACATCTTCGGTGGAAATAAAGTCAGAAAGAACATGAACATTGGTGATAACCTCAACGTCAAAATCCAATGGTCTTAGCCATAGGAAAACCTCCACAGCAGGGATCTTGAAAACATCTCTATAACTTGTCATCGAATCAATCTCAATAGAATTGATGGACATTTCAAGCCGTTGGAGACAACCCCAAAGTAGCATTGGGAAAGATTCGGTGATGAAAGCTTTGTAAACTACCATTTTAGTATACATCAAAGCGGTTCAGTGGAGACCATCATTGACAAACTCCATCCCTAGTAGTAACGGTGGAAGCAGTCAGTGATAGAATCCCATTGGAAATAATTCCAACCAAAAACATCCAGCATCCATAACATCACATCAGGCTGAATTGTATGGCATCCATTTAAATCTTTTTATATTTCGAGTGTATAGTAATCTTTATCCTGTTCATTCCATTACATTGCATAAACATGATAAAGAGGGGCATCTGTAGACACTCAAAATTTTACATTCATATTACTAACCATGCAGGAGGGCATAATCGTCTTTCATCTTCCAAAGACAGTTTTGGAAGTCAAAATCATCAAATTAAACCCCGGTGACAACCCCGAGAGATCAAATCAAACCACGGAGACAACCCCGGGAGATCAAATCCAACCCCGGAGGTAACCCCATGAGATCAAATCTAAGCCCCATTGACAATCCCAAAGATCAATTCCAACCCCGAAGACAACCTTGGGAGATCAAGCCAACCTCGATGACAACACCGGGAAATAAAACCATCCTCAGAGATAACCCAGAGGATTGTCAAAAGTCAACATCAGTCCAATCTCAGAGACAATCCTGAGAAAAGACGGCTACAACTGCATTAAGCCCATAACCAACCCGGGAGGGGAAAATAGTAATTTTGCAAACTCCACATCAAATTCAGCCCAAATCACTCCAAAAGAAGTCATGCAGAACCATAACATCAATCCCGAGTGAAAACATCATAAGGCAACTCAACGGATGGACCCATCTTCCCAGATTCGGAAAATGTCAAATCTCATGTCATTGTGTAGCTCTAGTCAAGGGATTTCCGAAAAGGTATAGCATGCCTCTAACGGATTCCCGGATTAAAAGTTATGAATGTTCGAGTAGACAAAACGTTGGCCTGAGCGCACGTACTTCGAGATAACGAGACCCACGGGGCCCACGCCCACTCGGGCTACCGAAGGTAGACCCGCGGCTACTTTGGTCTATAAATAGACCCACCCATTAGCCAAAAAAAAGGAAGAGAGAGAAAACTCTGTCCATTTCAGCTCTTAACCCCTCATATAGTGTTCCAAACTTCAATATTCTTCTTTCTAAACACTTGTATGCATATATTCTACAATATATAAAATTTTACAAGTGGAAACTATGTTTTCAAGCTTTTGAAGAGGTTTGAAGCCTTCTTTGCACTACATTGTAAGAGTTTTTCAGATTTCAAGCTTTCTACTGCTTTAATATATATATATATATATATATATATATATATATAAAAAAACCGTTTATTGTGTTAAATATCTGTTATAAATGTTTATTCAATGTAAATCCATAATATTTAAATCTGTGGATTAGATTTAACTAAATCTAGCCATATATAACTTTTAACCGGTTCAAAAGTCGCAAAACTAGAACCGTTGAGCTAGAATGGCTAAGATTTATTTAAATCTAGTTTGTTTCTAGTTTTTATTATGCGAGCCTAGGAGCCACGAGATCTAAGACCTATTTTAGTTGTACAGCTAGCTTGTAAATCCTATTTATGGTGTTTGGATATCCTTAGATGGCTTTCATGCCCACAAGAAGCCCGACACTTATATGTATATTATTTTGTTGAAGAAGCTTTGCATCTCGAGAATAAAATCAAATCAAGCCCAATATGGAATATAATGGAAGTATCAAAGGCCTCAATTACTATGTGAGCATAAGGGTTTGAAAACATGTTTTCAAGACATCATTTCTGCACATATTTTTAAAATTGAACTTTTATAAAAATCAAACCATATGTATATAGGTGTAAACGAGGCATAGCATTACTTCAAAGTAAATGCACTTAGGCCCAATTAATAGACACACACACACACACACACACACTTCAAATAAATTAAGGAATTGAAAAGAGGCGGTAACCGTATTTTCACGAAAGTCGGGGGGTGCCCAACACTTCCACGCCTTTAATCAAGCCCCTGAACTATATGAATCTCGGTTTCCAAGGCCTATTAAATAGAGTCCAACAATTGGGCCTTTGTGTAAACCTTTTCAAAATCGGTTGAGTTGGTACAACCATTTCAAAACTACCAACTGGCAACTCTGAATTTTCAAATCGACAACATTTTGTTATCGAAGTCTTTTCAAACTCGCCCTTTCAAACAAAACTCAACACATAAAAACATAAATGGTAAAAAGAGGAATTTCAAAGAAACAAAAAATTCTTCCCGACGTCGACAAGATTCATATATCAAAGATAATTTGGACAGAAAAAAAACTAATTTTATCGTGAATAGTACCTCGGCATAAATAGTACCCCGAATGCGTAGTATCTTGTCATGCAAAGTACCCCGAATGAATAGTACCCTGTCATGCAAAGAATGAATAGTGCGTCGACATGAAAAGATTAGAATTATAGAAGCAATACTGACCATAGTAAGTTTAGATTTAGGAATATGAAATGAAATAATATACAAAACTGCAAATGGATTTTAACCCGTAATGCAGTAATCTGTGTAGACATATTATTTCTACAATTTAATAAAGAATGAATACGAAGTGTTATTCACCAAGCATACAGTAATCCGCATAGACATGTTGTGCCCACAGATTAATAAAGAATAAAATGGCAACCCTTATGAGTATGAAGAAAATAACATCTTTACGAATATGAAGGAAATAATACCCCTCACTTTAGTATGAGATTGGATACTACAATAGTGTAGTAGCAGAATACTCTTCTTTTTTTATCTCTTATTCTCTCTCTCTATAGTTTTAGTGAATTGGTGAGAAATAAGGAAGAAATGAGCTTCTATTTATAAGAAAACATAGTTTTACTAATTGCACTTTTAGGGGCTCGGCTTATTATACTTTAGTACCTTCATTTTTGCCTCCATTTCTCATTAGTCCTTCAAGTATTATAGATTTTGCATGACCTCCCCTAATAGTAATTGCATGTGAACCAATAGTTCATTGTATGTGAACCAATAGTAATTATGCTCATTTATCCGATTAATTGCCCGTTTGGTCAATTTAACATCCAGAAATCAACTATTATCAAAATAAATGTCGATTTCCACTAATATTAATATTCCAAATAAAATAGAAATACTTTTATCAATAATTATTCATCAATAATATTATAATTCACAATATTGACAACAAAATCGTTCTAAGAAAAGAGGGGGCTTTCAGATAAGGATTACTCCTTACTGGCACACAATTAAATAACCTAACCCATTTCCTCGACAGAAATTTCTAGACATTAACTATAATGCAAATAATAATATGAATAACTGCGGCATGTCAATTGTTTATTTAATAATATAAAATATTGTGCAGATGATACTGTAACAATAATTGAATCAATAATATGAAATACTATGCAACAACTACTGTGGCAATTATTGAATACTGAGTGACTTCTTACGTAAGAATCAATAATCAAAGATACTCTGCAATACCGTGTGCTACTGTGCAATAAAGCGTATTACTGTACTTTTATCACCGGAATTTCAACAGTTTAACGATAAAAGTCTTGCTGTTATTTTTTTTAAAATGTTATTTTTGTCTCTTTCTATATCTAAAAATTATTCTTTTGTGGGGTCCACAAATGATTGCACCATTCTACAAATATTCCCCGTCAAAAAGAATATTCCCCGACCAAATGAATATTTCCCGACACAACGAATATTTTATAACAACTTGCTTACTTTGTAAAATTTGCACATATCGCCCCTAACTATAACATTTATTAAATTATCACCTTACTATTTAGAATAATATTTATAAGAAAAATTAAGTACTTTTATTTTATAAAATTCGGGGTCTTATATCAGAGGCCAACTACTGATGGCCGACGATAAGGTTCGAGGGGGATAGGGGATAATTAAATGGGATAGATTCAAAGAGATGTTTTTCGAGATGTATTTCACGATAAGCTCGCGTAACCAGATGGAGGTTCAATTTCTGGAATTGAAGCAAGGTAACATGACCATGCCAGAATATGCCATGACATTCAACGAGTTGGCAAGGTTTACAACATACCAAGTAAATACTGATGAGAGGAAGACGAGAAGATTTGAGCAGGGATTGAAGCTCTGGTTGTACATCACGGTTTTGATTTTCCAATTCAAAACTTTTGCAGCATTTTTGGAGAAGGCAATCATCGCGGAAGGTGGAAATGATACTTTGACAAAATATACTCAGGAGTAGAAGACGAATAAGAATGAAAATGAGAACAACAAGGCTAGTGGTAACAATTGTGGTGATGACAATTAGAAAAGGAGATGGAATGACAATGTTTGTATTGGGAATCAATAGGGGAGTCATAAGAAGAGGGTGGAGGCTTGTGCTACCTACGAAAAGAATCACGTGGGGGTATGTATGAAGGGGAAGATGGTTTCCTACAATTGTGGTCAAGAGGGTCACATAGCACCAAATTACCCTAATCCTAAGAAGGGTGCTTGTTTCACTTATGGGTCAAGGGATCATCTGCCTAGGGATTATCCCAAGAAGGAAGCAGGAACAGGTGGAAATAGGGGAAACAACAGTGGTAGAACCTTGACTATCACTGGATCAACACCGTCAAACCAACCACTGCCATAAATTTCAACATGACCGTGCCGGATGCTGTACAGTCAAAGGATGTGGTGTTAGGTATCATTCCGATCAATAGAATTAATGCTTATGTATTATTTGATTCGGGTGCTACTTGTTCATTTATATCCGATGATTTTGATAAGAATTTGGATTTTCCTAAAGAGGAATTAGTTTACCTTTTAAACATAGAAATTGCGAATAGGGAGGTAATTCTTGTTAGGTTTGTACACAAAAAATATAGGGTTGATATTAAGGGAAATGTGATCATCATAGATTTAATCCCGATTAAGCCTGGGGAATTTGTCATTATTTTGGGAATGAATTGATTATTCAATTATGGGGTGATAATTGATTGCCAAAAGAAATGTATTAACTTTAGGACTTCGTCAAAGGTAGTATTTTATGGCAGCAAATCACCTAGACAAGCGAGTTGTCTGATGATGATGTACGCCAGGAAGTTGTAGAGACAAGGTTGTGTAGGATACTTAGCCTATATAGTTAATACTCAAAATGAGAGTGTGAAATTGGAAGAGATACCTATCATTAGAGACTTTGTAGATGTATTTACAGATGATTTGCCAGGACTTTCACCAGATAGGGAAGTGGAATTTGTAATCGATTTAGCACCAGGGACTGCTCTAATATTGAAAAGCCCATATCGAATTGCTCCTAATGAGATGAAGGAGTTGACGGTGCAGTTGCAGGAGATGTTAAATAAGAAGTATATCCAACCGTATCACCATGGGGAGAGCCAGTGTTTTTTGTGACGCCCCCAAATTCGAGTATCTTCCAACCCGACAGATGGTGTTACACGGTACTCATAACTGTACATTCATTCTATTGAAACGACATCAAAATGTGTGTATCAACGACATTCTTATTACATTAATAATAATAAATTTCATTCCCAGGTTCTTAAACCATTACATTCTTTGTTCATCATAATATAATACATACACTTACTAGTCTATTACAAGATAAAATAATCATTTATCTTCACCTTGCCTTTATATAAGACCCCAACTTTTATGAATAAAGATGAATTTTCCTATAAATATCATTTTTAAATATTAAGGTGTGAATTTGTTATATTATTATACTTGTGTGTAATATTTATAAATTTTGCAAAGTAAGCAGGTTGTTATATAATATTCAATTGGTCGGGGAATATTCGTTTTAATAGGGAATATTCGTAAGATGACACAATCATTAGTGGACCCCACAACGTAATTATTGTCGGAATGATAAAACGACAGAAATATCTTTTTATAAAAATAACAGCGGAAGTTTATCGTTAAGCTGTTGAAATAACCGGTGTTTAAAGTACAGTAATACGCGTGGTTGAATAGTAGCACACGGTATTGATTATTGATGCTTAAATGAGAAGTCTCTCATTTATACTCAATTATTGCTACAGTAATTGCTGCATCATATCTCTCATATTATTGATTCAATTATTGTCACAGTATCATCTGCATAATATTTTATATTATTAAATCAATAATTGAGACGACAAATTTATTCATATTATTATTTGTAATATTGACAATGTCTAGAAGTTCTGTCAATGAGAGGTTTTGTCACCTAATTGCGCGCCAATAAGGAGAAATCCTTATCGGAAAGCCCCCTCTTTTCTGGGAACGACCTGGTTGTTAAATATTGCGAGTTATAATAATGATGAATAAATTGAAGGGATTTTATGAAATATTTGTTGTAAATTTTGCTCATTATTTGGACCCCCACTTACCCATTTTTAAAAATAATCGGTAGAAAAATTATTTAGTATATTTTTATATTATAAGAGTGGGGCAACATGTGGGGGCCACATGTGGGGCCCATGTGTTTTTCGTGGAAACTGAAAAGGCTGGGAATCACATGTAAAAGAAAGACAAAAAGGACGGAGTGTATTATAGGTAATATATATATATATATATATATATATATATATATATATATATATATATATATATATTGTGAGAACCCGAGAATTTAAAATTTTTTTAAAATTTTAATTAATTGATTTAAGGGTCAATATTAGAACCTAGACAGAAAATAAGTGTATGCGTTTGATATTTTTGAGAAGGAATTTTGAGGATTTCAAAATTCTGTGAAGGATTTAGGTGAATTATTCAGGATTAATGGAATACGTGAATATGTTCTGTGAATATGGTTATGTATGTGTACAATATGTGGTTAAGGGTCAAGGGTTGACTAGATAAACAATATCTGTAACAAACCCTAGGTATATATTAAGAACGTCAACGTTCGGTTAGAAACCCTAGCGAATTATAAGAAACCCTATAAATCGGTTCTGGAAACCCTAATTTTAGTTCATGGAATTCAAAACCCTAATTCAGTGTATGAAACCCTAGTTTGGGAATACGAATGCTACGTATAAGGTTTAAACGTCATTTATCATGGAAAACCCTAATGAATTACTTGAAACCCTAATTGATTATTAGAAAATCCTAATACCAGATCTAGAAACCCTAATCTGGGAACTTAAAGGATAATTATAATGCTCAAGTGCTTTTAATTAAAATATTAATTAGGGTAAAGCTTAATTATTTAGCAAACCCTAATTTCAATTTTTAAACTCTAATTTATGGATTTGAACCCTAATTTATAAATAGGGAAAATCTAAGTGTTAATTTAATACTTTTAATGTTAATTAGGAAATATAAATCCTAATATTAAAGTTATAATTAATTAGAAAATCCTAATCTTAGGCGGTTCTCTAAAAAAGATAGCGAAAAAAATTATACCTAGAGTCGAGACTAAGAGGAATGTATAAACCAATGCTTCCATAAATTCGATAATTTCTAAATTAGAAAATTATTTTTCTATTAGAAATCCTAATTTTTGGGTTGTAAACCCTAATCCATGATTTTGACCCTAATTGCTAAATTAGAAATTTTAATTAGGAATTACAAATCCTAATTAGAAAGATTTGAATAATGACTAAGACATTTTAATATAATTAGAAAATCCTAACTATAATTTAGAAATATTAATTTTCAATTTTTAAAACTTAAATTGGAAATTTTAGAAATCAAATTACCAAAACCTAAGGGTTCAAACCCTAAATCCTAAAGGTTCAAATCCTAAACCCTAAGGGTTTGGACAAAGACAAGTATGCCATTAATTTTGTGTGAGAAATGATGTTTTTACCATTTGTTGCATTATTGTGACTTAACTTGCGAGAGTTGTCCTAGTGAAGTTGGTGAGCCACCCTAGCCTAGCATATGACTTTTATATCCAGCAATCTTAGCCAATTTGATAACCACATACATTGCATTATTACATTTATATAGATTAAAGAGAGAAAAGCCACTTTTATTTCTCATTTCTCCCAAGACCTTCTCTCTCTATATTTTGGGAATGGGAATGAGATAGAGTGATAAGATAAGCCATGAATGCTTCTTAGCTTAGCCGAAACAGATCACAAAGGTCAGAATCAAAGGATCAAAGCTAAGGAGGTATGAACCCTAAAATTTCGAAATCATGAGATTTTATGTTGTTTGATGTTAGTTGTTGTTTAAAGTTGTGTATTAGGATGCCTTTGAGTGATCTGGGTTGATAGATCATGGATCTATAACATCTAGATGCACGAAAATCAAGTTTTCAAAACTGACTTAGAACCGTAATATTGTTATCTGACAAGTCAATGTCTCAGAGATCATAGATCTCAACCAGTTAATTAATGATTTGTTGTATTTTAAGTTATGGATTTTTTCTATGCCATGTATGCTTCGATCTCGAACTGGAATCATGAACATATCATTTCTAGGTAGCTTGTTATAGGCAGTCAAAGGTCATTGACCGATCACAGAAAACGTTTCTGGGTAACCCAAAATTTCCCCAGGATGTCTGACAAGATTTTCAAAGCCTTGCTGTATGTTTATGTTTTGGCTATGCTGGTGTTTGATCCTTGTAGTCTGACATGAGGAGTGCATATTATAACCTTTAGATCACCCAGATCTATAACAGGATTGTAGAAATTAATTAATAGCTAACCACCGTTAACCAACTGACCGGATGAAAAATTCTGGAAAACCCAGATCTTCAAGAACCGCGTCCTGACCCCTAGTTTGACCACCTTTGATCTGTCATGTGTAATGTTGTTATGACGATATGTTGCTATACAAATGAAGCCTGACATCTCCACTACAAGATGCAACCATTACTCTACACAAACAAAACCCAGAACTCAAGTTATAAGGATCGAGATATAGTACCATCGCCTGTTCTTCATTTTTTTGGAAAAACCAGAAATGAAGAACAGCATTGTCAGACTTTTCTGAAGCTTGAATCTCTCTGTTATGATACTGAATGACCTTGGAACTTGTTTAGAATTGTAGTACTACATTAGTTCTACAACAATATCACTTTAGTAGCCCGAAAAATCTAAGGATCACAGATCTAGCATTAGTCAAACATACACCCGCACGTCTTAGCCATGTGTTTACGGGTTGATGAAGAACGAAGCTCAAGAACACCTATAGCGATTTTGGATCGCCGCTATAGGCCCTTTAATACATTTAATTTTGGAAAATAATTATTTTTATTAAATAAATCAATTAAATGGTTTTTAATTATTAAAAATACATAATAAATTTGAATAATTTTTTAAAGTCCGAAAAATAGTTTTAATTATTTTGAGTATATTTCATAAATATTTAATATTTTGGAATATAAATGGTATTTAATTGATTTAATTATAATATTAAATAAATTATTTAAAATTGATATTAATACATTAAAAATCATGAAAAATAATATTATGGTATAAGAAAATATTTAAAGATATTTTCGGTGACTTTTTATATTTTGTGAAGAATTTCACTAATTAATTAATATTAATGATAATTAGTTTATTTAATAAATACATTAAATAAATTATGGAAAAATAAGAATTAATGATTTAAAAATCATATAAAAATGATTTAAGTGTTACAAAAATATTTTAAGTTATAAAATATAACTTTTATTATTTTGTCATGAAAATATTAATATTTTAATATTAATAGAAATTTTAGGATAATGGATTTAAGTGTTTAAAATCATATAAATATGATTTTAAGGTATTAAAAATACTTTGATATATTATAATTATATTATAATATTATGCTATGATTTTCATTAGTATTTAATATTAAATAAATATTAATTATAAAGAAAATAATGTGGTATTTATATTAATAATAGTTATTGAATAATGTTTTGAATTACTTTTAAAATATTTAAAAGAAATAATAAAGTATTAAAATACTTTGAAATATTATAAATATATTATAATATTATAGCGTGTATTTCATTAATATTTGATAATAAATAAATATTAATGATAAAGGAATTATGTGGTATTTACATTATATAAATACGATATAATGATTGAAAATTTATGATAAATGATAATAATTATTTAAAAATTATTATGAGCTTACGAAAAATATTTCGACCTTGGGAAATAGTATGTAAATGTATTGTATAAACAATTTATGTTTATATCTTCCGCAAATATAGTAATAGTGATAGAATGATCGAACCTGATCCGCGGTGATTCGGGACCTCGGATTCGGGGCCCTCACTCTCTCTCTCTCTCTCTCTCTCTCTCTCACACACACACACACACATATATATATATATATATATATATGATATAATGCCATGACTTTTGGTGTAATGAATTGTCACGGGGGAGTACGAAATGATTATTATATATTATATATATTATAATAAGTTTTTATTTATTTTATTATAAATAGAATATATTATATTTTATTTAATGTTTTCGTTTTATTAGAATATTTTATTGTATAGTGCTGCATAGTCAATCAAAATTTTCAAACGTTCTGCCGAAGAATTGCGCCCGTGATTATGGTTACTGTCCGTCCGTGATTTCTAAATTCAAATAGTTTCCTTCCATTCTCCTATAAATAGAATGCTTAGTTAGAATTGAAAATCACACCAGAATCAGAGAATTATTCTTCTATAATATTGAGTGTATTTCTTTAGAGTTTTAGAAAGCTTTGAGCGTAGAAAATAGTGAAAGTTTTCTTCAAGAATATCCCCGCTATACCAGTTGGAATACTTTTCTTTTCAAGGTAAGGGATATTATTTTTGTTCAGTATTCGTATAAAATAATATTTTCTTCCATACTCTGTAGTATGTAAGTAATATTATTTCGTTTCAGATTTTGAATTCTATACTCATTTTGTTAAGTTTTGGCTTCTATACTCCGTGAAATTAGTAGAATATCCTTGATATTTGCGTTTCATCCATAATCTTTTCATGGAAATATTATTCTGAACATTCTTGATAAGTTTTAACTTTTTCATGCCGGGTTACTATTCTCGAAGTTACTATTCACTCAGTTATTATTCACCCAGGGTACTATTCATGATAAAAATTGATTTTTTTCAGTCCAAATCATTTTTGATACAATATTATTCTTTAATTTTACTCCACAAATCAATATCATGTTGACAATTTGGATATTATTGAATTATGGATAAATTAAATTATAAATATTTAAAATTTATCCTTTGCTTTCTTTTAATTGAATTCTTATATAATTGTCATCATCCTCATGTTTATATTATATTGAAAGTCATCTATAGCCGTAGTGAATAGATAGACTTGGTATGATTATGACCAGGGATTATTCGGTATAATCATGACCGTAATGTTACAAATGATGTGGTAAAAGTCCTCATAGGGCCTAGTGCATTGATGGACAGTTGTTGGCATAATCATGACCATTGATGAAAACACGAATATCCTTGGCCCGTAGTGCATGGATAATTTGTGGTCGTGATACTAATCAATATCCTTGGCCGTAGTGCAGGGATGATGTGGATTATTAAGCTGAGTCTCAGCGATAAAAGTGATGGAAAAAACCTTTTAAATCATAAAAGATAGTAGATATCATGCTCTACTTGACTCTTCTAATGGATTGCTTGTTCCGCTGCAGTTAAACTTGATGTTTGTTTTATTTTATCAGTTTAACACTGTTGAAGGCTAACGATAAATTATTCTGCATTATCTTAGTCATAATATTTCTTACTGGGCTAGTTGAGCTCACCCTTTTCTTTCATTGTTCTATTCAGGAAATGAGAATATAGCTGGGACTAGTTGGGGGAATGGAGTGGCAGTCCAGATATTTGCATTAGTAGTCCTCACTATTCTATGAAATAGTGTGATAATAAATGTATTGAGGACTCCATTTGAGTTTGAATACTGTCTAGAAGATAATATTTGTATTAAATCTCTCAGTTTATATTTTGTCGTATTTTACACGACAATTGTATTATTAAGTTGTATTTGAATTTTGTACCATGTATTTGGCGACTCAAGACGGGTGATGTATACCTATTTTGGGGGTGTCACACTTTATCTCTACTAGAACCCTCGGTTCACTCGACCTTAGCTGCAATCATTTGATTCAAACAAGAAGTGAGCATAACTAGCTCAGCAAGTCTAACAATATATTATATAGATATCACTTCGAGAATCATATGATTATTGTTCAATAACTGAACAACAGTTATAAAGTACTATGAAACATTGAATAGCACTTCTCATCTCATAAAACAATTCCGAAATACATTTAGTAGTTTGGAAATTTCGAGTAGGTCCATAGACCATGAACATTCTCTTTAGCTTTTATTCATGAAAAGGACAACCCGACACCAAGTCAGTAAGTCCAGCATATCTTACAAGCACATCTAGATGATCAGCCTATACTACTCTATGTTGATCAACACTCATCCGTTAAACGTATGTACGTTTAAGTTTTGGCAACCTCGCGTGCCCATCGAATAATCGATGTCAAATACATTTGTTTATTCATACTCAAGCTTACCTTGAATTCGTACCAAACAATTGGCATATTATGCGTTATCAATTTTATATTGAAAGACTTGTAAAGAAATCAATCAATCTTTCAAAAATAGTCTAGTCGAGTTAAAACTGTCATCGACCCTTTCTGTAAAATCATTCATGCATCGCATAACATGAATCACTGAAAACCTGGCTAACACGAAGGTTAGATAAGCGATAAGAAAACTTGCCTTTATCGTCTGCTATAATAAAATTACTTTTCCTTTGGGTCTTTACGGTCTCTACAACACATAACCACATAACATACCACATTAGGTCATGAATGAACATACATGGTTCCTAATTAATATTACCTTTTTTCTCAATCTAATCATATATTAGATTTGTTATTATTGGTTCCGGCTGGCCGTCGTTCTTTACAACGTTCTTACCAACTTCTTTCTTTTCTATGTCTTAAGTGCATTTACTTCATTAATACCACTCGTTTCGAGTTAATCATCCTTCCTCACGGCTTACTAACATTCTTACGTTATTAATCGAAACTTGATCGTCATTGGCTAAGTGCACTTATTGCATACCGTTCACGTTCACGTAATATTTAACAACTTACGTTTAATTTATCTTTCTTTCAACCTTTAGTGTCATACTTAAGGTTATAACATCCCAAATGATGTTACATTAAGTTGATTAAGGAATTAATTCACTCTTCATTTACTTCTCCTTTACTTTACATTCAAAATCTTTCTTCTTTCTATCTTCTAGTCTTTGGTAGCCATGCTGGCCAGCTTCCTTCTCTTTTTGTCGTCTGCCACGCCACACTTGATGGTTACGGCCGGACTTCTAGCCATTGCGACACGTGTCTTAGTGTTAACTTCCGCGCTGTGGCATGAAACCTTGGTAGCTCATAGCTATTATTAGCGCTGCGACGTCTCTTATTTTTCCTTGACTAGCGCCACGGTGCCAGTCCACAGCACCAGAAAAAATTTGACAGACAAATTTTTATGTGAGATTCCCGGGCTCATAACTTCTTCGTTATAAGTCTGAATTGGCTCGTTCAAAAGCCATTAGTTCACAAATTATATGCTCTAAGTAATCATGGAATAATTTTACAATTTTGAATCTGTTAACTCAAAATTCACCTTTTAGTTTATTTTAATGAAAATGATAATCATTCGTGAACGTTCAACGCTCGTTTCTTCGTTCTAAGTCGGAATTCGGTCATTTTTGAGTCCTCAACTCTAGAATTCCAAATGAGACTATACTCCATCGAAAACCAACATTCCCGAGCTCAATGTCAAAATTTGACTTCCATTCCGAGAATTTCACGAATTCGACGATTATTGTCCAAACTCGTGAATTCTGCCTTAACTTCGTTACTTAAGATTTTTAAACCATTTCAAATGGATTCAATCCATTATACTAACATCTTAACATACATATTTTGTTAACATATATCCGTGATAAGTTCATACGTACTCTTCATAAGTTTATAACTTATATGATTACGAATTGCTTATTCATGACTTATTAAAGCTTAAGTCCTTTGATTAATCATTCCTACCTCTTCTTAGCATATATGTTCTACCACTACTAACTTCTCTAAAAATTGAAGAAAAAGGGAATCATGGGTTAGGTCTTTACCCTTGAAGATCACTTGATTAAACTTTATTCTTCCTCTTGCTTCTTGAATTGTAAAGTCTAACATTCTAGCTTTTCTAGCTTTTTCTCTCTAACCAATAAGCACTTATAATGTTGGATGAATTTTAACAACCAACAAATGAGCTAGGACATCTTCTATTTATAGAAATCACAAAGTGAGGGTTTAAAGGTCAATAAGCCATTCCACCTCCTTACTATTCCTAGCTTATCCATCAAGTTTACTTGGCCTCCATAAATTATATCTCTTGCTTGCTCACCACATTTACTTAGCCATTAAGTTTACTTGTTTATCATAGAGCTTATCTCTTGCTTAGCCACCAAGTATAAGCACTTTACTTAGCCACCAAGCATAAGCACTTTACTTGGCCATTACTTAACTTATCCTTTGCTTAACCATTAAGGTTACTTGCTCATCACTTTGGATCACCCATGGTTTTCCCCTTGGGTTTTAATCATCCAATAACCCATAGGTTCTTACTTTTGGCTTTTATCTTAATTAACTTAACTCATACTTTGGGCTTACATTTAACAAACACTTGGGCTTGTTCATTAATTCACTTTGGATGTTAACATTTAATTCCATCGGACTTAACCATTTCTACCATTGGGATTAACCATTCCTATACTTGGGCTTGTAAAATTCCTAACAAATCCTACAAGTCCAATCCATTTGGCTTTAAAGCCTTATACGTATAATCTACATATTAATCTCGTATTCCAACTCATATACTTGTTCAATATATATGCCATACCATCATCCATACATACTCGTATAATACCTCGTATCATACTCGTATTCATTATCTCGTACAATACCTACGTATTATACGATCATCGCTTTAATTCATTATACGCATTTAAATTCCTTCTCAGAAATCACTTTCCCTAATCGTTAGGTTTTAAGTCTGCAGGTGAAAAACTGTGTTTGTCATAACTAAAATATTATTGGATATTCCATCTCGTCTTAGAATTCTATCAATACGTGTTTCTCAGAAATTCAATAATAATTCCAGAGCAGAAATCCATAAATAGTGTTTTTCGAAAAATTTCTGAAAAAACTTTTATTTTCATCTTGGAAATTCAAACACTTTAGTTCTATCACTTAGCCACAATCCTAACCACATCCGCATATTCTAGGTCACAGAACGACCTTCACATAGCTTACTCACATAAATAATCAATTAAATTTATTTAATCCACATAATCAAATTAAAATATAGTTATCATAAAAATCTAATTTTCTCGGGCGTTATATTTTTCGTTAAGAAAGACTGGTTAATGCGGCTTTTCATCGATTACAAAGAGTTAAACAAGGTTACAATGAAGAATAATTATCCATTGCCAAGGATTGATGATTTGTTTGATTAGCTGAAGGGAACTAGATACTTCTCAAAAATAGATTTGAGGAGTGGGTATCATCAGTTGAAGGTGATAAAAGAGGATTTACCGAAGAAAAATTTAGGACTCGTTATGGTCATTACAAGTTTCTGGTGATTTCATTTGGTCTAATGAATGCACCTGCAGCATTTATGGACATAATGAACAGGGTGTTTAAGCCATTCTTAGATAAATTCATCGTGGTGTTCATCGATGATATTTTGGTGTATTCCAAAACCAAAGATGAGCATGTGGAACATTTGAATGTGACATTGGAGGCATTAAGAAGAGATAAGTTGTACTCTAAGTTTTCAAAATGTGAATTCTGGATAGTGCGTGTGCAATTTCTTGGACATGTGATTGACAATGACAAATTTTAGTAGATCCATCAAAGGTTCAGCTTTGATAAATTAGGATCAGTCAAAAGTTAGGAGTTTTCGAGGATTAGCAGTTTATTACAGAAGATTCATTCAAGATTTTTCCAAAATTGCGACTTCGTTGACGAATTTGACTAGGAAAAAGGTGAAGAAGTGTGAGGAAAATTTTCAAGAGTTGAAGAAGTTGATAGGTTATAAACCTTAGGTAGGAGTACCTAAGACTATAATCGTAGAGAGAAGGATAAGAAGATCACCACGTGATCATAGTGACTCGTATTAACAGAATAGTTGTTAAACATTGAATGATTTATAGCTAATGCAATGAATGAAGGGTAATATGAAGTAGTACGGGAATAAGAACTTAGATTGAGTTGTGAAGGATAGTATATGAATTAAAGAAAATTCGTATTAAGTAGAGAGAGATTTAGAAGTTGTAAAATTTCAATTGAGGACTCATGTGATAGCTGAGTTGTATGAACCTTTGTTATGGGCAGAGGTTTGTGCTTGGTGTAACAACTGCTTAGCTTATTACAGTGATAATCATTGGGATTGGTCACGCTATCAATATGTACATGGCGAGAAGGTGAACCTTTTCTCATGTATATACTTGATAGGTAAAGAACGATAAGGTAGGTGCGAATTCTTGAAACTCATACTTATGGTAAGTTCGTGACTTATAATAATATGGTATGTTTTCGAACGTCTCAGCGAATGGACGCCTATGGTCTGTCTGGATAGTTCTTAAAATCATATTATTGTGGAAAGTTCCTGAACTCATAATGTGTGGTAAGTTGATGGACTATACTAAGATATAGGAATGTTTAGACTGAAAATGAGTTATTTTTAGTAGACTTAGCATTGAAGGTGCTAGAGAAGATTAAGTATTGTCGTAGTAAGACAATGAAGGAAGATGGAGAATAGGATATTCCAAGTCATCTAGCTATGCTAGATTTCGAACTTTATTGAAATCGTGTTGATATGTACATTTTTAAAAGGAAAGAATTGGTTCAACTTTTGGAACCAACATATTTTAAAAGAGCTATTCTTGGTATGTCTATGCTAATTGCTTCAGCTAGACAGAAATTGATTTAAAATTTTCAAAATGAATTTTATATCATTCATGCATTTGATGCAAGGATGGAGTTATTAATGCAATTGAACCTGGTGTTGGATGTGATCTTAGGATCAACAACCCGCTATGGTATGGTGTATAATGACGAAGTCACAAACTGACGAAGTCCTCAACGTACTGTAAAAGGTACAGTATCATGAAGTCATAAAACGTTTTGATGTATTGCAAAAAGAATTTAAAGAAGTAGTCGATGTCAATTAAGTTGACTAGACGAATGTTTCACGTTGATATCAAATTTCTTCGGCTAGAAAAATGGTATGTCATGTTTAAAAGAAAATCAAGCTTTCTTTGAAGAAGTGGTGCCAAACCAAATTGTTTTGATTAAGTCTGAGGAGAACATGGAAGAGGTAGTTTACTTTCTTGGTGATTGTAAACTGACCGTTAAAGAAGGGCTTACGACAAAATGCTATTTAACCTAGTAAGAGTTCATGGTCGATTTGACCCCTCAACAAAAGTATAAAACATTTTTAAAGAAAATTTTATATTCCTCGTTATTCCTTCTACGTCATGATTCTTGATAGGTTATGGGGGTTAGGAATGAAGGAAAGATAAGAACTCTATTGAAGTGAAGTTGAGAAGAAATGTAGGCTAAAATTTTGAGGACGAAATTCTGTGAAGAAGCGGTGAATGTGATGACCCGGGTAAGGGTGTGGTTTTAAGAAATTCTAAGGACAAAATTTTTATAAGGAGGGAAGAATGTGACGACCCATAAATTCGGATCGTCCAGAATTTAGGTTTAAAGAATTAGTTATTAATAAAAATATTTTTTATTAATACTATTCTGTGCTATGTGTTTATTAATCGTTCTAGAACCTAGGATGATTATAAGTCGGGAGTATTCTGGCTACGAGCTAGATTGAGCGACTACGAATTTTCAAGACGAAAATAAAAATATTCCAAGAATAAAAATATTTTCGGGGAAAAAGACGGAATAGGCACTATTCATCCGTTTTTGCTCGGAGATTTATTTTGAATTTCTGAAAAATGCGTAATGATAGAATTTTGATACGTGATGGAATATTCAATAATATTCCAGTTATGAAAAAAACGAAGTTTTTTCCTGCGGACTTAAAACCTAAGGGCTAGGAAAAGTGAGTTTCGAGAATTTAATGATTTTATATAATAATTAGGGTTATTTTGCGTAAGAAATACGAGTGTAATACTAGTTATTATACGAGTATAGTACGAGGATTATTACGACGTATAATACGAATATCGTATGAACTATATACGAAGAGAATATGAGAATGAGATGCGTAGAATGCGATTAGTTTTAATGGCTAAGTAAAGGATAAGTTATGTAATGACAAAGTAAACTTAATAGCTAAGTAAAGTGCTTATGCTTAATGGTTAAGTAAAGTGCTTATAAGTGATGAGTAAGTAAACTTAAGGGCTAAAAAGACATAATGGCTAAGTTAATGTGGAGGCCAAGTTAGCTTAGGGCTTAAGTCTTGAATAGTAAGGAGGTTAAGGGGGGCGAAATGACCAAATTGCCCTAACTTTAGATTTTCTATAAATAGGAAGCCTTATGTTCATTTGATGGGATTTTGAAAATCCTACATCTTAAAGAGAGAGAGAGAGAGAGAGCTCAGAGGAAGAGGGAGAAGGAAGAGCATTAGCATGAATGATCAGATCGAAAGTGACCGTGAAATAGAAAAGCTTTCGAATCACCAACTTTGTCTAGCGGAAGAAAAATAAAGAAGAGAGGTAACCTAAAACTTAGCTTCTAATAGATTTTCTTTAAGTTTTCTATGATAAAACATAACTTAATAAGAATAAGAAGTTAATAATGTTAGGAATGATTTCATATGGTTGAAATCATAAGAAAATGAAGAAATAAATATTAGAAGTTTATTTTATAAATTTCTTAAAGAAGTATAAGATTCGTAATGAATTAGAACGATCCGAGTGGATTATATAAATAAGTAGGTGAAATAAGTAAGGAATGATATTATATAACATCAAATTCAAATAAAAAGTGAAATCGTAATCCAAAATATCGATTAAAATGAAGAACGAATGAAGAACACGAAGAACACGTGAAGAACATGAAGAACGTTGTTGATGGACAAATTTAAAACCATTGTAGGATAATTGTTGTTGATGGACAAGTTTAAAACCATCGCGTATAAGTTAGATGTGTATTGCTTGGTTAGGAACGGTAGAAACTAAAATTTAAATAGGTACACTTAGAAGGGGGGGTTGAATAAGTGTAGGCATAAACTATGTCCAATTTTTATTTCTTATCAAAAATTCTTGGGTGTTTAATGCAGCAAGCTGGATTACTAATATGAATAGAATACAGGTTGCTGGATAAATAACAGAATATTCAAGTATAGAATGTAATCACACAAACATCAGAATTTTTACGTGGTTTAACTACTACCCTCTAGAATAGTAGCCTAATCCACGTCCAATACCAACTAGTATTGGAGACTCACTTTTATTCAACTTTTCCAATTACAATACAAGTTCTAGCAAATTTGAACACCTTTGTTCCTTGTGCACCTATGCACTCATAAGCACCTATGCTTTCCTTCAACTTGACTGTAATAAATTATCAACCCAAACTAGATTACCCAAATAAAGATTTAGATAAGGAAAATTAAAATACACACTAGAGGTCAAATGATCAAGCAATATATCACTTACCAATACAAGGCTCTAGTATGAAATGATATGCAATAAGAATGTTACCAGAATATTTTCTATAAGACCACTTTTAGCCGAGGCACCTTCTTAGTATGATCAACAATAATTAGGAATAAAAAAATTGTTATGTAGCTTGTATGCTTTCTGATCTTAGTATTTGTTTTTCTTAACTTCTCTTATTATTGGACCAATTCTTTTATAGGCCACCAACAAATATTACCGTTGTTAATTTCCAATTAACACTATGAACAAATCTCACCAGTTACAGATGTTATGATATTGATCAAGGCTCTTTTCCAGTTGTATGATGACGAAGGATATTGTTGTGATCAATATCAGTATAGTGATTAGAGAGAGATTGAGTGCTCACTATGTGATAGAATACTTCCCATCTTGTTATATGTCAACACCCGGATCAATTTTCATGCAATCAATTTGTTTAAGATTTACACGTATAAAGATTACCATATCAGTTCGTCAGGCACGAGGAACAAGGATTTTAAATGCCTTACATTTAATATATGAAGCAAGATATGTTTAACCCATTATTTAATTCAACACGCAGTAACCTAATTGATTGCTGGAAATCAGGATCTTTATTTACACACCAAGATCATTCTGATTTATTTCCATATGTGATATACCATAGTTTTTGATTCTATAGGAATATCCAGTTTTCAAATCATGAATTAATTTCTCTCCTTATCATACGGTACATGATTTAATATGTATATTCAATCAACCAATCTTATATTTGATTTTATCAGAGATTCATTCCTTAATCCATGAAACACGAAACCACTGCTTATTCCATGATCTTAGGGAATCTATTTAATGATATTCAAAATTACTTATATATGTATATATGAGATGCACATGTCCTAAAGCCTTGTATTTGGAAATTAATAAATGCTAGGATCTTACATATTTTTCCAAGGACTCAATTTGCTCTTCCTTCTTCAAAAATTCATTGTCTTTGTAGTTTTCTCCTTGATGTTCCTGTAATGTCATATCTTTCCCTGAAATGTGATATAGCATGATTAGTGGAATAATAAGGTCATCATCAAAACATGGAGTGTGACATAAGTCAACATTCTCCCCCTTTTTGATGATGACAACAAAATAATTATGGCTCCCCCTAAAGCCATGCATTTTAAGAGAGTTACAACTCCCCCTTAGTTCATGCATCCTATTTGACTGCATTTGAGTAGTGTTTGAATAACCTTGCTTTTTGCAGTTTATAAAACTTTTGACAATCACCCTGCATTTTTTGGTTAGTCCATAATATGTTAAGAAAAAAATTAAACGATTAAACCATCATCCGTCAACAGATTTAAACCATAGTCTTAACAACATAAGTTATCATGCATAAAAAGTTAAAAATTGTCTTTGGGAAGCAGGCATAATTATAATTCTTCACCCCTTTGGCATCCATCAAAGAGGTGTGTCGAGAAGCCAAAGAGGGGCAGGGCGTCTAAGCATCCTCTTCGTCAAGATTAACGTGATTGGCTTCGCGAGCTATGAAATAGGGTCGGTGACGCCTGCGGTGTTCGATCTCCTCAAGGGACAGTGAGTTGGCAAAGTGGGGAGGACGAGGAATGAAGGTGGGAGGTGGGAGAGGCAGGTCTAGAAATTCACCTTGAAATTCTGCCATCCAATTGCATTGGGGCCATTCAGGTATGCGCTTGGACTTGGTCTGCTTGCAGCTCCTCACTTAGGTCATTCATACGATACTTTGTAAATCATCCAAGAGTCCCAATTTGATGGCTGATGAACTTGAGCTCTGTGCTTAATTGACAAGCATTGCGGTTCATCTTCCGTTGCAGGTCTTCGACCATCGCCCGAGTCTGCAACTCGAATCCAGCTTGATGGTCTATGAACTCATCTTCCACATTGCGAAACGTAGCCTGAAGATCAACATTACGGATGGGAAGTTTGCCTTTTTCAAGGACGGAGAGACAGAGTTGAATATCTTTGACATCAGAAGTGATTTGCACTTGATTATTTGCAATGTTGTAAAGGACAATGAGAATGTCAGGGGAGGAAGGCGAGGAAATAGGAGGTATGGGTTTGGGAATTTTGGGTACCACACGGATGAACTTTCCTTTAAGTAGAGTGATGTGAGCCCCTTTGAGATAGGTAGAATCGATAGAATCAGTTAATTGAATGGAACCCTCATCGTCGAGTGTAATTTGGAAGTGAATAAATAGTTTGGCGAGGTAGCAGCTGTAGGGCAGACACTTTTTGGAATGTTTGACATAGTGAATCATGTGTTTGAGCATCATCAGTGAAAAACAAAGATTTACCTTTGACAAATGAAGTGAAGCAATCGCCATTATTCTCAATATTGGTATAAAGCTGCTAAACTAATTTTGGGTAGGCTACCGAGGGAGGAGTACTTAATGAAGACAGACCACATGACTCAAAGAGACAATGAAGGGGCGAGTTTCGGTAGTAAAACATGTCGATCGATTTTTCATAGACAAAGGATTTTTGGCAGATAGAGGTTTTAAAACGGAGTTCAAAATTATGGCCTCTAAAAAAATTGTCAGGTACATCATGCAAGGGGATGATCCACCGGAGATGATCGTGACAGGGGATGATCCACCGGAGATGATTGTGAAAGAGGATGGTCTTCGTTTCAGTCGTCGAGTGATCGGTGGTTGAGATGGTGGAGAGGGAGGTGAGACTTCGTCTTCCGACTCATCACGAAGCTGTTTGTCATGCCTAGTTCTCATTGTTGCAGAGAGTAGTTGAGTCGATTGAGATGAAGGAGGGGGATGGGAGATATTTAGAGACTGGAGAGTCAGAGACAAAGAAAGGGTAAGGCGGCTTCTGGACTTTATGTAGAGAATACGTTATCGAGATATGGGAAGTGGTGAAGCCGGCTTTGGGAAGGAGAATCTGAATAGGTTTTAATGGGCGTAATTATGGCTGAATAGATATGACAATAATTTGGTTGTCTAATATATTTAACCCACTCGGTTCATATTTGTATTAGACACATTCCGAGTTCTCTCCTTAGAGTACTGAATCTTTCTTCCCCTAGAGGTTTTGTAAATATATCTGCTAGTTGATGCTCAGTGGGAATAAATATTAATCTTATTAACCCTTTCGACACATTGTCTCTAAGAAAATGGTGGCGTACTTCTATGTGTTTTGTGCGAGAATGTAGAACTGGATTTTTAGAGATGGATATGGTGCTTGTATTATCACAAAGATATGGGCACATTTTCACATATGATGTCAAAGTCACACGTTGTTTGACGATCCATAAAATTTGGGAGCGTAAACTTCCTCGCCGCTAAATATTCACACCTCAATGGTGGATAGAAGCGATCGATGTTTGCTTCTTTGCGTGCCGAGACAAGACTTTGTCCCAAAAATGTACATGCACCGCTTGTACTTTTTCTATCTATTTGACAACCTGTATAGTCAGCATCTGAATAACCCATTAGATCAAAATTGTCACATTTTGGATAGAATAATCCTAAATTAGTAGTAATACTCAAATATTTAAATATTCATTTAACAGCGTGTAAGTTGGATTCTTTGGGTTTGGCCTGAAACCGAGCATATAGACACACACTGTACATTATATCATGTCTAGAAGCAGTTAAATATAGTAAGGATCCAATCATACCTCTGTATTTTGTTAACTCTACATCCGTACCTTTCTCATCTGCAGTGAGTTTTATTGATGTACTCATTGGTGTGGTCTTTGAGTTTGAATTATCAAACCCGAATCTCTTAAGTAACTCTATTGTGTACTTGGTTTGATGAATGAATATACCTTCATGATTTTGTTTAATTTGAAGGCCCAGAAAGTAGTTGAGTTCTCCCATAAGGTTCATGTCAAACTCTTTATGCATGCATTTGGAAAACCACTCACAAAGAAAATTATTAGTAGCACCAAATATTATATCGTCTACATAGATTTGTGCAATAATAATATCTTTATTTTGACTTTAATAAATAGCGTGGAGTTGATTTTACCTCGTATGAACCCATTTGATAGGAGATACTAACTTAATCTTTCGTACCAAGCCCTTGGAGCTTGTTTGAGTCCATAGAGTGCCTTCTTGAGTTTGTATATGTAATGAAAGAACTTGTCATGCTCAAATCCAGGTGGCTATTTTACATAGACTTCTTCATTTATGAACCCGTTGAGGAAAGCACTTTTGACGTCCATTTGGTATAGCTTGAACTTTCTGAAATAATTAAATGCTAGTAGTATACGAATGGATTCCAAGCGGGCTACTGGAGCAAATGTTTCTTCATAGTCTATTCCTTCTTGTTGGTTATATTCTTGAGCAACTAATCTCGCTTTGTTTCTTGTAATTGTTCCATACTCGTCAAGCTTGTTTTTGAAGACCCATTTAGTTCCAATGATGGACACATCTTTTGGGGGAGGGATTAACTCCCTCACTTTATATCTTTCAAATTGTTGTAGCTCCTCCTGCATAGCTAGAAGACAATTCTCATCAAGTATGGCTTCTTTGGCGTTCTTCGATTCAATTTGGGATAGAAATATTATGACGCCACCAAATTCGGGTCTCTTTCAACCCGACAGATGGTGCTCCACGGTGCTACAGTTCACACAAACATTCAATTGAAAAAGCCTCAAAAGAATTAATCTGTCTTATATATATTCCAAAACAATACTACCATTCCCTGTGTTCTTTATAAATCATACATTTGTTCTTGTCATAATATCAAATATTATCATTACAAACCTATACTATTACATAGGTACGCTAAAAGTTCGCTTTAGCCTTCACTTTATCCTTGTCGAATCCTTTGGTCAAATCGTCTAAGCTGCAATCATATGGTTCAAGCAAGTGTGAGCATAATAAGCTCAGCAAGTACACCAATTTCATTTTTAAAAGCATGCTTGAAACATAGGAATCGTATATCTTCAATAACTGGATGATAGTTACGAAGTACTATTAATAATTCAAAATAGCTTTCCTTTTCCTTCAAAACGTTTTGCAATAACAATATTCCGTAAATCATCAATTCTAGTTTAATACGTGAACATCTTATAGTTTCTTTCAAAAGGATAACCCGACACGAAGTCCGTAAGTTCGGCATAGCTTACAAGTACATCTAGGTGATCAGCCTATAGTACCCTATGTTGATCAACACTTCATCCATTAAACGTGTATACGTTTAAGTTGTGGCAACCTCACGTGCCCATCGAATAATCGATGAAAATATATTTGTTTATACATATTCAGGCTTACCTTAAATTCGTACCAAAGAATTGGCATAGGATAGCGTTAGCAATTCTATATTGAAAGACTTGTAAACAAACTAATCGACTTATCAAGATTAGACTAGCCGAGTTAAAATGGGCATCGACTCTTTCTTTAAAACCATACATGCATCTCATAACTTGAAGCATTTGAAAACCTGACTAACACGAAGGTTAAACAAGGGTTTAAGAAAAACTTGCCTTCAGCGTCTGCTACCGAATAATTACGTTTCCTTTGAGTCCTTACAGTCTCTACAACACATAATCACATAACATACCACATTAGGTCATGAATGAACATACTTGGTTCCTAAAGAATCTTACCCTTCTTCTCAATCTAATCCCGTATTAGATTTGTTATTTATTGGTTCCTACTTTCCGTCATTCTTTTACATCGTCCTTACCAACTTCGTTCTCTTATAACACTTAAGTGACATTATTTCGTTAATACAACTCGGTTCGAGTTAATCATCTATCCTTACGGCTTATTAAACTCCTTATGTTAGTAATCGAAACTCGATAATCATTGGTTATGTGTACTTATTACATATAGTTCACGTTCATCTTCAATTGACTTTCTTTAACCCTAAGTGATCATACTTGGGGTTTAATTATAACTTAATAATGTTTGATTTAGTCCCTTAGTTTGCTACTAACCAATTTACCTTCATCTCCTACTTGTAAACATTTTTCATTGCCGAAGTTTTAGGGTTGGCGTATTTGGCGCCCGGCTATCACACTTTAGGTCGTCGTCTTGCTGCACTTTATTAGGGCTTGGAGATGGACTTCGGTGGCCATGAGTCCCCAGTGTTAAAGGTTGCCAGCCAAGTGTGAGTCTCCACAAGTGAAGCTCGGGTTTACGCCAAGCAGTGCATGACTTACCTTTCCTTGATTGAGCCATGGCAAGCCTGTTGCTCACACCAAAAATTTTTCTGTAATTTTCTTTTTAGTGAGATTCCCGGCTTCATAACTTCTTCGTTATAAGTCTGAATTGGTTCGTTCAAGAGCCTACGGTTCACAAATCACGTACTCTACGTGGTCAAGAAAGAATTTTATCTATTCGACTTCATTTGCTAAAATTTCACCTATTAGTCCATTTTTAATGAAAATGATAAACATTCGTGAACGTTCAACGCTCGTTTCTTCGTTCTAAGTCGGAATCCAGCCATTTTCGAATTTGCAACTCTATAATGACAAATATGACTTGTCTCCATTGAAAACCAATGTTTACAAGCTCAATATCAAAATTCAACTTCCATTCCGAGAATTTCACGAATTTAACGATTGTCGTCTAATCGTTTGAATTCTGTCGAAACTTCGTTACTTGAGATTTTTAAACCATTTCACTTGGATTCAATCCATTATACTATCATCTTGACATACATGCTTCGTTAACTTATAAACATGATAAGTTATTACTAGTTCATTGTGAATTTATGACTTATGAAAATATCAATTACTTATATTTTCATTTCTCATAACTTATGACTTCTTTTCTCATGATTTCCTATGGCTTCAATCTTTTAACCACCATCTTTGCTTATTATGAAAAGTTCATATGTTCCTTATGAATTCATAACTTATTCTTGGTTTGGATTTCTTATTCATTACGTATACGACTTATTAAGACTTAAGCCTTTGATTTTCATTCCTTAGCATATTAGTTCTACCAATACCCCCTTCTCTATCAATGGAAGAGAAAGAGAATCGTGGTTCAAGATGGCTTATCCTTATTGAGCACTTGACTTGGCTTTGATCTTCTTCTTGCTAACTCTTCTTCTTCCTTCTTGCTTATGTGAATAATGAAAGACTAACTTATGCTAACTTATTCTCTCAACCAAATAAGCTCTCAACTTATAAGTGGGATGAAATGAAACAACCTCCAAATGAATGCACAAGATCCCTATTTATAGAAATTCCTAGATAAGGGAATAAGGGACACTAAGCCACTCCACCTCCTTACTATTCATTGCTTTGCCCCTAAGTAAACTTGGCCTCCACACAAAATACTTGGCCACAAAATCACTTAGCCATTAAGTTATCTTGCTCCCCACAACACTTAATTATCATACTTACTTAATCATTAAGTATTATTGCTAATCACATATATGCACTTTGTGTGATCACCACACTAACTTAGCCTTTAAGTTTACTTGATTAGCACATCAATTTCTTGTCCACCACTTTGGACTATCCATGGTTTGTCCCATGGTTTTAAACCATCCCCTAACCCATTGAATTATAGCTTGGGCCTTTAACTTAATTAACTTAACCTAATCATTTGGGCTTGAATTAAATTGCTTTGGGCTTGTAATTAAACAAACATCGGGCTTGCATTAATAAACTCACATTGGACTTAACCATCCAATACTTGGGCTCACATAATACTTAACAAATCCTACCAATTCCTTTCTTTTGGCTTAAAGCCTTATAACATATATTATACATATAATTCTCGTATTCTAACTCGTATACTAATTCCACATATAAGACATATCATTATTCATACGTACTCGTATAATACCTCATATAGTATTCGTATTCCTTACCTCGTACAATAATTACGTATTATACAATCATCGTTTAATTCATTAATCATATTTCCTTTCCTTCTCGTAAATCATTTTCCTTAAACGTTAGGTTTTAAGTCCACAGGCGAAATATTATGTAAGACCCCAACTTTTTGAATAAAGATGAATTTTCTATAAATATCATTTTTGAATATTATGGAATGAATTTGATATAATGTTATAATTGTGGGTAATATTTATAAATTTTGCAAAATACTCAAGTTGTTATATAATATTCGATTGGTCGGGGAATATTCGTTTTAACAGGGAATATTCGTACAACGGCATAATCATTGGTGGACCCCACAACGGAATTATTGTCAGATTGAGAAAACGACAAAAATACTTTATGAAAATAACGGCAAAAGTTTTACCGTTAACTGTTGAAACACCGGTGTTAAAAGTATAGTGATACGCGTGGTTGCATAGTAGCACATGGTATTGATTATTGATGCTTACGTGAGAAGTCACTCAGTTTTGTTTAATTATTGCTATAGTAATTGTTGTCAATTTTGATTATTATATGGACCCCCCATTTACCCATTTTTCAAAATAGTTGGTAGAAAATTATTTAATATAATAATAGGTGGGGGCCCACATATGGGGCCCATAGTTGATGGCTGAAATTTTTGTTATCACGTGTGGTTGCTTGTGATTTACATATATATATATATTGGTTACAGGAAAGTGGGGAGGGGGGGTGCTTGATTGCAAGGAGTATAATAATTAGTATTATATATATAATATATTTTTATAAGGAGTCACATGAATCCTGTTGATTCACGGAAGGGAGGGAGTTATTCATAGGTTTTATATATATATATATATATATTATTTAAAGATTTTGTTTTATTAGAATATTTTATAGTAAACCAATCTGAACCGTCCGTTTAAAAGTAAATCAATCTGGACCGTTCATGAGTTAGTTACTATGCAGTTCATTTTTCTATAAATAGAAGTTCATTCCTTCATTATTTTCTTACGAATTCACTGAAACTATAGAGAGATAAACTATAGAGAGAAAGAAGAAAAGTATTCTACTACTTCACTACTCATATATCTAGTATTCTTCTTCTTAATGTAGGGAATATTATTTGTTGTACTCGTAAGGGGTATTATTTCCTTTGTATTCATG
This sequence comes from Panax ginseng, assembly GCA_020205605.1. Classification (NCBI taxonomy): domain Eukaryota; kingdom Viridiplantae; phylum Streptophyta; class Magnoliopsida; order Apiales; family Araliaceae; genus Panax; species Panax ginseng. The sequence continues at coordinate 28,026,814 of CM035143.1, read as the reverse complement.
AAGACAACTTATGTTATTCCATTCTTTATTATTCTGTTGGAATAACCTATATACGCGGGCTACCCTATACTTGGTGACATTCTTCTATTATTCCGTCTTTACTATTCTGTTGGAATATCCTGTTTGTGCGTCTTACGTTGGACTCGATTAAATCTTTATTATTCTCGTTGGAATATCTCGCTCGTCATGCTTTTACGTGACCGGGTTCCATCTTTATTATTATTCATTTGAATATCCATCTCAGATGTTTTACTGTGGGACCTAATTTCGATCTCTTATTAGTATTCTGCTGAATAACTCCGTCATGCCAAGTACCGCATGCATGGTGATTTCGCTGTTATTCCATTCTTTATTATTCGTTGGAACATCCCGCTCGGCAAGTAATTTCACTTCGACGCTGCCGTTGTTATTTAGTATTCGTTGAATAACTTTATCATGCGAGGTACCGCATGCATAGTGATTTCTTTTGTTATTCCATTCTTTATTATACTCAGTTGGTTAAAACTTTGACTTCTATACTCTATGAAATTAGTGGAATATCCTTGATATTTGTGCTTCATCTAGTATCTTTTCATGGAAATATTCTTCTGAGCATTCTTGAATTTTACTCAACAAAGCAGTATCATGTTGACAATTTGGACGTTATTGGTTTTTGGACAAATTAATTCTTGAACTTGTTTTATTGAATTCTTATATCATTGTCATCATCCTCGTGTTTATATTTTATTGAAAGTCATCTGTGGCCTATAGTGCATAGATGGACTTGGTATGATTATGACCAGGGATTATTTGGTGTAATCATTACCGTAATATACAAATGATGTGGAAAAAGTCCTCATTGGCCCGTAGTGCATTGATGGACAGTTGTTGCCATGATCATGACCATTATTGAATACGCAAATATTCTTGGCCCGTAGTGCATGGATAATTGTGGTCGTGATACTAAAGAATATCCTTGGTCAGAAAAGTGCGAGGGGGTGATTCGATGATGTGGATTATTTATTGTTGAGTCCCGCGATAAAAGTGATGAAAAGCTTTTAAAACATAAAAGATAGTAGATTTTATTTCTACTTGACTCTTTTAATGGATTGCTTGTTCTACCGCAGTTAAACTTGATGTTTGTTATATTATATCGGTTTAATCTTTGTTTTAAGGCTAATGATAATTTATTCGCATTATCTTAGTCATAATATTTCTTACTGGGCTAGTTGAGCTCACCTTTTCTTTCACTGTTCTCTTCAGGAAATGAGAATAATTCAAAAACTTGATAACTTGATGATAGTTACGATGTACTATAAATAATTCAAAATAGCTTTCCTTTTCCTTCAAAACATTTTGCAATAACAATATTCCGTAAATTATCAATTCTAGTTCAATACGTGAACATCTTATAGTTTCTTTGAAAAGGACAACCCGGCACGAAGTCCGTAAGTCCGACATAGCTTATGAGTACATCTAGGTGATCAGCCTATAGTACCCTATGTTGATCAACACTACATCCATTAAACGTGTATACGTTTAAGTTGTGGCAACCTCACGTGCCCATCGCATAATCGATGAAAATATATTTGTTTATACATATTCAGGCTTACCTTGAATCTGTACCAAAGAATTGGCATAGGATAGCGTTAGCAATTATATATTGAAAGACTTGTAAATAAACCAATCGACTTATCAAGATTAGTCTAGACGAGTTAAAATGGGCATCGACTCTTTCTTTAAAACCATACATGCATCTCATAACTTGAATCATTTGAAAACCTGACTAACACGAAGGTTAGACAAGGGTTTAAGAAAAAATTTCCTTCAGCGTCTACTACCGAATAATTACGTTTCCTTTGAGTCTTTACAGTCTCTACAACACAGAATCACATAACATACCACATTAGGTCATGAATGAACATACTTGGTTCCTAAAGAATCTTACCCTTCTTCTCATTCTAATCCCGTATTAGATTTGTTATTTATTGGATCCGACTTTCCGTCATTCTTATACATCGTCCTTACCAACTTCGTTCTCTTATAACACTTAAGTGAAATTATTTCATTAATATAACTCGGTTCGAGTTAATCATCTTTCCTTACGGCTTATTAACATCCTTACGTTATTAATCGAAACTCGATCGTCATTGGTTATGTATACTTATTACGTATAGTTCACGTTCATCTTCTTTAACCCTATGTGATCATACTTGGGGTTTAATTATAACTTAATAATGTTTGATTAAGTTCCTTAGTTCGTTACTAACCAATTTCCCTTCATCTCCTACTTCTAAACATTTTTCATTGCCGAAGTTTTAGGGTTGGCGCTGCGGTGTCTCTTATCAGACTTTTTGTGTCAATGTGGCCGCTTATTAAGGCTTGGAGACCGGACTCGACGTTGCGGCGCAAGTCCCTGTGTTAAAGGTCGCGCTACAGGGTTAGTCTCCAGAAGCTGAAGCTCACTTTGGCGTTGCGGCGTGACTTACCTTTGTTTTGATCAGCCAGGCCAGCACGCCAGCTCTCAAAGACCGTAAATTTTTATGTAATTTTCTTTTAGTGAGATTCCCCGACTTTGTAACTTCTTCGTTATAAGTTCGAATTGGTTCGTTCCAGAGCGTACGGTTCACAAATAATGTACTCTACGTGGTCAATCAAGAATATTATCTATTTGACTTCATTTGCTAAAATTCCACCTATTAGTCCATTTTTAACGAAAATGATAAACGTTCAACGTTCGTTTCTTCGTTCTAAGTCAGAATCCGGCCATTTTCTAGTTCGCAACTCTGTAATGACATATATGACTTGTCTCCATTGAAAACCAATGTTTCCAAGCTCAATATCAAAATTCGACATCCATTTCGAGAATTTCACGAATTCGACGATCGCCGTCTAATCGTGTGAATTTTGACGAAACTTCGTTACTTGAGATTTTTAAACCATTTCACTTGGATTCAATCCATTATACTATCAGCATGACATACATGCTTCGTTAACTTATAAACATGGTAAGTTATTACTAGTTCATTGTGAATTTATAACTTATGAAAATATCAATTACTTATATTTTCATTTCTCTTAACTTATGACTTTTTTTCTCATGATTTCCTATTGTTTCAATCTTTTAACCACCATCCTTGCTTCTTATTATCATACCATCTTTTTAAGAGAACATATGAAAAGTTCATATGTTCCTTATGAATTCATAACTTATTCTTGGTTTAGATTTCTTATTCATTATGTATACGGCTTATTAAGACTTAAGCCTTTGATTTATCATTCCTTAGCATATTAGTTCTACCAATACCCCCTTCTCTATCTATGGAAAAGAAAGAGAATTATGGTTCAAGATGGCTTACCCTTAATGAGCACTTGACTAGGCTTTGATCTTCTTCTTGTTAACTCTTCTTCTTCCTTCTTGCTTATGTGAATAATGAAAGACTAACTTATGCTAACTTATTCTCTCAACCAAATAAGCTCTCAACTTATAAGTGGGATGAAATGAAACAACCTCCAAATGAATGCACAAGATCCTTATTTATAGAAATTCCTAGATAAGGGAATAAGGGACACTAAGCCACTCCACCTCCTTACTATTCATTGCTTTGCCCCTAAGTAAACTTGGCCTCCACACAAAATACTTGGCCACAAAATCACTTAGCCATTAAGTTATCTTGCTCCCCACAACACTTAATTATCATACTTACTTAATCATTAAGTATTATTGCTAATCACATATATGCACTTTGTGTGATCACCACACTAACTTAGCCTTTAAGTTTACTTGATTAACACATCAATTTCTTGTCCACCACTTTGGACTATCCATGGTTTTTCCCATGGTTTTAAACCATCCCCTAACCCATTGAATTATAGCTTGGGCCTTTAACTTAATTAACTTAACTTAATCATTTGGGCTTGCATTAAATTGCTTTGGGCTTGTAATTAAACAAACATTGGGCTTGCATTAATAAACTCACATTGGACTTAATCATCCAATACTTGGGCTCACATAATACTTAACAATCCTACCAATTCCTTTCTTTTGGCTTAAAACCTTATAACATATATTATACGTATAATTCTCGTATTCTAACTCGTATACTAATTCCACATATACGACATATCATTATTCATACATACTTGTATAATACCTCATATAGTATTCGTATTCCTTACCTCGTACAATACCTACGTATTATACAATCATCGTTTAATTCATTAATCACATTTCCTTTCCTTCTCGTAAATCATTTTCCTTAAACGTTAGGTTTTAAGTCCAAAGGCGAAATATTACGTTTTCCATAACTGAAATATTATTAGATATTCCATCTCACCTCGATATTCTATCGTTATGTATTTCTCGGAAGTTCAAAAATAATTCCCGAATAGAAATGCGTGAATAGTGTTTGTCAGAAAATTTCTCGAAAAACTTTTATTTTCGTCTTGGAAATTCAAACACTTGAATTCTACCACGTAGCCAAAATCCTACGATGTTCTGACATTTCTAGGTTAAAGAACGACGTTCGATTAGCTTGCTCCATAAATAATCAATTAAATTCATTTAATAAAAATAAAAATTTAATTCTCAAAAATCCAATTTTCTCGGGCGTTACAAATGCTGAGAAAGCACACATATTTTGTGCTTTTCTTCTTGTTGTAATTTTGTCGTTTATGTTTCCAATGATGTTTTCAGGAGGATGGTTTTTTGATGTATCTTGCTGATTTTGGAAGTTGAACATCATGTATTACTTCTTCAGTAGATTCAGAATTGTAGTCTTGTTGTTCATCCATTTCAGCTTGCTGGATATGTTCCTGATTTTTCGTATTCAGCTTGTTGGATAGAGCCTTGATCTTGTTGTTCTTCTAATCTAGCTTGCTGGATTGGTTCCATAGTCTTGCTATTTTGCTTTATGTGGTATAATGGATTTGCAGCAGTCTCTAAAATTCCTGCATCTTCTTCTCTTTCTTTTGGAATATCATGGTTAAGTTCATTTAATTTGATATGTATAGATTCTTCGATACACAGTTTTTGCACATTATAAATGCGATATGCTCTACTATTTTGTGCATAGCCAATGAAGATTCCCTCATAAGATCTAGCATCAAACTTGCCTAAGTTATCACTAGTGTCAAGAATAAAACATTTAGATCCAAAGATTTTGAAATATCTTATATTAGGAAGTCGTTTATTTATTAATTCATATGGTGTTTTCAAAAGAATTGGGCGGATTAACACTCTATTTAGTATATAACATGATGTGTTTACAGCTTCAGCCCAAAATTTCTTTTGGAGTTTACTTTCTTGAATTAGTGTTCTAGTTTGCTTTTCAGTAACGCATTTATTTTTTCTTTCTACAACTCCATTTTGTTGAGGGGTTCTAGGTGCTGAGAATTCATGAGTTATTCCTTTTTGATTACAGAATGTAATAAAATCCTTTTAAAATTCAGTACCATGGTCACTTCTGATTCTTATAAGATTAAGACTGTATTTGGTTTCCAAATTCTTTAAATGCCTCATCTTTTGTTCTAAGGAATAGTATCCATATATATCTAGAGAAATCATCGACTATCACAAAAGCATAGAATTTACCGTTTAGACTAGAATGCCTTTCAAGTCGAAATAAATCGAGATGAAGCAATTGTAAGGGAGAAGAAGTTGATAATATGTTTTTGGCTGTGAACGATGTTCTTACTTGTTTTCCAAGTTGACAAGGTTCAAATATACCTTTCTTCTCGAAATTCACTTTGGGTAATCCTCTTACTAAGTTCTTTGATGACAACTTCTTAATGAGGTCCATATGAACATGCCCCAACTTTCTATGCCATAAATTCGCTTCATCTTGAAAGTTGCAAGACATAATTCTTCCCCCTGTCGCTCAAAATCAAGAGTATATATATTCCCTTCTCTTTGGGCAACTAAAGTAGCATTGTTAGTACCATGTGAAATTGTACATTTATCTTTTTCAAACTTTACTTAATGTCCATTATCCATTAATTGACTAACACTGATATGATTGAATTCTAGTCCGTTAAAAAGGTGAACATTATTAATGTTAACCTTACCATTACCGATTTTACCTTTCCCAATTATTTCGCATGACCAATTATCACCGAATGTGACAGTTCCATGTTTTTTTTTGACATTTAGTTCCACGAACTTAGATTTGTCTCCCGTCATATGACGTGAACATCTGCTGTCAAGGATCCACTTTCGAGAAGATACTTTGACTTTGAAACATACCTGTATAAGAGAGATACAATTTATATTTTTTGTACCCATATCTTTTTGGGTCCACTTGTGTTAGTTGAAATCACATCACTTTTTTTTATCTATACGGCTTTACTTCGATTTTTCTTTCTTGAGCAGTTTATCTCTAGATGTCCTTTAATGCCACAATTTTTGCAAGAAGTAAAAGGCGTGCAATAATTTAATTTAAACGATGATTTAGATTTTAGCATTTTAACTTCTTTTCTATATATTGGGTTGTAGCCTATGCCTTGTTTATCATAACTGGGTCTTTGTTTTCCTAGCATGACATTTAGGTTTTCTTCCCCATGAACAAATTTAGCTAGAGAGATTTTTAACTATTCTATTTCTTTTTGTAGATCATTAGTTGGAGGTGTTTTATTAGTCGATTCATTACCAAATGCATCAATGCACACGTCTCTCATTTTTATCTCATTTTTTAGTTTTTCAACTTCATTATTTAGTTGTTTTACCTTGTTGAACTGTATTTTATTGAAATTATCTAAATATCCATTCTTTACTGCTAATACCTTTTCCTCGTTTGTGTGTGTTACTTTTTCTAATTCTTTCTTTTCATCTATTAGTGCCTCCACTTCGCCCATTAAAGTGTTTACTAGATCTTTTAAGTGCATATTTTTTTCTTTTAGTTTTTCATTTTCTTGTTTCAAAGTAATAACATCTGAAAGAGGTACCTCACTGGATTCACCTTCAAGTCCCATGAAGCATATTTGACCCAGTTCATCGTTTGCATCTATTTCCACTTCGAATTCTTCATCACCACTCCATGTTAGGAATGCTTTATGCTTTTTGAACTCCTTATTGCCTTGCTTTCATTTGTTTTTGAGTTGGAAGAAATCCTTTTTAAAATGACCTGGTCGTCCACACTCTAAATAGGTTTCTTCAGTTGGCTTTGCTTTGAATTTGTTTGTGTTGAATGTATTTTTCCTTTGATTCTTTCTTTGAAGTAGGCCCTTAAGTCTTCTTGACATCTTGGCTATTTCATCATCCAAGTTATTCTCAAGCTCTTCTTCAATTCCTGCATTTAAAGCTAGTACCTTCTTTCGAAGAACTTCTTCCTCGTCATCATATCTTTTTAATTGATGTTCATATTCTTCTAGTTCACCAAAGAGAGTTAATGTATCCATAGAAGAAATATTGACGGAATCCTAAAGAGTAGTAATTTTAGATGCAAACCTTTTGGGCATAGCCCGAAGTAACTTACAGTTGATTTCACTTTGTGGAATTGACTTGTCGAGCAACTTTAAAGAATTTATAAGTACCAAGAATCATGTTTAAGCCATTTTGATTGTTTCGTCTCTTTCATGTTTGAACATTTCGTAGTCATGCATGAGCATACTTAGCTTAACTTCTAGTACTTTGGAAGTTCCTTTGTGACTCACCACTAGGGTATCCCATATCTCCTTTGATGTGTTGCATGAAGAAACTTTATCTATTTCGGATTGCATCATGTCACTGAGAAGAGTGTTCATTGCTTTTGAATCGTATGACACCATGTATGTTTCGGTTGAGTCCATCTCGAGTAGAGTTTTTGGAGTACCATCATCTTTCTTTGGGATTACCGGTCCATTCTCTACCATCCACCATTCTCATGGGTCTCGCTTGAGATATATCCTCATTCGAAATTTCCAGAAGTTATAGTTCTCAGTTCCAAAGAGTAGTGGAGGTCGGTTGGTTGATTGACCTTCGTGATGAGCGCTTCCAAGTTGTGTCATATTAGAATCTTTCCATAAAAGTCACCTTTAAGACCAAGACAAGTAGTTCCAAGCTCTGATACCAAATGAAATTTAAATAGGTACACTTAGAAGGGGGGTTGAATAAGTGTAGGCACAAACTATGTCCAATTTTTATTTCTTATCAAAAATTCTTTGGGAGTTTAATGCAGCATGCTGGATTACTGATATGAATAGAATGCAGGTTGCTGGATAAATAACGGAATATTCAAGTATAGAATGTAATCACACAAATACCAGAATTTTTACGTGGTTCAACTACTACCCTCTAGAATAGTAGCCTACTCCACGTCCAATACTAACTAGTATTGAAGACTCACTTTTATTCAACTTTTCCAATTACAATACAAGTTCTAGCAAATTTAAACACCTTTGTTCCTTGTGCACCTATGCACTCTTAAGCACCTATGCTTTCCTTCAACTTGACTGTAATAAATTATCAACCCAAACTGGATTACCCAAATATAGATTTAGATAAGGAAAATTAAAATACACACTAGAGGTCTAATGGTCAAGCAATATATCACTTACCAAAGGCAAGGCTCTAGTATGAAATGATATGCAATAAGAATGTTACCGTAATATTTTCTATAAGACCACTTTTTAGCCGAGGCACCTTTCTTAGCATGATCAAGAATAATCGAAGAAAAAAAAATAGTTCAGTAGCTTCAGATGCTTTACGATCTCAAAGATTTATTTTTCTTAACTTCTCTTATTATTGGACCAATCAACAAATATTACCGTTGTTAATTTCCAATTAACACTATGAACAAATCTCACCAGTCACAGATGTTATGCCATTGATCAAGGCTCTTTTCCAGCTGTATGATGACGGAGGATATTGTTGTGATAAATATCAGTATAGTGATTAGAGAGAGATTGAGTGCTCACCACGTGATAGAATACTTCCCATCTTGTTATATGTCAACACCCGAATAAATTTGTTTAAGATTTACACGTATAAAGATTACTAAATCTATGACGCCCCCAAAACAGGTATACATCACCCATCTTGGGTCGCCAGATACAAGGTACTGAATACAAATACAACTTAATTATACAACAGTCGTGTAAAATATGACAAAACATAGGATGTGAGTTTTAATACAAATATTGTTATCTAGACAATATCCACACTCAATGGAGTCCTCATTACATTTATTATCACACTATTTCATAGAATAGCGAAGACTACTAATGCACTATCTAGGACCATCACTTTGTTCCCCGACTAGTCCCAGCTACGTTCTCATTTCCTGAAGAGAACAGTGAAAGAAAGGTGAGCTCAACTAGCCCAAAGAAGAAATATTATGACTAAGATAATGCGAGAATAAATTATCATTAGCCTTCAAATCGCAGTTAAACCCGATAAAATATAATAAACATCAAGTTTAACTGCAGTTTGAACAAGCAATCCATTAGAAGAGTCAAGTATAGAATAAAATCTACTATCTTTTATGATTTAAAATATTTTTCATCACTTTTATATCGAGACTCAAATTTTAATAAATAAAATTGAATCATCCTCGCTCCACCGCCAAGGATATTCATGTAATCATCAATGGTCATGACTTTTACCGAATAATCCTTTGTCATAATCATACCAACAACTATCCACCAATGAACTACTACGTGCCAATGAGGACTTTTACCACATCATTCGTCACATTACGGCCATGATTATACCGGAATAATCCGGTCATAATCATACCAAGTCCATCTCATACGTAAGCCAAAGTTGACTTTCAACATAATATAAGCATTGGGATGATGACAATTTAATAAAAACAGTTCAAGAATAAATTTTAAAGATTTATAAGTTAATTTATCTTGAACTCAATAACGCCCAAATTATCAACCCGACATCGCTTTGTGAAGTAAAAATTCAAGAATGCTCGAAGAATATTTCCATGAAAAAAGATATCGATGAAGCGCAAATATCAAGGATATTCAACTAATTTCATGGAGTATAGAAGTCAAAACTTTAACCAACTGAGTATAATAAAGAATATATGAAACTGCAAATGGATTTTTGCACGCCATGCGGTAATCCACGAGATGCATCATTTCCACAATTTAATAAGGAATGAATACGAAAGATCATTCACCATGCATGTGGTAATCCACATGAATTAGGTTATTCCAATAGAATAATAAAGAATGGAATAACAGATGAATTCACCGTACATGCGATAGAGTGCATGCATGTGTTATTCCCAACAAAATAATAAATAATGGAACCAGTCCCACAGAACGCACGTAAAAGATATTCGACGATGAATAATAAATAATGGAACCAGTCCACGTAAATACATGTACAGGATATTCGATAGAATAATAAATAATGGAACCAGTCCGACGTGAACGCATGCATGTGATATATTACGACGTAATAATAAAGAATGTAATATTAGAAGAATTTCACCATGTATGCGGTACTTTCAGATAAACAAAGTTATTCCAATGTAATAATAAGAATGGAATAATGTAAGAATTTCACCAAGTATAGGTATTTCACAGATACGAGTTATTCCAACATAATAATAAAGAATGGAGTAAAAGAAGAATTTCACCAAGTATAGGTATCCCGCGTGATACAAAGTTATTTCAACAAAATAATAAAGAATGGAATAACAAAAGTTCTCTTCATGAATAAGAAAGAAAGTAAACCCTTACGAGTACAACAAATAATATCCCCTACCTTAGAAGAAACTTGATATTGGAGTAATGAAGTAGCAGAATACTTTTCTTCTTTCTCTCTATAGTTTCTCTCTCTAGAGTTTCAGTGAATTCGTAAGAAATAATGAAGGAATGAGCTTCTATTTATAGTAGAATGGACTGAATAGTAACTAATTCATGAACGGTCCAGATTGATTTACTTTTAAACGGACGGTCCATATTGGTTTACTATTAAAACTTAAAGCAACGGTCCATACTGCTTTACTATTAAAACTTTAAACCAGCGATCCATATTGATTTACTATTATACTTTCCACCAGCGGTCCATATTGATTTACTTTTATATCTTCAACCAACGGTCTGAAAAATTAGCACATCTCCGCAAGGAATAATATTGTACCCAAAAATGATTTGGACCGAAAAGAAATATATCTTACGGGTGAATAGTACCCTGTGAATAGTAACTTATGAATAGTAACTTGTGAATAGTAACTCATAAATAGTAACTCGTGAATAGTACTCCGACACGAAAAGTGCCCCGAATACCCGATTGAACAATATAACCTCCAGACATCAATTATTAAATAAATATCGATTTCCACTAACACTAATAATTTAACAACCAAGTCGCTCCTGTGAGAAAGAGGGGGCTTTAGGTGAGATTTCTCCTTATTGGCGCCGCAATTAGGTGACCAAACCTCTCCTCGATGTAACTTACAGACATTGTCAATATTGAAAATAATAATATGAGTAACTTTGCCATCTCAATTATTGATTTAATAATATATCATATTATACTGAGATGATCTTTGTGACAATAATTGAATCAATAATATGTGAGATATGATGCAACAACCATCGTAGCAATAATTGAGTATAACTGAGTGACTTATCACGTAAGCATCAATAATCAATACCGTGTGTTACTATGCAACCACGCGCATTACTGTACTTTTACTACCGAGTAGTTCAACAGTTTTAACGGTAACACATTCGCCGTTAATTTTATAGAAAGATAACTTTTGTCATTTTCTAACTACGACAATAATTCCGTTGTGGGGTCAATTAATGATTGTGACGTCGTACGAATATTCCATATTAAAATGAATATTCCCTGACCAATCGAATATTATATAACAACTTGCTTACTTTGCAAAATTTGTAAATATTATCCACAGCTATAACATTATATCAAATCTACACCATAATATTTAAAAATATATTTCGAGAAAATTATATATTTATTCATAAAATCTGGGGTCTCACAATATCAGTTCGTCAGGCACGAGGAACAAAGATTTTTAATTCCTTTCCTTATATTAAATTTATGAAGAAAGATATGTTTAACCAATTATTTAATTCAAGACGCAGTAACCTAATTGATTGCTGGAAATCATGATCTTTATTTACACACCAAGATCATTCTGATTTATTTCCATATGTGACATACCATAGTTTTTGATTCGGTAGGAATATCCAGTTTTCAAATCATGAATTAATTTCTCTCCTTATCATACGGTACATGATTTAAGATGTATATTCAATCAACTAATCTGATATTCGATTTTATCAGAGATTCATTCCTTAATCCATGAAGCACGAAACCACTGCTTATTCCACGATCTTAGGGAATCTATTTAATGATATTCGAAATTACTTATATATGTATATATGAGATGCACATGTCCTAAAGCCTTGTATTTTAAAATATAATAAACATCAAGTTTAACTGCAGCGGAACAAGCAATCCATTAGAAAAGTCAAGTATAGAATAAAATCTACTATCTTCTATGATTTAAAATATTTTTCATCACTTTTATCGTTGAGACTCAGCTTAATAAATAAAATCGAATCATCCCTGCTCCACGGCCAAGGATATTCATGTAATCATCAATGGTCATGACTATACCGAATAATTCCTAGTCATAATCATACCAACAACTGTCCACCAATGAACTACAGGCTAATGAGGACTTTTACAACATCATTCGTCACATTACGATCATGATTATACCGAATAATCTCTGGTCATAATCATACCAAGTCCATCTATGCACATAAGCCAAAGATGACTGTCAACATAATATAAGCATGGGGATGATGACAATTCAATAAAACAGGTTCAAGAATAAATTTTAAAGATTTATAAGTTAATTTATCCTGAACTCAATAACGTCCAAATTGTCAACCTGATACTGCTTTGTGAAGTAAAATTCAAGAATGCTCAAAAGAATATTTCCACGAAAAGATACTGCATGAAACGCAAATATCAAGGATATTCAACTAATTTCATGGAGTATAGTCAAAACTTTAACCAACTGAGTATAATAAAGAATATATGAAACTGCAAATGGATTTTTGCGCGCCATGCGGTAATCCACGTAGACAGATCATTTCCACAATTTAATAAGGAATGAATACGAAAGATCATTCACCATGCATGTGGTAATCCACATAGACCGGTTATTCCAATAGAATAATAAAGAATGGAATAACAGATGAATTCACCATGCGTGCGATAGAGTGCACAGACAGGTTATTCCCAACAAAATAATAAATAATGGAACCAGGTCCGGCGTAAACGCACAGACAAGATATTCCGACAGAATAATAAATAATGGAACCAGGTCCGGCGTAAACACACAGACAGGATATTCTGATAGAATAATAAATAATGGAACCAGTCCGACGAACGCATACGGAGCACGTGATATTACGATGGAATAATAAAGAACGGAATATTAGAAGAATTTTACCATGTATGCAGTACTTCGCATAAACAGGTTATTCCAACAGAATAATAAGAATGGAATAATAGAAGAATGGAATCAAGTATAGGGTATCCCGCGTATACATGTTATTCCAACAGAATAATAAAGAATGAAATAATAGAAGAATTTCACCAAGTATAAGGTATCCCGTGTATACAGGTTATTCCAACAGAATAATAAAGAATGGAATAACAGAAGTTCTCTTCATGAATAAGAAAGAAAGAATACCCCTTACGAGTACAACAAATACTATCCCCTACCTTAGAATAAATTGGATATTGGAGTAGTGAAGTAGCAGAATACTTTTCTTCTTTCTCTCTATAGTTTCTCTCTCTAGAGTTTTAGTGAATTCGTAAGAAATAATGAAGGAATGAGCTTCTATTTATAGGAGAATGGACTGGATAGTAACTAATTCATGAACGGTCCAGATTGATTTACTTTTAAACGGACGGTCCATATTTGTTTACTATTAACACTTAAAGCAACGGTCCATACTGATTTACTATTAAAACTTTAAACTAGCGATCCATATTGATTTACTATTATACTTTCCACCAGCGGTCCATATTGATTTACTATTATATCTTCAACCAACGGTCTGAAAAATTAGCACATCTCCTCATGGAATAATATTGTACCCATAAATGATTTGGACCGAAAAGAAATATATCTTACGGGTGAATAGTACCCTGTGAATAGTAACTTGTGAATAGTAATTCGTGAATAGTAACTCGTGAATAGTACTTCGACACGAAAAGTGCCCCGAATACCCGATTGAACAATATAACCTCCAGACATCAATTATTAAATAAATATCAATTTCCACTAACACTAATAATCCCAACACAATGGAACTATCAATTTCATCTTTAATTAACACGAACTTATTCATCATTAATAGTATAACTCATAATATTTAACAACCAGATCGTTCCCAGGAAAGAGGGGGCTTTCCGATAAGGATTTCTCCTTATTGGCGCACAATAAGGTGACCAAACCTCTCCTTGACAGAACTTCTAGACATTGTCAATATTGCAAATAATAATATGAATAACTTTGCCGTCTCAATTATTGATTTAATAATATATTATATTATGCAGATGATACTTTGACAATAATTGAATCAATAATATGAGAGATATGATGCAGCAATTACTGTAACAATAATTGAGTATAACTGAGTGACTTATCACGTAAGCATCAATAATCAATACCGTGTGTTACTATGCAACCACGCGTATTACTGTACTTTTACTAATGAGTAGTTCAACAATTTTAACGGTAACACTTTCGTCGTTATTTTTATAGAAAGATAATTTTGTCGTTTTCTAACTACGACAATAATTAAGATTAATGGGGTCCACTAATGATTGTGCCGTCGATGCATTTAATATTCCCTGTTAAAACGAATATTCCCCGACCAATCGAATATTATATAACCACTTGCTTACTTTGCAAAATTTGTAAATATTATCCACAACTATAACATTATATCAAATCTACACCATAATATTTAAAAATATATTTCGAGAAAATTATATATTTATTCATAAAATTAGGGGTCTCACAATCTCCCCTCATTATGGAATTTTGCCCTCGAAATTTACGTACGTACTTAGTACGCTGAAGAGGTGAGGATACCTTGACCTCATTTCAGATTCTAACTCTTGAGGTATAACCTTTGAGTGTTGAATACGATCCTTCTTATACAAGATTTTAACATGTATCTCCTCATACGTTAAATTTTCTGCTATATCGTTTAGTTCTAATTTAATAATGTGGTTCGGGTCGTCCACATATTTACGTAACATCGATACGTAAAAAAAATCTTCTGAAAACGTAACATACTTGGCGGTAAAACGAGTCTATAGGCCACATTTCCTAGTCGATCGAGGATTTCAAATGGGTCAATTAAATTGAGGGTTGAGATTACTCTCTTCATCGATTCTTGCTTCTAGAATAACGCCCTCTTAAACCTTCTTAATTCTTCACATTCATCAGTTCCGGGTGTGTAACTTGAGTAGCTTTAACTTTATCGATTAAAGTCGATTCTAATTGTGTATTCGTTATCTTCACGTGGGTTCCTAGAGTCTTTTACTCTATCTCCATCATTCGTAAGTTATACAAAATGGGTCTTTGTGTTAACAACATCGCACTCATAAACGCATACAATCTTCTACTCAACGCGTCAGCTACCACGTTCGCTCTTCCACGATGATATTGAATGGTACGATCATATTCTTCAATTGCTCAAGCCAACGTCTTTGGCACGTTATACGTTTGTTTTAGGTGAAGAAAATATTTGAGGGTTGTAGAAATGGGTTTTGTACTGGGGTTAATACAAAATTCGATTTGACGCTCTGGGGTAGGCTAGGAATTCTTCAAGAATACATCAGGAAATTTATTAACAATAGAAATAGCATTCAAAATTGTGACTCTCATCCAAGACTTGGATAGCACGTTGCATTGATACCTATCAACTTGCCAGCATTATTCACAACGTCCCCTACGGAAAGTTTGACTTCGGTACATTCCACACAAGGAAGTCACCAGCGAAAGGCTCAGGGCTCTTTACTTATGACTTGATATGACAATAATTGTTTTGGTTACTTGAATTCGCATAATAGGTTGGTTAGGAATATGAAAGCTAACAACCTTACAAAAAGCTTGATGAGTAGTTAACCAATCGACTCCTAAAATCACATCAAAGGCAAGTATTTTCAAAGAGATAAGATCGACAGGGAACGTGAAAGTGTCGATTTGAATCAACAAGATTTATAAACAGTGGAGGTAACGAAGGTTTCTACTATCGAAGTTTCAACCAATAAGTCAAAGTCTAATTTCTCCGGAGTCAAATTTAAACATTGAGCGCAAGAAAGAGAGATAAAAGAATGGATAGAACCGGTATCTAATAAGGTATAGACTCCACAAGAATTTACGATTAACTTACCCGTGATAATTTTGTTCAGGTTCCTCGTCAAAAAAAAACGCTCTCTCTTAAACTACCGGCTTTGGCTCGTCTGGGACATCCTTTGGCATCACTATCCCAGCTGGACTTGACTTTGGTGCATGACAAAATCGGGCTAGGTGACCTTCTTTTCAACAATTGTAACACGCTTTGGACTGCATCACGTAGTTTGGACTGATATGTCCCTCCACTCCGCATTTGAAGCATACGACCGGCGGTCGTTCTCCTTCTCTGTAGTCTTTGGTGCTATTGTCTTTCCATCATTATTGTACCTTTCTTCTTGAAATTTCCACTTCTATTATCTTGGCCATGATTACCACCAAGTGGTTACCATTCTTCGGCGTGATAATTTCCCCACGATGGTTATCATTGTTCAGATGGTCGTTGCCACCAGTACGATTATTATCGTGTTGTTGGTCGTTACCTTTTGGTTGTGCTGAATCATTATCGCGCTGCAATAACTGAGCCATATTCATAACATCTGAATATACACAAAGTTTGTGAGAAATGAGGTATTGACGTATATCGAGTTTCAAACCTCTTAGAAACATTTGCGTCATTCGTTCATCATTATCGACCAAATGGGATGCAAATCGGGATAACTCAGCAAACTTAGCCTCGTACTGCGACACGGTCATATTGTTTTGTTCAAACTTGATAAACTCCACCTCCTTCATGTGACAAATACTTTCGGGAAAGTACTTGTCGTTGAACAGCTCTTGGAACTTCTCCCAATACATCTTGAGTGCGTCAGGTTGGGTACATTTTATAGATTCCCACCAATAATCTATTTCTTCACGCAACATAAAAGTGGCAAAGGGAACCTTTTGCTCCTCGGAGCATCCCAAGACATCAAATATCTTGGTGATCTGCTTTAACCACGTCTTCGCCTTAAGTGGTTCTGGCTTTCCCAAAAACTCCGGTGGTCCCAGCTCCTTGAACTGCTTAGCCTTGACCGACCGTGGGTTGCCATTGTTTCCACCTGCATTATGAACAGGAGTCTCTCTCGCCTTATGTTGCATGAATTTCATAAAGCCTCTGAATATCCCATCGTTCATCATTTCATCGATGTTATTGTTTACCTGAGGATTATTGTCTTCCTGTTGCACATTATCCTGGATATTGATCGTTGGTGACTCAACGGTCTCATGTGCTTCATTGCTTATCCCAACATTTTCGGATGCCATTTTCAAATACTGCCACAAAACAAGGGTTAATTAACATGTCACATATTATCCATATACTCTGACCGACCAATTAAATACCAAATAAACTTAGGCAAGTCATACTAGCGAAGGAATTCCCCGTCTCTCCCCTCCTAGTTCTTGTCTCACATCTCAGCCAGGGATCATATCCCTAAGCTTTGATACCAACTGTGACGCCCCCAAAACAGGTATACATAACCCATCTTGGGTCGCCAGATACAAGGTACTGAATACAAATACAACTTAATTATACAATTGTCGTGTAAAATACGACAAAACATAGGCTGTGAGTTTTAATACAAATATTGTCATCTAGACAATATCCACACTCAATGGAGTCCTCATTACATTTATTATCACACTATTTCACAGAATTGTGAGGACTACTAATGCACCATCTAGGACCATCACTCTGTTTCCCGACTAGTCCCAGCTACATTATCATTTCCTGAAGAGAACAGTGAAAGAAAGGGAGAGCTCAACTAGCCCAGTAAGAAATATTATGACTAAGATAATGCAGAATAAATTATCATTAGCCTTCAACGGTGTTAAACTGATAAAATATAATAAACATCAAGTTTAACTGCAGCGGAACAAGCAATCCATTAGAAAAGTCAAGTATAGAATAAAATCTACTATCTTCTATGATTTAAAATATTTTTCATCACTTTTATCGTTGAGACTCAGCTTAATAAATAAAATCGAATCATCCCTGCTCCACAGCCAAGGATATTCATGTAATCATCAATGGTCATGACTATACCGAATAATTCCTAGTCATAATCATACCAACAACTGTCCACCAATGAACTACAGGCTAATGAGGACTTTTACAACATCATTCGTCACATTACGATCATGATTGTACCGAATAATCTCTGGTCATAATCATACCAAGTCCATCTATGCACATAAGCCAAAGATGACTGTCAACATAATATAAGCATGGGGATGATGACAATTCAATAAAACAGTTCAAGAATAAATTTTAAAGATTTATAAGTTAATTTATCCCGAACTCAATAACGCCCAAATTGTCAACCTCGATCATCGCTTTGTGAAGTAAAATTCAAGAATGCTCAAAAGAATATTTCCATTTAAAAGAGATTTGGATGAAGCGCAAATATCAAGGATATTCAACTAATTTCATGGAGTATAGTCAAAACTTTAACCAACTGAGTATAATAAAGAATATATGAAACTGCAAATGGATTTTTGTGCGCCATGCGTTAATCCGTGAGATGCATCATTTCCACAATTTAATAAGGAATGAATACGAAAGATCATTCACCATGCATGTGGTAATCCACATGTAATAAGTTATTCCAATAGAATAATAAAGAATGGAATAACAGATGAATTCACCATGCGTGCGATAGAGAGTGCATGACATGTGTTATTCCCAACAAAATAATAAATAATGGAATTCAGTCCCACAGAACGCACGATACAAGATATTCCGGCAGAATAATAAATAATGGAACCAGTCCGACGTAAATACACGTATGTGATATTTCGATAGAATAATAAATAATGGAACCAGTCCGACGAACGCATGCATGTGATATTCTATTGTAATAATAAAGAAATGTAATATTAGAAGAATTTCACCATGTATGCGGTATTGTGATAAACAAAGTTATTCCAACAGAATAATAAGAATGGAATAACAGAAGAATTTCACCAAGTATAGGGTATTTCGCGTATACAGGTTATTCCAACATAATAATAAAGAATGGAGTAAAAGAAGAATTTCACCAAGTATAGGGTATCCCGCGTATACAGGTTATTTCAACAAAATAATAAAGAATGGAATAACAAAAGTTCTCTTCATGAATAAGAAAGAAAGTAAACCCCTTACGAGTACAACAAATAATATCCCCTACCTTAGAAGAAACTTGATATTGGAGTAATGAAGTAGCAGAATACTTTTCTTCTTTCTCTCTATAGTTTCTCTCTCTAGAGTTTCAGTGAATTCGTAAGAAATAATGAAGGAATGAGCTTCTATTTATAGTAGAATGGACTGAATAGTAACTAATTCATGAACGGTCCAGATTGATTTACTTTTAAACGGACGGTCCATATTGGTTTACTATTAAAACTTAAAGCAACGGTCCATACTGCTTTACTATTAAAACTTTAAACCCAATGATCCATATTGATTTACTATTATACTTTCCACCAAAATGTCCATATTGATTTACTATTATATCTTCAACCAACTATTCAAAAAAAATTAGCACATCTCGCAAGGAATAATATTGTACCCAAAAATGATTTGGACCGAAAAGAAATATATCTTACTGGTGAATAAGACCTGTGAATAGTAACTTGTGAATAGTAACTCGTGAATAGTAACTCATAAATAGTAACTCGTGAATAGTACTCAATACACGAAAAGCCCCGAATAATTCGATTGAACAATATAACCTCCAGACATCAATTATTAAATAAATATCGATTTCCACTAACACTAATAATTTAACAACCAAGTCGTTCCCAGGAAAGAGGGGGCTTTCCGGTAAGGATTTCTCCTTATTGGCGCGCAATTAGGTGACCAAACCTCTCCTTGACAGAACTTCTAGACATTGTCAATATTGAAAATAATAATATGAATAACTTTGCCATCTCAATTATTGATTTAATAATATATCATATTATGCAGATGATACTGTGACAATAATTGAATCAATAATATGTGAGATATGATGCAACAACCATCAGTAGCAATAATTGAGTATAAGCGAGTGGCTTATCACGTAAGCATCAATAATCAATACCGTGTGTTACTATGCAACCACGCCAGACATCGCATTTCTTTTACTATGAAAGTAGTTCAACGTTTTTAATTCAGAATACATTCACCGTTAATTTTATAGAAAGATAACTTTTGTCATTTTCTAACTACGCACAATAATTCCATTGTAGGTCAATCAATGATTGTGGACGTCGCATTTAATATTCCATATTAAAATGAATATTCCCCGACCAATCGAATATTATATAACAACTTGCTTACTTTGCAAAATTTGTAAATATTATCCACAGCTATAACATTATATCAAATCTACACCATAATATTTAAAAATATATTTCGAGAAAATTATATATTTATTCATAAAATCTGGGGTCTCACAATATCAGTTCGTCAGGCACGAGGAACAAAGATTTTTAATTCCTTTCCTTATATTAAATTTATGAAGAAAGATATGTTTAACCAATTATTTAATTCAAGACGCAAAGAATCTAATTGATTCTGTCGGAAATCATGATCTTTATTTACACACCAAGATCATTTCGATTTATTTCCATATGTGACATACCATAGTTTTTGATTCGGTAGGAATATCCAGTTTTCAAATCATGAATTAATTTCTCTCCTTATCATACGGTACATGATTTAAGATGTATATTCAATCAACTAATCTGATATTCGATTTTATCAGAGATTCATTCCTTAATCCATGAAGCACGAAACCACTGCTTATTCCACGATCTTAGGGAATCTATTTAATGATATTCGAAATTACTTATATATGTATATATGAGATGCACATGTCCTAAAGCCTTGTATTTTGAAAGTAATAAATGCTAGGATCTTACATATTTTTCCTAGGACTCAATTTGATCTTCCTTCTTCAAAGATTCCTTGTCTTTGTAGTTTTCTCCTTGATGTTCCTGTAATGTCATATCTTTCCCTGAAATGTGATATAGCATGATTAGTGGAATAATAAGGTCATCATCAAAACATGGAGTTTGACACAAGTCAACAGAAACGTTCATGAAGAACGGATTAAAACTTAGTTATAACGAAGTTATGGCGAAAATTTCATAAAAGACAAACGAGAATTAGAAAGTTAGTAAATGAACCCGAGTGGGTAGGGTTTCATAAGAAAGTAAGAGAACATAGAAAACGTGAGTCGGGACTCAAGAACGAACGAGTTCCGAGTTCGAATGACCGAATTCTGGAAGAACGAACGAAGAACGATAAAAACATAAAATGAATAAAGGGTGAAGATCAAGCCAATTGAATGGCATGTTAATGGTTTCGGAACGAAGTTCTGTCCAAGGGCTATTGAAGTACATAAGATAAGGAAGAGAATGGATTTCGAATGACCTCATTCCGAGTTATAATGAAGGAGTTATGAGATCGGGAAGTAAGCGTCTCAAATTGATTTACACTTAGAGAAATTTTCTAGGGTTAGGGTTTGGCGCCGCGGCACCAGACATGCCTTGAAGAGTGGCACAGAAGCGCCAGACCGGGGAACCGAGTATTGCCAACTCGTGCCACGGCGCGAGAGATAAAGAATAGAGTGGCGACGCAGCGCCGGTGTAGGGAAAAATCCCGGTAATGAGCTTTTAACTGATCAAAACCTAGGGGAAGTGTAACGAAAGCTAATGAACGTGTAGTTCATCAAAAGTAACACTTAATCAAGTAATTTAAACCTTTAGTACATGTTAAATGAAATGATCGAAAGAGATTAAAAGATCAAGAAGGTAATGAATAACAAAAGTATTAATAAAATAGAAATTATCAAGAAAGTCGTAACAAACGGTAATAAGACTAATGAAAGCCGAACGTGAGTCGAATAAGGAATGAATCCTAAGGTATGGCATTTAGTTTCCAGAAAGCCGTAAGGAATAAGAAATTGATTAACGAACATTAAGTTTAATGGTTCGGATAAGTTAAGATAAATTTTAGGTTGTGGTACAATCGTAACCTTTGATGGTTGACATATGGGTGATGGGCTAAACAATTCCTTCAGAGAGCGAATGTATATACGAAACTGGCAACCGATCTAACTCACTGTGATGGCAGTGTAGATGAGACGGGAACTTGTTTGTTAGTTATTTGTGGGAAACCACTCAGAATACCATATAGAGTACTAGCAGAGAAGCAATGTGTGCTGAGTCCTAGAGAATTTATAAAAAGAAGATAAGAATATAAATCATCCGAGATGATGAACATTTTGAGTAAGATATCTCCGTATGTCATAAAGCCATAAACTGGTAAAGGAAGTTAGTCGCGTAAACTTATATTGCAAGAACGCGAACCCTAAGAAGTAAAGTTAAGTAAACCAATGCGTAAGTTCAATATATGACTAATTGGGGTTTATGTTTTCTCCTTATGTGTTATAAAGGAATTTGAATGAACCGTTCGGCGTAAGCTGTAGCTATGCGTAAGGCAAGTTTCCTAACTTCATTCATATTACATGAATGCTAGTTTCTTAAACTTCTCAGATGTTGTAGTTGAGAAGTTCTGTCTAAGTGCGAATGTGCGATATTTGTACAATGTGGTAGAACGTATGAGGCCTTGAGCCACAATTTGAACACTTCAATGTTTCTATGATATGTATTGTTATGTGATTGAGTTATTCAATACAAGTATGTTCTGTTTATACATGAACCGTTATTGTTAAGTATGTGTTAATGATTCTAGCCAGATAGGATGTATATGAAAAAGATAGAAGAATGAAAGTATTTCAAAGTGAAAAGGACTGATATTTTAAGATGATAGGAATCGAGACTATTCCTATGATTCAAGCTGCTTCATAACCTTTGTTCGGTTATAGAAGTTCTAATGAAATGTTTTAATTTTGAAGTTGTTTGTTCAACTGTTATGACTTGCTGGGTAATTGAATGCTCACACTTGCTTTAAATGAAAAATAATTTTCAGCGAATAAGGTTAGAAGAACTTAAGGATCCCGTAAAGATCAAGCTGACGGTATCCAGATGAAGTACCATTCACAATGTGAAAGAGCGAGAAGATCAAGTGAAGACTTGTAATATTGAAAGATGAATTTGAACTATAGACTAGTTTAAGGAACTGTTATGTATCCTTGGTGGCAGATAAAAGTTACTCTTATAAGATGAATTGAATAATGTATTTATCATTATTTGTACTGAAAAAGGTTATAAGGTTTCCAGAACCTGGGATTTGAGCGTGTATGTTGTTATATTTTAGTATATAATGATGTATGTTGGATGTATGATGTACTCGTGACGTACGAAATCCGGGTGTGAAGATAGACCGGATTTTGGGGCGTTACATATATCATTTGGGTATGCTTCATTTAGAGCTTAGTGTGTGTAAAATCGAATTTTTTGGCTGATGATCAATGATGTCGCAAATTCTAGAGTACAAATCTGGGGACCTTCGCCCAACGAGGTTCTCAGCGTTAGAAGTTTCACCCCGATGAACTCTTTTTAATGCAAAATCTCACCCCGACAAGAAATACAGAGTTGGGAATATTTTGATTTTTTTGGTTTCTAGTCCATAGCATGACGAGTTAACTTAACTTAATGAACCTGATAATCTGTTAGACATGTAACAAGTTACTATAACATATTATTAACATGTATAAGATAGTTTGAAGTTGTATAATACCAATTATAAAGGACTTTAGCCCGTTGTTTGTGAGGTTTGATATTTTGCTTTAGGGGATTGTAAGGTGTGTTAATGAGGATTTCAGAATTCTGGTTGATGTGAATGATCAGAACTTGAACTAAGTTAATAAGTTTAATGAAAGTTGGAACTAAACCTATAAGGTTAATATTAGTGTAAGTAATGAACATTGTGATTGTAATGGAATATGTAGGACTTTTGAGGAATGTAAATAGTCATTGTTTAACCTACGCACGAGGAAATATTCCTAATCTTAACTTTTTATTGTTACGTAAGTTCTTCATCCTATTCTTATATTGGACAAGTTTTGTATCCTTAATATATTATCATTGAACGAGATCTTATTCTTTAACTTATTTTCTTGCATTACTTCTTTGATTAGAAAGATATTTGCCTTATCTTACTATTGTTCAAGCAAGGTCTATGAACGTATTCAAATGCTTATGACATTTAAAGTTTTCTATTCTTATTGAAGTAACATGTCAATATATAGGCTTTATTCATTTGAAGTTATTGTTTGCCAAAATTATTGAAATCTTATCTTGTGAAGACTATATTATTAGCAATTCTTTATTGATTCAACTAATGCATAGTTGATGGACATTGAAATCTAAATTACCCTTGAAGCTAATCCAAGCCAAACTTCCTTTGGTGTGGACTCGAATGTCAAAACTGAGATGAACAACCCTATCATAGGGGATTATTTATGCGATAACGATAAGATGGTTCTGCACAATACATGGTACGAAGTGCTGATTCTCCTAAGTACGAGAAGTAAGGCCCATATAGTCTTATAACTGTTAAAGGTTTAAAGTAGAAATACTTGATAACCTAGGACATAGTTCATGGTCTTGCGACCCTCAAATGTACTTTTGATCTTGTTTTCTAATCATGATTTAAAAGTCGAGCCTTATTTTATCCAATATCTATTGATTACTCTCATATGATTATTATTTCTATTATTATACGTATGGAAAATTGTTTGCTCACTCTTGCATAATAACATTACATCTAAGGTTGAAAGAATCGATGAGTCATCCACTAGTAAGTGCAAAGACAAGATGAACAAGTGATGAAGACTTGTTAATTGTTATTTGTGAATGCTTATGTATAAGACTTATTTAATTATGCTATGTTTCTGCATTTGATGTATTTAAGGTTAGACAACCTAGGATTTAGTTATGATGTTGTAACCCTTTAATTGGAGTATTTCTTTCTAAGTTATGAGTTTCATTTATATCCTTATTTATGGGTAGTTAGATGTGATTTAATTGGATAGTGAACACCAAATCCTGTGGGAATGAAGTACCCGAATTTGGGGGTGTCACATCTAAACAATGCAAATATAAGACCCCAACTTTTTGAATAAAGATGAATTTTCTATAAATATCATTTTTGAATATTATGGAATGAATTTGATATAATGTTATAATTGTGGGTAATATTTATAAATTTTGCAAAGTATGCAAGTTGTTATATAATATTTGATTGGTCGTGGAATATTCGTTTTAACAGGGAATATTCGTACAACGGCACAATCATTGGTGGACCCCACAACGAAATTATTGTCGGATTGAGAAAATGACAAAAATACTTTTGGAAAATAACTATGAAGTTTTACTGTTAATCGCTGAAACACCGGTGTTAAAAAGTACAAAGATGAATACGCGTGGTTTCATATTAACACACGGTATTGATTATTGATGCTTACGTGAGAAGTCACTTAGTTTTGTTCAATTATTTCTACAGTATTTGTTGAATTTATGGACCCCCCATTTACCCATTTTTCAAAATAATCGGTAGAAAGTTATTCAATATATATATATATATATATATATATATATATATATAAGTAATATATTTATATATATATATATATATAGATTCACGTGAATCATGGGATTCACTTGGGATTAGGGGGTTATACGGGTTATATATATATATATATATATATATATATATATATATATATATATATATATATATATATATATATATATATATATATATACAATGTGTTGTATTTGATAACTCACGTGTTGTCACCCCGTGAGTATCCTCCTTGCCAAACCTCAAATTATACTGTATATATATATATAATAATAATAATAATAACTACACTTGAACTTCCCGCCAAATCTTGCCAAATTTTTTCAACTCAATTCATATATATATATATATATATATATATATATATATATATATATATATATATATATATATATATACAAAGTTATAATTTGAGGTTTGGTAAGGAGGATACTACTGGGGTGACAACCCGTGAGTTATCAGCTGGCACATTGTATATATATATAATATCTAATATATATATATATATATATTATTTTAAAGTTTTTATTTTATTAGAATATTTTATTGCATAGTATCATTTCCATTCTCCTATAAATAGAAGATCATTCCTTCATTATTTCTTACGAATTAACTGAAACTCTAGATAGAGAAAATTATAGAGAGAAAGAAGAAGAAAAGTATTCTACTACTTCCCTAATCTTATATCAAGTTTCTTTTACGGTAAGGGGTATTATTTCTTTTGTATTCATGAAGAGAACTTATGTTATTCCATTCTTTATTATTCTGTTGGAATAACCTGTATACGCGGGCTACCCTATACGTGGTGACATTCTTCTATTATTCCGTCGTTACTATTCTGTTGGAATATCCTGTCTATGCATTTTACGCCGTACCTGATTCCGTCTTTATTATTCCGCTGAATATCCGTCTGCATGCGCTTTTACGCCGGACTGATTACATCCTTATTAGTATTACATTGAATAACTTGTCTATGCGAAGTACCGCATGCATGGTGATTTCTGTTGTTATTTCATTCTTTATTATTATGTTGGAACATCCTGTCGGTGCGAATTTCGCCTGACCTGGTTCCGTTATTTAGTATTCTATTGGAATAACATGTCTATGAGAAGTACCGCATGCATGGTGATTTCTTTTGTTATTCCATTCTTATTTATACTCAGTTGGTTAAAGTTTTGACTTCTATACTCCATGAAATTAGTGGAATATCCTTGATAATTGCGCTTCATCCAGTATCTTTTCATGGAAATATTCTTCTGAGCATTCTTGAATTTTACTCTACAAAGTTGTATCATGTTTACAATTTTGACGTTATTGTTTCTTGGACAAATTAATTTTTGAACTTGTTTTATTGAATTCTTATATCATTGTCATCATCCTCATATTTATATTTTTTTGAAAGTCATCTGTGGCCTGTAGTGCATAGATGGACTTGGTATGATTATGATAAGGGATTATTCGGTGTAATCATGACCGTAATGTTACAAATGATGTGGCAAAAGTCCTCATTGACCCGTAGTGCATTGATGGACAGTTGTTGGCATGATCATGACCATTAATGAATACACAAATATTCTTGGCCCGTAGTTCATGGATAATTGTGGTCTTGATACTAAAAAATATCCTTGGCCGTGGTGCAGGGGTGATTCGATGATGTGGATTATTTATTGTCGAGTCCGGCCGATAAAAGTGATGAAAACCTTTTAAATCATAAAAGATAGTAGATTTTATTCTCTACTTGACTCTTTTAATGGATTGATTATTCCGCTGCAGTTAAACTTGATGTTTGTTATATTGTATCAGTTTAACACTGTTTAAGTATAATGATAATTTATTCTGCATTATCTTAGTCATAATACTTCTTACTGGGCTAGTTGAGCTCACCCTTTCTTTCACTGTTCTGTTCAGGAAATGAGAATATAGTTGGAACGAGTTGGGGAACGAAGTGATGGTCCTAGATGGTGCATTAGTAGTCCTCTCTATTCTGTGAAATAGTGTGATAATAATTGTAATGAGGACTCCTTTTGAGTTTGTATACTCTCTAGTAGACAATATTTGTATTCAAACTCACAGTGTATGTTTTGTCGTATTGTACACGATAGTTGTATTATTAAGTTATATTTGAGTTCTGTACCATGTATCTGGCGACTCAAGATGGGTGATGTATACCTAATTTTGGGGGCATCACAGTTGGTATCAAAACTTAGGGATATGATCCCTGGCTAAGATTTGAGACTAGAACTAGGAGGGGAGAGATGGGGAATTCCTTCGCTAGTATGACCTACTTAAATTTATT
This sequence comes from Panax ginseng, assembly GCA_020205605.1. NCBI lineage: Eukaryota > Viridiplantae > Streptophyta > Magnoliopsida > Apiales > Araliaceae > Panax > Panax ginseng. The sequence goes on along the minus strand of CM035143.1, from coordinate 27,998,679 downwards.
TTGTATTTAAATTGGTTTGTCAGAGTTTAGAGATAATATGTTACATGTCAACTAACCCTTGTTTTGTGGCGATATCTAAAAATGACATCCGAGAATGTTGAGAATAGCAATGGAGCACAAGAGATCGTTGAGTCTCCACATATCAATAATCAGGATAATGTGCATCAGGAAGGCGACAATCCTCATGCAAATAACAGGACGGACCAAATGATGAATGATGGATTGTTCAGAGGCTTTATGCAATTCATGCAACATCAGGCGAGAGCGGCTCCTGTCCAAAATGTAGGTGGAAACACTGGATACTCTCGGACGGTCACCGCTAAACAGTTCAAGGAGCTAGGACCATTGGAGTTTATTGGAGAGCCAAAACAACTTAAGGTGGAAGCATGGATAAAGCAGATCACCAAGATATTTGATGTCTTGGGATGCTCCGAGGAACAAAAGGTTCCCTTCGCCACCTTCATGTTGCATGAGGAGGAAGATTACTGGTGGGAATCTGTAAAACGTACCCAGCCTGACGCACTCAAGATGTCTTGGGAGAAGTTCCAAGAGCTATTCAACGACAAGTACTTTCCCGAGAGTATTCTTCACATGAAAGAAGTGGTGTTTATCAAATTGGAACAAAATAATATGACCGTGTCGCAATACGAGGCTAAATTTACGGAGTTATGCCGGTTTGCATCCCATTTGGTCGATAATGAGGAGCGAATGACGCGAATGTTTTTAAGAGGTTTAAAACCGGAGATACATCAATATCTTATTTCTTATAAACTGTGTTTGTACTCAGATGTTGTAAATATGGCTCAGTTATTGGAGCGCGGTAACGAGTCAACGAAACCAAGAGAAAGCAGCCGGTAGCATGAAAATACCAGTGATATCAGTCATCGAAATAGTAACAACAAACGTGGAGGGAATCAACATGCCAGAAATTGTAACCACTTCGGTGGTAATCATGGCCAAGACAGTAAAAATGGACTTGAAAAAGGAGATTCAACAATAATGGAAGGACGTCAGCACCAGCACCCGTTGTTAAGGAAGGAGAACGACCACCTATCATATGCTTTAAATACGAAGGGGAAGGACACATCAGTCCAAATTGCGTGATGCCATCCAAAGCATGTTATAATTGTGGAAGAAAAGGTCACTTAGCCCAATTTTGTCGTTCACCGAAGACAAGTTCAGCCAGGATGGAGGCACCAAAGGCCGTCCCAGAAAAGTCAAAGCCGGTAGTGCAAGGGAGAGCATTTGTAGTGACCTCCCAGAAAGCAAGGATCCCGAATGAGGTCATCACGGATAAGCTTATCATAAACTCTAGCGAAGTCTATACCTTATTTGATGCCGGTTCTACCCATTCTTTTATTTCTCCTACTTGCGCTCACCGTTTAAATTTGACTCCGGAGAAATTAGACTTTGACTTATCTGTTGAAACTACGCTGGGAGAAACCTTCATTACATCCACTGTTTATAAGTCTTGTTTGGTTCAAATCGGTACCCTCACATTAACAGTCGATCTTATTTCATTAAATATACTTGTATTTGACGTAATTCTAGGGATTGATTGGTTAACTACTCATCATGCAAAAATTAATTGTTTTCAAAGATTGTTAGCTTTCATATTCCTAACCAATCTGTTATGCGAATTCAAGCCACCAAACCATTAAAATCAATCACTGTCATCTCAAGCCATAAAGCTATTCGTTTATTGAAAAATGGATGTCAAGCTTTCTTAGCTCATGTCACGGATCTAAACAAAAATACGTCAATTTTGAATGATATTTCTATTGTTAATGAATTTCGTCAGATTCCTCGAAGAACTTCTGGCCTACCCCAGAGCGTGAAATTGAATTTTGTATCGACCTTGAACCTGGTACAAAACCTATTTCCAAAGCCCCATATCAAATGGCTCCTATTGAACTTCAGGAGTTAAAGACCCAACTACAGGAATTGTTAGACATCGGTTTCATTCGTCCTAGTACTTCTCCTTGGGGTGCTCCTATTCTACTTGTGAAAAAGAAAGATGGGAGTATGCGACTTTGTATTGATTATCGGGAGTTGAATCATGTCACCATCAAAAATAGGTACCCATTTCCACGTATTGATGACCTGTTTGACTAGTTGCAAAGAGCCAAATTCTTTTCAAAGATTGATCTTCGTTTTGGATATCATCAATTGAAGATTAGAACCAATGACATTCCAAAGACGGTTTTCAGAACTCAGTACGGGCATTATGAATTCCTAGTCATGTCCTTTGGATTGACTAATGCTCCTGCTTCCTTCATGGATATGATGAACCGAGTATTCAAGGAATATTTAGATCACTTTGTGATCGTCTTTATTGATGACATCCTTATTTATTACAAAAGCAGTGAAGATCATGAGCAACACTTGAGGCTGATACTCCAAAAGCTTCGTGAATACAAGCTTTATGCCAAGTTAAAGAAATGCGAGTTCTGGCTTGAGGAAGTAGCATTCTTTGGGCACGTGGTATGAGGTCATGGTATATCTGTTGACCCAGCAAAGATTGAAGCTATTCAAAGTTAGGAGGAACCTAAATCAGTGACCGAAGTACGTAGCTTTCTCGGCTTAGCTGGTTATTATCGGAGATTCATAGAAGGGTTTTCTCGAATCGCTACTCCACTAACTCAGCTGACTCGGAAAGATACAAAGTTTGGTTGGAGCGAGGAATATGAGAAGAGTTTTCAAGAACTCGAGAGGAGACTCATTTTAGCACCTGTTCTGACAATACCATCTGGTTCGGAGGGATTTGTCATCTATAGTGATGCTTCGGGAAAAGGGTTAGGATGTGTTCTCATGCAACATGGGAAAGTCCTACCCTATGCCTCACAACAACTCAAAGAATATGAGAGGAATTATCCTACTCATGATCTAGAGTTGGCAGCTGTTGTCTTCGCACTAAAGATTTGGAGGCATTACTTGTATGGGGAGAAAGTGGAGATCTTTACGGATCATAAAAGCCTCAAATATTTCTTCACTCAAAAGGAACTCAACATGCGCGACAACGACGCGTTGGCTTGAATCATTGAAAGATTATGATCATACCCTCCAATACCATCCTGGAAAAGCGAATGTGGTAGCTGACGCATTGAGTAGAAGATCATATGCAAGTGCGAATGGGATATTGTCAATGCAAAGGCCCAATTTGTGTGACTTGCAAAGGATGGAGATAGAGTTAAAGACTCCAGGGACCCATGTGATGATGGCGAATATACTAGTAGAACCGACTTTAATTGATAAAGTTAAAGTTGCTCAAGCTACAGACCTGGAGCTGATGCGTATGAGGAAGAAAGTGCAAGAAGGTGCTATGCCGGAAGCAAGAATCGATGAAGAAGGAATACTTCGAGTTAACTCAGGACTTTGTGTTTCTAATGACCCCGATTTAAAGTATAAAATCATGATGGAGGCGTATAATACATCGTTTGCAATCCATCGTGGGAGTACCAAAATGTATTATGATATTCGTCATACATTTTGGTGGAGCAATATGAAGAGAGAGATAGCGTTGTTTATCTCAAGGTGTCTAACGTGTGAACTAGTCAAGGCGGAGCATCAAGTACCAAAAGGTCCATTGCAACCACTTGAAATTCCATAATGGAAATGGGAGAACATTACTATGGATTTCATTATCGGTCTTCCCAAAGTTTCTCAACGCATAGATGCGATTTGGGTCATTGTTGATAGATTGACCATGTCTGCTCATTTCTTACCGATACGAGCAACTTATACACTTGAAGGTCTGCCTCATATGTACATAAACGAGGTTGTAAGATTGCATGGTATGCCAGTATCCATAGTTTCTGATCGAGACCCAAGATTCACTTCAAGATTTTGGGTTAGTTTGCAAAAAGCTATGGGCACAGATTTACGATTTAGCTCGGCATATCATCCTCAGACGGACGGGCAGTCGGAGAGGACTATTCAAACTCTTGAAGATCTATTAAGACTATGTGTCCTTGACTTTAAGGGAAGTTAGGACAAGTTCTTACCATTGGTGGAGTTTTCCTACAACAACAGTTATCAAGCAAGTATTGGCATGGCTCCATTCGAAGCGTTGTATGGAAGAAAGTGTCATTCTCCAGTATGCTGGGATGAGGTGGGTGAAGCAACGTTGTTGGGACCGGAGTTGGTACGTATGACTACGGAAAAGATTTAAACGATCCGAAAAACGTATAAAAACCTCACAAGATCGACAAAAGAGTTGTGTTGATCTTCATCGAAAGAACGTGGAATTCGATATAGGAGATCATGTGTTGTTACGTGTTGCTCTATTGAAAGGAGTTACGAGATTTGGAAATAGAGGAAAGCTCAATCCTCGATTCATCGGCCAATTTTTAATCCTTAATCGAGTAGGAACTGTGGCCTATAGACTCGCTTTACCGCCAAGTATGTCTCGTGTTCATAACATTTTTCACATATCCATGTTACGTAAATATGTGGAAGACCTGAACCATATTATTGATTTAGAACTAGATGAAATAGCCGAAGATTTAACGTATGAAGAGGTTCCTGTTCAAATCTTGGATAAGAAGGAACATATTCTACGCTCCAAGGTTATACCTCAAGTCAAAGTTTTGTGGAGAAACCACAATGTCGAGGAAATGACCTGGGAGTTAGAATCTGAAATGAAATCAATGTATCCTTACCTCTTCGACATACCAGGTACGTACCCTAATTTCGAGGGCGAAATTCCATAAGAAGGGGAGATTGTAAGACCCCAACTTTTTGAATAAAGATGAAATTTCTATAAATATCATTTTTGAATATTATGGAATGAATTTGATATAATGTTATAATTGTGGGTAATATTTATAAATTTTGTAAAGTACGCAAGTTGTTATATAATATTCGATTGGTGGGGAATATTCGTTTTAACAGGAATATTAAGACAACTTACACAATCATTGGTGGATCCCAAGAACGAAATTATTGTCGAATTGAGAAAACGACAAAAATATTTTATGAAAATAACGGCGAAAAGTTTTACCGTTAATTGTTGAAACACCCGGTGTTAAAAGTACAAGAATATGTGTGGTTGCATAGTAGTACACCGGTATTGATTATTGATGCTTACGTGAGAAGTCACTCGATTTTGTTCAATTATTGCTCACGAAGATTTGTTGAATTTATGGACCCCCCCATTTACCCATTTTTCAAAATAATCGATAGAAAGTTATTCAATATATATATATATATATAGGATTCACGTGAATCCTGGGATTCACGAATTAGGGGGGGTTATACACGGGTTATATATATAAATATATGAATTGAGTTGAAAACCTTTGGAAGGAAGTTCAAGTGTGGTTATTATTATTATATATATATATATATATACAGGTTATAATTTGAGGTTTGGCAGGGAGGATACTCACGGGGGTGACAAATCGTGAGTTATCAGCTAACACGTTTTATATATATATATATATATATATATATATATATATATATTATTTAAAAGTTTTTATTTTATTAGAATATTTTATTGCATAGTATCCTTTCCATTCTCCTATAAATAGAAGCTCATTCCTTCATTATTTCTTACGAATTAACTGAAACTCTAGAGAGAGAAAATTATAGAGAGAAAGAAGAAGAAAAGTATTATGCTACTTCCCTACTCTTATATCCAGTTTCTTTTGCGGTAAGGGGTATTATTTCTTTTGTATTCATGAAGAGAACTTATGTTATTCCATTCTTTATTATTTTGTTGGAATAACCTGTATATGCGGGCTACCCTATACTTGGTGACATTCTTCTATTATTCCGTCTTTACTATTCTGTTGGAATATCCTGTATGTGCATTTTACGCTGGACCTGATTCCGTCTTTATTATTATGTTGGAATATCATGTCTGTGCGTTTTACGTTGAACCTGGTTCCGTCTTTATTATTATTCTGTTGGAATATCCTGCTGCATGCGTTTTACGGACCGATTCCGGCCCTTATTAGTATTCTATTGAATAACTCGCTGGCATGCTAAGTACCGCATTTATGGTGATTTCTATTGTTATTCCATTCTTTATTATTCGTTGGAACATCCCGCTTGCAAGTAATTTGGCCTCGACTGGTTCCGTTATTTAGTATTCTGTTGGAATAACCTGTCTATGCGAAGAACCACATGCATGGTGATTTCTGTTGTTATTCCATTCTTTATTATTATGTTGGAACATCTTGTCGGCATGTAATTTACCGACTTTGGTTCCGTTATTTAGTATTCTGTTGAATAACATGTCTATACGGCACCGCGCATGCATGGTGATTTCTTTTGTTATTCCATTCTTATTTTTACTCAGTTGGTTAAAGTTTTGACTTCTATACTCCATGAAATTAGTGGAATATCCTTGATAATTACGCTTCATCCAGTATCTTTTCATGGAAATATTCTTCTGAGCATTCTTGAATTTTACTCTACAAAGCAATCATGTTGACAATTTGGACGTTATTGGTTCTTGGAAAATTAATTCTTGAACTTGTTTTATTGAATTCTTATATCATTGTCATCATCCTCATATTTATATTTTTTGAAAGTCATCCGTGGCTGTAGTGCATAGATGGACTTGGTATGATTATGACTGTGGATTATTTCGGTGTAATCATGACCATAATGTTACAAATGATGTGGTAAAAGTCCTCATTGGCCCTTAGTGCATTGATGGACGATTGTTGACATGATCATGACCATTAATGAATACACAAATATTCTTGGCTCAGAAGTGCATGGATAATTGTGGTCGTGATACTAAAGAATATCCTTGGCAGAAAGTGCGAGGGTGATTCGATGATGTGTATTATTTATTTGTCGAGTCCCAATGATAAAAGTGATGAAAAACCTTTTAAATCATAAAAGATAGTAGATTTTATTCTCTACTTGACTCTTTTAATGGATGCTTGTTCATTGCGCATTAAACTTGATGTTTGTTATATTGTATCGATTTAACATCTGTAAGGCTAATGATAATTTATTCTGCATTATCTTAGTCATAATATTTCTTACTGGGCTAGTTGACCTCACCCTTTCTTTCAATGTTCTCTTCAGGAAATGAGAATATAGCTGGAACGAGTCGGGGAACGGAGTGATGGTCCTACATGGTGCATTAGTAGTCCTCACTATTCTGTGAAATAGTGTGATAATAATTGTAATGAGGACTCCTTTTGAGTTTGTATACTCTCTAGTAGACAATATTTGTATTCAAACTCATAGTTTATGTTTTGTCGTATTGTACACGACAGTTGTATTATTAAGTTATATTTGAGTTCTGTACCATGTATCTGGAGACTCAAGATGGGTGATGTATACCTAATTTTGGGGGCGTCACAGCAAAAGGTAAGTATCTTAACCTTTGGATTTACTTTATGCAATGGATCTTTGCAAGAAAATATCTTATCTATAACTTCCTAAATTCTTTACAAGCAAGTTCTTGAACTTTATTCAATCTATTCTTTGATTACAAGTATCTCAGTATGGTTATCATATGATTCATATATAATCAAAATTGTTCTACTCTTTATGTATTAAGTTTTGTTATGCAAGTGTCCTCACTTGTATAAATTGTTGTACTTCAACTAGTATCTTCTCTATAACTTTTTAAATTAAGTGTGAGCAAGTATCTTAAGTATACTCTTTTATTGAGAAAATATCTTATCCATGAACTTTCTAAATTTTGTATGAGCAAATGTCCTAACTTGTGTAGTATTTAAAACTACAAAGGTTGTTTATATTTGTATGCTTGTACAAGTTCTTTAACTTGTACAATTCGACGATTGTATGCAAATTCTTTCTATTAGTTCAAAAATTCTAAATTTATTTATTTCTGAGCAAGTATTCTAATTTGGTTTATGTTTAACAGATATCTTAACTTACACAGATTCTATGTTGTGCGAATTATCTATATTGATATGTTTGCACAAGTTTCCTAACTGGTGCAATTCTATTGATTGTTCAAAATTCTTCTATTTACTCAATAATTATAATTTATTGCAAGTATTGAAATATTATTAATATTAGATAGATCTGTCCAACCAAAATTGTTTTGGTTTGGGATTCAAGGCTGAGTATAAACATCCCTTATTTGGGAATATTTTTATTATGCCGAAAAGGGAATTAAAACAAGCAAGTAGTGTTGATCAACGCAGGGCATAAAAGGCTGATCACCCACTGTTCCCGGGAGTCAAGATGGTTAAATAGTTGAATTAGTGTTATACCTATTTATATCAAGAAAAACAAAGTTCAAGGTCTTTTGACCACCCGACATCTATAGTTACTACACCATTTGAAAAATATAAGCGACTTGATATGATATTCGAGAAATTGTTTTCATGGCTTCACAACTATTGATCTGTTGTAGAAGTATTCTAAAAGAAAACATTTAACTCTTTCATATATTGTTTATTGCATGATATTACTTGTTGAGCAATCAATTGCTCATTCTTTCTTTCAAATTAAATGTTTTTAGTGAAATTTGAGCACATAGAAGGATCTGGCAAAGGCAAGGGAAATGAGAATTTGAATGAGTAATTGGAGGATGTTATTTGTAATAATTAGATGTTTTATAGTATTAATACAAAATCTATCATGTAATAGGGTATTTAAAGGTTATCGTACTTGGGTAGAAAACTCTGATGTAATATTTCCAAGTATTTTATATGTTAAGCAGGTTATATGAATGTTATCGTGAATCACTAAGTACGGGTTGTAAGTACTCGAATTTCGGGGTGTCACAGATGCTATTGATGACGAGCTACTTGATGCTGTGTTAAATGGTCTATACGTTCCAAGAAAACTAGCTCATACTTCTGATGATCCAAACACAGTAGTAGTTAAGCAAAAAGTAAAATAAACCGAGATCGAGAAGAAGCTTGTAGCTCTTGACAGAAGAGCTAAGAACATTATGTTCGTGGCTCTTAAAGATGAAGTGTTTGAGAATGTGATAAACTATAAAACCGCCCAAGAAGTATGGGAAGCCCTTCTTGTCATCCATAAATGCACTAAAGAAGTTCATGAAAACTAGTAATCCCTACTAACTCAACAATATGAAATGTTTTTCCATAATCCTGGAGAAGACATTACTGCCATTTATGAAAGATTCAATATCTTGTTTAATTCCCTCAGAGCATTTGGAAAGGTCTATCTCAACAAGTATCTTAATATCAAGTTTATGAGAGCTCTATCAAGTAAATGGGATGCTAAAACCACTACTACAAGGGAATCAAAGAATCTATATGAGATGACAATGCAAAAGCTCTATGGGAATCTCATGACCTATAAGCTGTAGAAGAATTTTTCAAAGCTCTCATGGAAGATGATTTGATGTCAATAATGATGACGAAGACATTGCCTACTAGCCAAAAAGTCGAAAATGTTTCTAAGGAAAGGCAGAAGCAACACTAGAAGATATAACAATGATAACAACAATGAAAGAGTCTCTTTAAAGGATATGTGTTATAACTGCAAAAATACAAGTCATTATATTTTTGAATGCAACAAACCTCTTAGAGAGGAGCTAATGAAAGACGCGAAGAAGGAGTCAACATCAAAGAAAGATTTTAGAGGATACAAGAAGTACAAGAAAAAGGAGAAAGGCCTAGCAGCTGAGGGACATGGAATGATTCATATAATAATTAAGATTATGAATTAAGTGGTGATGAAGGATCTCAAATGGCCGATCTTTGTCCATTGGCTATGGAAGTTTTTGCAGACATCACCACTAATCATCAAGAAATTGATATTAGTGAGGTATTTGACTTTTAACTCAACTTATGTTATGATAAGTGTAAAATGTTTGATGTTTTTGATTCCTTTATGTTTTGTTTTATTGCATGTTTTCTGATTATAGGAGCTTGTTAAGGTGTTTATTGATTTTAGGAAGAATTTGATATGATTTTGCAGATATGTGTTATAATGTTTAGTTTACAGTTATTTTGCAGAAGTGTTTTACGATCGTTGGGTGAAGCACTCTACGATGTGTGCAAACAGCTCTACGTTCATAGTGTTGGAAGACAATAGGGTAAACTTTGTTGTTTGGCACTCTACGATCGCTTGGTCTAATGCTTTACATTCGTAGTGTGGCACTCTACGATATTTCAACCTTCTATTTGAAGATTTGCTAACTGTGCGACATAACACTTTACGACTAGTTATTCCATTGTACGCTTTGAGCTTAGCGACTAGTCACTCTATGACTAGCGAGTACAAGGTTCACTCTACGATTATGAGAGAATAGTTTTACTCTACGATCATTTAATCTGCAGAGGTGTTACTCTATGATTATATGATTTAACTTATGGGTTCAAATATGGATTTAAAATGGGTTGGATATGAGGTACTGGAGCTTGAGAATTCAATTCATAATATGATTTGGAGATTGAATTACAATATGAAAAAAAGATTAAGACTGATTATGGATTAAAATTCGATGTGAATACCAAGTTAGACTTTTCTATGGAAACTAAGTATTAGCTGAATCTGAATTGGAAAAGGATACTAAATTAAACTCTGTTATGGAAACTTAATTTAAAATCAGTAAGGAAACTACTTTAGCTAGATTGCAGAAGTCGACAAAGAGATTTAAGTTATTATATCTAAACTTCAGAAGTTGAATGGGATTAGAATTCTTCTAGGGTTTCAAGGATTTCACTTATAAATACCTTCACTTGTAAATGGATTGGATATACAACATTGACACATACATCTTAGCTTCTTTGTTCTTTTATCAGCATGATAAGCTAGTTTATTTATTTTCAGTTCTAAAGGGATGTTGAACTTTATTTACAGTTAATGGTTAATTGAGTTTCATTATTTATTCCTTCTTATATGAGATTTATTATGTTAATCTATTTTAACTATTTATATGTTATTTGGTTTTACTAATTTGATTTCGACTGGATTAAATTGATCAACTAATACTGTGAGAGCCCCAAATCACCACGAATCTGGTACCATTCTATAACTATTGCGGAAGAAATAAACATAAATTGCTTATACAGTAAACTTTACACACTTTTTCCCAAGGCTGAGTAACCTTAACTTAATACACAATTCATAACTTATTTAACTTAAAATAACATTAATATATAATACTGTTACAAATCTAACTGCACACGTATACTAAAGCTGGAACTGTCTTTGACCTTTCCTTGTATCCGACGTATTCGTCTTAATCTGCAATGTTTATCATGATATAGCAAGGGTGAGTATAATTTTGCCCAGCAAGTATAATATTATTTAAGGATATATCATGATTGAAAGAATTTGAATAATAAGCTGGCTAAATTCAACAATATAATTACAAACTAGCAGGAACAAATTTTTATGATTGAACAAGTATTTAACATGAACAAATATATCTGGACACATGTCATACGCACAGGGTGCAATTTAATAATTCATAGACATGGCAATCAGAAATGATTAACCATAATTATAACTGAATAAACAACTCAAAGTTGAGTTAAGGAAAAACTTGCCTGAACCATTGATTACCGCTATGCAATTTAATAAGCTTTGTCTGAAGACCTAATATTAATATTATTTAATTCTAAGTTAGAATAATATCATCACAGTATTTAAAATAACCTAAACACATTATCTAAGATAATTTGAATATCAGTCAAAATATTTTTCCAAGTCTCATAATAATTTTAAGATAATTATTATCATTTATCAAAAATTTCAATCATTAAAATCGTATTTATATGTAATTAAATACCACATAATTCCTATATCATTACTATTTATTTAATATCAAATATTAATAAAAATCATCACATAATATTATAATATATCGTAGTATTTTTTAATACCTTAAAATCATATTTATATGATTTTTAAACAATTAAATTGTTTATCCGATAATTGCTATTAATATTAAAATATTAATATTTTCATGATAAAATATCAAAAGTTATATTTTATAACTTAAAATATTTTTATAACACTTAAACCATTTTTATATGATTTTTAAATCATTAATTCTATTTTTCTATAATTTATTTAATATATTTATTAAATAAACTAATTATCATTAATATTGATTAATTAATGAAATTCATCACAAAATATTAAAAGTTAATAAAAATAACTTAAAATATTTTCTTATACCATAATATTATTTTTCACGATTTTTTATGTATTAAAATCATTTTTTAAATAATTTATTTAATATTATAATTAAATATATTAAATACCATTTATATTCCAAAAATATTAAATATATATGAAATATACTCAAAATAATTAAAAACAAATTTTCAGACTTTAAAATAATTTTTAGGAATTTATTTTGTATTTTTAATAATTAAAAACCATTTTTTATAATTTTTAGAATTTATTTTCTATTTTTAATCATTTTTCGAAAATTCAAAAAAAAAATAGAAACCGTCGCTATAGGCTATAGCGACACTTCTCTGTCGTGTTAGGTGTTCTTGGGCTCAAGAACACTGACAAGTTAGTGCTCATGACGGTTCGTTTGACCAACCTTAAATCTCAGGGTAATCCGGTTCTGGGCTAGTTTAAACGTTGATCATGTAGTCAGTATGCACCACTACAACTATCAACCACAATATAGGTCATACATCAACATAACATGAAGATCTAGGCTTGCAAACATACTGTCAGAACGTTCCTGGGTTTTTCCAGAAACCCAGGCAGTTCGAGTGGTCAGATTCATGCTCCATTTCCTTTACGTTCTGGTCATTGTATTGGTGATGTTAAGGTTCAAACCTATAGTACTAATGTCATAGAACATATATATAACAATAGATCAGTTCAACAACGTCCCAATATCTAGATTTAATCCGGTCAAACGTGATCAGAAACGATGTTCATACACTTTCTGAAAATTCCAGAAAAGTATCTTCTTTAAGGGATATAATGGAATGGATTTACATAACATATAGCAGGCTATAAACGGATTACAACAACAACCTAAAAACGCATAAAACTTGACACATATAAGGCTTAGAAAATATTGTCAGACTCGGATTCACACTTTCTGGGTTACCCAGAAAGTGTTAGTCATGCTCGGTCAACCCTCTTTGACCATGAATATCTTGAAATCTATAAATGGAATAGCTTTGATTCCACTTCCAGATCAAAGACCTCCTGTCAGACTACAAGTATAAAGATTTAAACAACTCAAAACATAAACACATAAAGATTTAAGGCCACTGACATTTGCTTGTCAAAGAACTTTTAGACTCAAGAATAATTTTTGAAAATCATCATTTTAAGGCACTTTGATACTATGGATCCATGATGGATCATCATAGATCATCAAAAAACATCCCATAACACAAGATTAAACACTTAAACACAAAATATTTCTTAGCATACATGATCAAAATAAAAGTTAGGGTTATACCTCCAAGCTTCAAATCTTAGAACTTAGCTCTCCTAATCTGATCTAGGTGATCCAAGAGGTGTTTATGTGACTGAGAAACTTAAAGAATTCGGAGCTTTGAAGAGAGAAAAATTTGTTGAGAGCTAGAGTGCAAAATGACAATTTTTTGTGACTTTCTCTCTCTCCAATCTATATAAATTACTTAGATGCATTGTATGTTGCTAAGATCTGATGATTTGAATTGATTTGGCTGGATATTTGTAGTCACAAAATCAAATAATTAAGTCACCAACTACAAATATGCAAAGATTTGCAAGTTACATAATTAAAAATCCAAAAGGGCATTTTTATCATTTGCAAAATAATTTTAATGGCATTCTTGTCTTTTAATCTAATCCTTAGGGTTTAGGGTTTAACCCATATGGTTTAGGGTTTAATCCTTAGGTTTTGGCAATTAGATTTCTAAAATTTCCAATTTAGGTTTTTAAAAAAAATAGAAATTTAATATTTCTAAATTATAATTAGGATTCTATAATTATAATAAGATTTCCTAATCATAATTTCAAGTTTGCTAATTAGGATTAATATTTCCTAATTTAAAATTATCTAATTACCGATTAGGGTTTCAAATTTACAATATAGGGTTCCTAATAATTAGGGTTTCTAATTATTAGAATTTCTAAATAATAAATTAGGGTGATCCCTAATTCGATTTGTAATTAATACACGAAAATCTTATACATTGAATTTAAATTCCCAAATTAGGATTTTCTAATTCTAAATTAGGGTTTTGGATTCCCGAAACTGAAATTAGGATTTTCGGTCCGATCGTTAGGGTTTTCTAACTGAACGTTGACGTTCTTATTATATACTTAGGATTTATCACAGATATAGATTATCTGGTCAACCCTTGACCCCTAACCACATACTGTACACGTATATGACCATACACACAGAACATATACACTTATATACTTAATCCTAAATAATTCACCACAAAATTTTTAAATTCACAAAATTCCTTCTCGAAAATCTCAAATCTATTCACTTATTTTATGTCTAGGTTTATTATTTAACCTTAATTCAATATTTTAAGATTTTATAAATATTCAAATTCTCGGGTTGTCACATTCACCCTTTCTTCTAAAAATTTCATCCCCGAAATTAACCTTACACTATACACCATACACCATACACCATACACCATACACCATACATTCTCATCATCACATGCTACCCAATACATTCCTCACAAGAGTAAAAATTTTGAAATTGTGCTGAGGGGTTATACAAACTATTGTCTGTCATTTTCGCAAAGGTTTTTATGGAAGTTCATCCGCAAACCATCATAACTTACGGAAAAAGTGTTTAATTAGCCCGGTATGCCCTATACTTTATAAGTACTGCTGGTCGAATCTGTTTCTCGTCTCTGCCATAGGCACAAAATTTTTACCTCAGTCTTATCGGATTTCGCACCAAAATAATTTGGTTCGAGAAAATTTTCAAAGAACGCTTAGAATATTCATAAACGTTGGTCTAGCCGAATCAAATAGCTTAGACTCGTATCAATAATCAACTTCAATCGAATTACGAATGTGTGTAGCCAAATGCCGTTGACAAATTAAAATTTTAAAATAGTTTAAAAATGACGCCATGATGCCGTACTATATTAACAGCCAGTTTGAAGATGTCGTCATCTAATGACTTTGTCATAACACATCATACACTAGTGGAACACCGATTTTATATCAAATTCAACACTAAGTATTTCTGCATTACAACTCCATCAACTTTTATGATTTCTGCACTATGTTACATGGTACATAAGTGATAAAAAAAATTATTTTGATATTGCAAATCATTATCGTCTAGCTGAAATAAGTAGCATAGACTATTCTTTAAACCGTTCAAAAATTCATTTTAAATTCATTTTATCATCTCAACAGGTAACGATTGTGTCGGTGGCCCAAAGTCCACGCATACACAATGGTCACCAAGAGATGAATAAATAAAAAACATTCATTTTCAAAAAGGCACATAGTGCATATTTAGCTTGATGTCAATTTTTTTGAAATACAACACAACTAGGAGATTTGGAAAACCTAATGTATCCACTAATGATCAATTTCTTAATCAATCTATCTGTTCATATTATCCTCAATATTCCATTTACACATAGTTCTACCCAGTTCGTCAAACCACACTCATGAGTTCAGGAACTTTCCACAATCATATGAGTTTAAGAACTTGTCCTAGTCAGACCTTTGGCATCCATTCGCTGAGGGGTTCATAAACATTTCATATAATCATGAGTCACGAACATACCATAAGTATTAGTTTTAAGAACTCATACTTAACCTGATATTCTCTATTTATAACCTATCTATCTGTTATACACATGAGAAAGGAATCACCCTCTTAACATGCATATAGAAAATAGCGCGACACAAACATTTCAATGATTATCAGTGCCAGAAACTAAGTGGTTATTACACCAAGTACAATTCAGCTAACATACGAAGAATCATACAACTTAGCTACTGATATGAGTCCTCAATTAAAATCCCAACCTAATCTTAACTCTCTTCTCAATACGGATTTTATTTAATCCGTATTGAGAATCCTTTCCTGAATTCTTACCCATTCATAGACACACAACAATCTTGCTGTAAACTTTTTAATCATTCGCTTGATCTTTCTCCATACTATAACCTTATCAGATCACGGGGTGATCTCCTCATATACATTACGATTCATTTCTATACTACGATTGTTTTGTTTTATGATCTCGTATCTCTGTTCTTTTAGGCATTTAGATTCTATCTATTCACCACTATTGTTCAACTTTATTATCAGAGTTAGGAAATTCTGTATCTTTATAACTCACCAAGATTCGTCTTTGAATCTTACCGACACACTAACTCTATTTGAGTTAGTACTTATCCTAATCACTACGATTATTTGTCTAAGGTATCACTACCCTAGGTTCATAACCTACAACTTTGATACCAACTATGAGAGCCCCATATTCGGGTCCCAAATCACCACGAATCTGGTACAATCATTCTATAACTATTGCGGAAGATATAAACATAAATTGTTTATACAATAAACTTTACACACTTTTCCCCAAGGTTGAGTAACCTTAACTTAATACACAATTCAAAACTTATTTAACTTACAATAACATTAATATATAATACTGTTACAAATCTAACTACACACGTATACTAAAGCTGAAACTGTCTTTGACCTTTCCTTATATCCAACGTATTCGTCTTAATCTGCAATATTTACCATGATATAGAAAGGGTGAGCATAGTTTTTCCCATCAAGTATAATTTTATTTAAGGATATATCATGATTGAAAGAATTTGAATAATAAGCTGGCTAAATTCAACAATATAATTGCGAACTAGCAAGAACACATTTTTATGACTGAACAAGTATTTAACATGAGCAAATATATCTGGACCGAATGGTAATGAAGGTGATCAGCCTTTCATACCTAATGAACACATGTCATACGCACATGGTGCAATTTAATATTTCTTAGACATGGAAATCAGAAACGATTAACCATAATTATAACTGAATAAACAACTCAAAGTTAAGTTAAGAAAAAACTTGCCTAAATCGTTGATTACCGCTATGCAATTTAATATGCTTTTTCTGAAGACCTAATATTAATAATATTTAATTATAAGTTAGAATAATATCATCATAGTACTTAAAATAACCTAAACACATTATCTAAGATAATTTGAATATCATTCAAAATATTTTTCCAAGTCTCACAATAATTTTCAGATAATTATTATCATTTATCATAATTTTCAATCATTAAAATTGTATTTATCTGAATTAAATACCACATAATTTCTTTGTCATTAATATTTATTTAATATCAAATATTAATGAAAATCATCACATAATATTATAATATATTTATAATA